>CM045761.1:100089877-100689877 GCA_025200525.1 Camellia lanceoleosa | reverse complement strand
CATACAAACTGCATTTGTATTTCAATTCCAAATTGAGTACGTAATAATTGTAGCATTTCATATGCCATGTTTAGAATAGCCGAGCCTGCTATAGTTTGCATCTTTGCATGTGTTGCATTAGACATTTCAGTATGCTTAGGTCCATGCATGGATTTCTAACAAGCTTCTGTTTTGGCTTGGAGTACTCGGTAAGTTTTATGCTTTAGCATCCTTGCATGCATGTGAGTGACTGCCATGAATGGCATGCTTACCATGAGGCTAAATGCTTATGTGATATAACTACCTTGAATGCCTGTGGGTGGAGGTTGAGTTACTTGAGTTGGGATAATTCATCGAATGTTTGTTTTAAGCCCACTAGATGGTGGCAAAATCACATTTTTCTAAGCCCACCCGAGGGTGGCAAATCCACGCCTTAGCCTACCTACGGGTAGCACCATCATACCATTTTCAAACAAACAAATATGAAATGTTTAGTTCCAATTCAGGCGGCTCAGTCTATACTTGTATGTTGTGCGCATCACATAGTAACCTAGGCTAATAACCGGAATAAGAACATACAATGTTTTCAAAAACAGATATCATGGTTAGTAGAGGCCGGTCTTTGGCCGGCGAAGTGCTCACGGTGACTTTCTCAATCGTACCCAAGTTCCCGAGCGAGGCAACTTTGGTGATGACGGACACGTGGCCTTTGGCACCGAGTCAGGGTTTCCTAAATTTCCCATTAAAAAACATTTAGGTGGCGACTCTGTATCTGGCAAAGCAGTCCATGTTTGGCACTTCTTTCAAAAAATCTGTTTTCTCAAAACGATTTGCCAGATTTGGACTCTTTGGTTCAAGATTGAGGACCGTGACATTTGAGTCCTTCGAACTGTAGTAGACCCAATATCGAACCAGAACGGGGGGGACTCGCACTCCCTTCCCCCGGGATGCGTTCGGGGCCATCTACAATTAAAATTGAACTCTATTGATTTTCTGGGACAAACAAAATCCCTAGATTTTTTATACTTTAGTCAAATTCTTTCTATGATTTATGCAATGTGTTTCAAAAGGACACTACGAATGCATGCCTAGGTGTGGTCGGCCATGTGATGGTGGTTTGGGGAAGATTTTTCTTTCCTTTTTTTTTTGTTTGTGTGCGTGTGTGTACAAATTGATATATATATATATATATAGATTTTGTGTTCAAAATGATTTGATGAGAAAATGTACAAGTAAATACATTTATATATATATAAAGGAACATGATTTTGGGGTCAATATATAAATCTAATAAAATGTGAGGACTAAGGCTTAATTTGTGAATTAGAATATCTATTTTAGTGTAGAATTCAATTAAATTAGGGTTAGGGAAGGCAATTCGGTTTAAATTTCTTCGCTTCGAATTAAAAGACTATCAATTGAACAAAAACAAGGAGAGTAAAAAATCTAGAGTTTTGAATGATCAATCTATTAGGGAACTAATTAATTAGTATTAGGGTATTAGAAGTGATTCCTAAGTTACCGCGATCAACTAGGGTATGTACGGTTCTAATCGGGGCGCATTTTTTGATTCTACGGTTAAAATTGCTAGTAAATGAGGAATTGAGGGTTTTCATTGTAATAACTCAAAAGTAAGGGCCTTGAAGGAATTTACATAAGTTAGAGGTCTCACAGAATCACAAAGTAAGGATAAGATATGGAGACAAAAATGGTGAAATAAGGAAAGTACAAGCTCAACTCCTGCGGGCAGGTGAAAGGGAACTATGGCAGGCTCCGGAATGTCCACTACTACTGTACCATCAGCTACCATCACCGAAATGGTGGTAGGCATCACTGGTAAGCCCTCTATAGTTGCAGCAGCTCCAACACCTCCAACCTACCCCGCACCCACAACTAGGGTCTAAACCTGGCCTCAACCAGTATCTCTAGGGAGAAAATGGCATGGACTGCCAGGAGGAGCCACTCCAACTAGTTGGCCCATCAGATGATCTTGAACGTACTCTATGTAATCACCCTCGACCAATAGATTAACAGCATCAACACCCTGTATTGCCTTAGCTACCTTCTTTGTAGTGTAACTATCAGCACCTGGAACTCTCTGAGGAACCTATAGACACCCCATTTTGACCGCCCTTAAGACTTAGGTTCTTCATTTCAAACACCCAATGATAAAAAGTTACACTGTGCAATCTTTTGAACTATCAGCAAAGAAATCTGGATTCAAGCTCTAATAATCTTGCATCTCATTTTGACCAAAATATTTTAGACCTTATAACCCTATTTTCAAAGCATTTCTCCAACCTACACTGACCATACAACAGTAGGGCAAAGAGCATTTTTTAGACCCGACCGTGGGTTTTTTGGCTCGGCCGTGGGTATTTGGGACCAATCGGGTCTCATTAGTGGTAGACAGTGTATTTGGGGGGAATTTCGGCAGTTGTCATTTTTTGAAGATATTTTCGACCAAAAGATCTCAAATTCTATAAATACTTCGTCTCCCTTCAGAATTTAGGGTTAGAACATTTTTCCAAAAGGATTAAGAGATTGTTGAGAGCTTAGAACTACACTTGAACTTTAAAGCTTTTTCTTGACCTCATATCACCTTTTAGCTATACATATACAATACATACACCATTAAAGCTGCTTCTTGAAACTTTTTGCTAAAGTTTCAAACTATATTTCAAATACTTGAGGGTGTTGGGATTGAAGTTTGATAACAAAGGAGCTACTTCTCTTTTTTCAAGAGGTAGAGCTTTGTTTTCTTTTCATCTACTTCTCTTCTACTCTTTTCCTCTCATTTTGAGTTGTTTTGGGGTTGAAATATGTGATTTGGGTTACAAAAAAGTGGAGGGGTTGGCTACCCTTCCTTAGGCTTGATTTCTAATCGTTAACTATAGCCCTTTTCCCTCCCTAAGTTCCAGCAATGCTTTATTTATTTATTTATTTATTTATTTTTTGTATTTATGGGCTGTTTAGTGTGTTAGTTAATTATGCTTTGAATATTATAGGTGCACTGTTGGAATAGCGTAATAGTCCTCGCGAATTTGGTGTGTTTAGGATGTAGCCGCCAATCCGTTTGAGTTGATCATTTTACTTTTGTTCTTATAGCTTTCAATATGTATATTGGAACCTTGTGGTCATGGGAGGTTTAGAGCTTAGCCACCTCGCCACAAGTTTGGTTAACTAGTTATAAATCTTTCACTTTCATACTATTGTTCACCTCAAAGCTTAAGTGATATCTTCCTTGTCAAAAGTGTTGAAAAACTCTTTTCTTAATCATTTTTGGAAGATAGAAATGGATGTTTCATCCTTATTCCATGAGTAGTCAGAGGAGTTGTCAACAATTTTAATGAGTTGTGTGTTTAATCTTTAGTAGGTAGCTTGATTTTTCCCTCTTGTCTTCTTTAAAGTGTTGTAAACTCTCTTCTAGTTCCACTTTGAAGCTTGGATATGGGTGTTTCATCCTTATTCCATGAGTAGGAAGATGAGCATACAACAACTTTTTATAGCTTTCATATATTTGCTTAGTTTTGCTTTTATTTTGCTTTAAAGCCAAATGAGAGCTCTTTTCTCAAAAGTATTAGAAACTCTCTCCTAGTTCCATTTTGAAGCATGGAAATGGATGTCAATCCATGTTCCATGAGTAGGGAGAAGAGTCTTTAAATTCTTCAATGATGTAATCTCTTGTTCACATGCTTCCTTTTCAAAAATTGTTCTCACTAACCTATTCTCTCTAAGTCGAGTACTCATTTACTCTTATTCACTATGGGGATAGTAGGTTTGAGCCATTTCTTTATTTGAAGTTCCTAACTTCAATGCTTATTAAATCTTTCACCACGTTGCTTCATTAATCATCATGTAATACCCTTGGGATGTTTGATGATTTGTGAACCAAACCTATTTCCTTCTCGAATATCTCCATGATAAGAGGGAGCAAGAAGGATGAACATCCTTTAGAAACATTCTGTCTACACTACTATTACCTCACTGCACAAAACAGGTTTTTGGGCTAAAATCGAAGCAAGGCCGGCCTTCATTGGGCTCGGCCGAACCTCATTGTGCTACGATCGTGGCTCGGAGTGTATAAATAGAGTGTTGTTGTTGGCAAAACAGAGCAATGGCAGGAGATAAAACAGGGTAGTTCTTTAGAGGGTAGACAGAGTAGTTTCTGAGGGGTGTTCTCCCTTACACACATGTTGTTCTTGTTTTTGTTTCTTTAATTTTTATTGCTGTAATATTTGAAAATGTAATAATTAGGTAATTATTCGTTCGGTGATGTAATAATTAGTTGACTAGGCTATTCGAACCCTCTTGTAAGAAGGCAAATTTGTAACACTTGATGTATATCTTTTAACCCCTGTTTCTTTCTCCATTTTATTTACATGCTTATCATCGTTGTTTATAGCATCAAGTTTTCGTTTCCATCATTCCCATGACTCGCATCCATTGTAGCATGCATTAAAACTCGACTCATCCCGCATAGTGCTCTTACCACTTCCTAAATGATTATGTGCACAACCTCATGCTTTGAGTTGCTCCACATGTCATATTAGTAGCCGAATGTATTAGTTGTATTTTGTATGTATTGCATTAGTCATGTGCATTTTTTAGGATCATGCATTTTTCTAATTATCTTCTTTTTCTTTGGCTTGCCGCAGATGAGTACTAGGTGAGCATTTTTGTTTTAGCATATCAAAATGTGTGTTTGTTGTTATCATATTGAGTATACTACGATGAGGCTACTTACTTGAAATATCTCTATGAATGCCTGTGGATGGGGGCTATTTTGCTTAAATTAGAATGACTTTGATTGTTGTACATATGAGCTCATTTTTCCTTTATTCAAAACTCTTTTAAAAAAGTATGAAATCAAAACATTCCAAAGTAAGTGATGTGGTCTATACTCGTTTTCCTCACATAGTAATGTTAGTATATTAATATTGTTTCAATCTTGCATTTGTTTATTATTGTATCCTGAGAGACAAATGCTAATTTGCGAGCACTTGTGCGCCAGCGAATCTATCTTAAGGACAGAATATCACACACTCAACTTGATTATCAAAGTTCTGAACTGTTTTGATAAATATATTTTGTAAGCAAATATATTTTATTTATTTGATTTAGGGAAAGTTATTGGAAACTCCCATTTTGGGGAGTTGTAGTCCAGTTGGTCTTTTTTTAAATATATACACGTCCCAGTCCTGTTTGTTTTATGGGATGGGTTTTCTGACTTATATACCCTTCTTTTTATTTGGTTGGCAACGTTTTTTTGGAAGGATATTTGATTTATATTCATCACGTTGATTACGGTGTGCAGTGTATGGAAAATCTAATGTGGCCAGATTTTGTGGAATGATAAGGGTCATGATTTTTTGAATGTTGCGTGGGGGGTAGGGTAGGGGGTTAAGGTGTGCCAGTTGTGCACTGGTGTACTCAGTTGTCTGCTTCAACGTTGTAGGGTGTGGTTCTGGTTTCTTCATTTGCGGTGAAGGTAATGTTCCTCTGGTACTTGTTTGTTATGTTAATGGTTTTACTTTGGGGGTGCAAGCGTCGATACGTTGTCGGGCAGTGTTGTATGTATTACGTTATGACGTTTACACCCCATAAATAATTGGTGTGTTCGTCGTTCTGGGTTCTTCATTTTGCAGCGAAGGTAATGTTTTTCTGGTATTTCGTCGTTATGTTAATGGTTTTACTTTGGGGGTGCAAGCGTTGACACGTTGTTGGACAATGTTGCATGTATTATGTTGTCACGTTTACACCCCATAAATAATCGGTGTGTTCGTCGTTCTGGGTTCTTCATTTTGCAGCGAAGGTAATGTTTTTCTGGTTTTTGTTCGTTATGTTAATGGTTTTACTTTGGGGGTGCAAACGTCGACACGTTGTTGGACAGTGTTGCATGTATTACATTGTGACATTTACACCCCATAAATAATCGATGTGTTCGATACCTATCTTGCGGAAATCATAAAGATTGTATTTTTTTGTATACATTTTCAGTGTCATATATGTACTGTACTTACAAAGCGGAAGCGAAGAACTTGAGTTTTCATATATAATTTTATTTTTTCGTTCGGTCTCGTTGCAGGAATGGCAGACAATATCATGTTGTTGTGTTCGTACGGCAATGAAAACGTTGCCATCGTTGTCCATACTGGTTACACGTTTTGTATGCTGGTTGAACATGTTTGCCAACGATTTGGTGGCCTCCATAGTGATTCGGCTTTGATGTCATTCAAGATTCCTGGGTACAACAATTTCAAGATGGAAAATGATTCCGATTTCGAGAACATGGTATACCTCGCTAGATCATTTGGATTGGATCATATCGACGTTGATGTGGTACAGCGTGGTGCGTCGCGGGGAATCAAACGTCGCAATGGAGTAAACGATGTACTCGACGACATAGTTACTCAAGGGGGGGAAATGGCAGCATATATTGATGAGGGGGCTGATTTGTTACCTAATTTTTGCCAACACACTCGCAAAGTGTTATTGTCGGCGGATTGGGTATATGGCATAACTAACATTGGACAATGTTTTGAGGGTGGGGCAAGGGAATTTCGCTAGGTATTCAGCAAGTACGCCATCGAATGTGGGTTTCAATTTAAGTTCGTAAAGAACGACTTAGTTCGGATTACGGCGGAATGCACATTTAAGGAGTCAGGGGCTGTCCATGGTTCATCCATGCGAGGGTGTTGAATGCGAATGGATATTTTTACATTAAAAAATGGCACCGTGAGCACACTTGTGGGGTTGCTGTGCGTACAGACCGAAACCCGAGGATGGGATCCGAACTAGTTGCTGATGTTATTGCGGAACGTGTACATGACAAACCATTAACTCGCCCAACCGATGTCAAGTATGATTTCAAAAAAGAATACGGTTTGCAAATTAGTTACCGTGTAGCTTGGTTGGTGGTCGAAAAAGCAAGAGGAGAACTTTACGGTGATCATTTGATGTCATTCGACCAACTGCGTTGGTATACCAATGCCGTAATGGAATATAATCCGCGGAGTGATATTAATCTTGAATTTGATGAACACAACACCTGTCGTTTTAATAGGCTTTTCATATCATTCAAAGCATGTATTGATGGGTTTAACCAATGTCGCCCGCTATTGTTTTTGGATGGTACATTTCTGAAAGGGAGATTCAAGGGTAATTTACTTGCGGCCACTGCAAAAGATGGAAACCAAGGTAATGTACTCATTATGCCCGTTATCTGTTTCATGGCTCATATATTTGCTTACTTTTGTTCGAATTACGTATAAGACGTGGGTAATTCATTTTCATGTTACTGAAACAGGCTTGTTCCCAGTTGCTTTTGCAATTGTCGATTCGGAAAACGCTGCAAATTGGGCTTGGTTCTTACAGAACTTAGCTACCGTTGTCGATGAGAATCGGGTTTTGACATTTGTTTCGGATCGTCACGTCGGCATAATGGAGTCCATGCCGAATGTCTTTCCAACGGCCCACCACGCTTTTTGCATGCAACATTTACAGAAGAATTTGAAGGACAAGATGAAATATGTGAACAAATTATACCGTGTTGGAATGGTAAGCAAGTTGCGTGCATGTGCATATGCACCGACCGTAACTGATTTCAATGAAAAAATAGATGCATTCATACAGTCCGGTCGGCACATCGCCATGAATTTTCTAAAAGATTTAGAGCTGCACCGATGGGCCAACGCGTATTTCAGGTGTGGGGCAATAATTATAAGTTCATTCTTTTACACAACCTTACACAGTATACGTTTTGTGATTTTGCTGTTACGTCACACCCATTTTTCATCACCCATACATTTGCAGGGGCAAACGTTACAGCGAGATGTGTTCTAACGCCGCTGAATCATTTAACAATTGGATAAAAGAAGCACGCAATTTGCCAATCATGTGATTGGTTGATGCAATCAGGACCTAGATAATGAATCAAATGTCTGAACGTAGGGGATTGTCAAGTACATGGGCTTGTGCCATATGTCCGGCGATGGAGTCCAAACTGGACAAGGCGTACAAAGAGGGAAGGTCGTGGATAGTCAGTCAGTCGAATAATGACGTGTACGAGGTCCACTCACACCCATCAGTGTTGGTGGACATTGCCAGGCGTACATGTTCATGCTTCCAATGGCAAATCAATGGGTTTCCTTGTGAACATGCAATGGTTGCCATCTGTAACAGTGGTAGCGACTTGAATGCATTGGTTGAACCTTATTTTCACGTGTCAACCTATCAGTTATCATACTCCCACACCATATACCCAATACCAACAATTGAGAAACCACATGCTAATCCGGAAAATTATGTTATTCTTCCACCGGTAGTGCGACGACCACCTGGCAAGCCAAAGAAAAAACGAATACCATTTAAAAGTGAAGAAGTCCAACAGATTCGATGTGGACGTTGTGGCCGTCTGGGGAACCATAACAGGAAGACATGCAACGAACCAATATAGTCCCACCCATTTTGCGTTGCCATGTTTCACTTAGAACTATTTATACAAGGTCTAGTGTTTGATGTTAGTTTAGTCATATGCAATAACATCTTTCAATTTCATTGTTAAGCTACAATAAAGTTGGTCATTTTGTTTAAAATCTGGTATTATGTTTTGAAGATTCATTTTATTCGGTATTATGTTCTCAACATTAATTTCATGGTCTGCTTTTAGTTTTACAGTTTTTCACATTTAACCTTTGTTGCTATGTTTACATTTTACAGCATAGTGTTTGTGCTATGTTTCAAAGAAATACCATTGTGTAATGCCACGTTTACTTTTCCAACTATATCTACAATGTCTAATGTATGCTGTTAGTTTAGTCATATGCAATAACATATTTCAATTTCACTCTCAATGTACAATAAAGTTGGTCAGTTTGTTAAACATTTTGTTTTATGTTCTCAAGATTCATTTCATTCGGTTTTATTTTTTGAATATTCATTTCATGGGATGTAATATGTTTTACAGTTTTTTGCATTTAACATTTGTTGTTATGTTCATAATGTAAACCACATTGTTTGTGCTATGTTGCAAGAATTTGAAACATATTTTAAAAAAACAAACCACCATCAACGAATTCAATGAAATGAATTAACGTACGACTCATCCTCAACAACCACATAACCGTCCGATGCCACCGTTCCACATCCACAATGTGCCAACATCAAAATTACGTAACCAAACCACACAACCATTACCCCACAACTTCTGATGAACTTTCACAACACAAACAACACAACCTGTCCTCCCATGTTTCCACCAAAACAACACAACATAAGGACACGTGCTATTAGAAAGCCAATCTTACATTTGTAACACAACTTCTCCATCAAATCAGACCACATAAAACATTTTTCCTGTCTCAATTGGTTGCACATAATTCCCAGAAACATTGAGACCATAACGTACCTTCTAAGTCACTTCAAATTATGTAATGAACCCCACCTGCCAACATATGAAAATACCAAACCGTACAATTAAATGAAATCAACGGGAGCATTAATGTTCCAATATCATCCACCTTCAATGCATGTTTCACATGTCAAACACCAGACCACATCAATATGATTCCATTACGAACAAACTTGAACACTACTTATAATGCAATATATGTAATTCAATAGCCCTAAAAAAAATTAATTCAAATTCAGATTATGCACACCAAAATGCTGGCCACACTATGCCAACCTCCAAAAAAATGTCTTGCACGATAATACTATGCCCAAAAATATCGTACCATCGAAGCCAACGTCAACGACATTACAAACAATGCCAACCAAAACATAATTTAACCAATAGGCAAAAATAAAACCAAAAACTAAGCACAAAAACATAAAGCCAACTGTATGAGCCATATTCAGCCACATTCTTCGTTATCTACGCTTTCACTTCCTCTGGTTTGGTCATCCACAAAAGCTTCCACCATCGTCGCCCTCGCTTTCACGCAGTTCGTACCTTCCATTGTTTTTTTAATCTCCGTGTGGTGGACATATTGTCGCATCACATAACAGACGATAATAGCGCAATCAGGCCTATTGTGGACAACACACCAAGTACATCAACAAATATATCAAAATCTAATTTCTGGTGATTCCAACAAGTGCGTAACAAATTAAAATCACAACCAAAACTTACGAATCCACACGCTGTTGTGGAGAGTCAGTGACCACTTCCAGCACAGAGTCATGCCCTTGCGTAAACAACACCTCACCGCCATTGCTTGACTGTTGCTTCTCTCTGATAAAGTTAAGCACATTTTCTTTCTGCCACGTAGTCAAATAATAAAACGTCACACACTTACCAAAAAATACATATCTAACAATAATGAAAACCACATGCCACCCATAAATTTACAACCTCAAATGCTCAAACACAACTTACCAGCGCCAACGCCTCGTTGTAATGTGTGTCCTCCGACCCGGGTCGTGGCCTAATTGAATTGTAATGCTTCCAACTGCCAACTTCTGTGTCGTAAACGACTAAGGTCCAGTGTGATTTGTGGCATATCGGGAAATGCAAGAACCTGTAACCAACTGATGCGCACATGTTGGCATCCAAATACCGATCCCTTGTTGTTTTGTTTACGTTATTCACCATTCCCTGTCAATAAGTTTGTTCATACTTACATCAACCAACAACACTAAACTACCCTTTACCCACAACCAAAAACGTATTCTTCCTAAAAAATTTACCAAATAGATGCTACTAAAGAAATATGATTTTTTTGGAAACACCTCTCCACCACACAACACATTCTGCTTGCTCACTAGAAGCTCGGCACATGCGTCTATAACCTGCCATCAAACACTTTAACAAATTAGCAAAATGCAATATACACATACACTTCACGAAAACCAGCATGGTAACACAACTGTCTGCATTAAGGGGGTGAGGAGAAATTTGAAGAAATGCATCTTAATCATGCCATATTAGTTCTCACTTACATTCCCCCTTATGACAGACTGGCGTACTATATTTTTGATGTCTGAGAAGTAAACAAAAATATTCCCATTTCGCCCAGTCCACACAACGGCCCTGCACAAGCACCACACAGTAGTTAATGTTCAATACAACGCAACGCAAATAATGCAAATGTGGCACGTTTCTTACTCGTCTCCATCTCGTTCATAAGCATTGCAAAGTTTACGTTTCACCTCCTCATTCACTTATTTCCACACAGCGAGCCGATTATTCAACCCAAACCCCGACCTTTTCTTCTCATGCTCGCCAATCCCATCAATACTTATCACCTCATCACATAACATAATCTCACAATTGCCTCCAACGTCGCCTACAACACGCTGCCGATCATGTGTACCCACTTTACGAAGCTGCCCACGCAACATAGGGTACTCATATTCTGGTAATTTTCTCTCTCGTCTCATTTTCCCTTTTATGTTCCGCATAAATGAATTTTGCAATGAACTACCAAGCAACACCTCATCTTGCAGTCCCCCAACGACATGTCCAACCCTAACCACGTCTGCAGCCCTATTCGCTTCGCTACTACCGCTCAATTTGCCCACAACATTTTGGGTCACTTCATGTATCACTTCCTCTGCATTTTTTTCATCAACAAATGCAAATGAATCCGAATCGTTCCCTCCACAATTCGCATGTGGACTTCCTGCAGCGGTACAACCAACGTTTGCTCCGATTTGCACCTCATGACCACTTATTGTTTTCCTCAAATCGTTGACAACATTTGTTAGCCGCGCAATTTCATCTTCTTTCACCTTCAAGCAATCATTAAACCCAACAAACAAATTCGATGCTTGCTGCTCAAGTGCCTTCGTTAGTTTTGCAACTTGTTCCTCCAATTTGGTAATCAGAAAATCTTTGGCTTTCTGCTCAGCTTTCTAGAACAATGATTCTTCTCTGTGTACACTCATTGGTGGAATCAACGGGTGCACCATCACCATTTCGGCGACGCCTTGCATTACCTTCTGTCATTTCATCCACTCCAAATGATTGACCACTTGGCTGTCCGATGAACAGTTTTCTGCCCACAGCAACACCATTGCCAAGTACACCACTTGCATCATTCGGATCATTCACATTTACAGCAGCTGCCTCACATCCCCCATCCCCAACTGTATGTGCATCATTCATATCAACAAAGTCATCATCAACCAATCCTGTCATACTACATTCTCCCGTTAATTGTGCCCTCTCATATGGCGTCACTTGTAATCTGCCTGGATTGACCTGTTTAACCATGCCATAATCAGTCAATTAAACACATATGCAAACATTACACTACAATGTAAAATGGTTACCTCAAATGCATCCTCATCCGACAACGTCACCGTCCGCATCTTCGTCAACAAAGAACTGACATTCCATTTCAAAAATCTCGGAAACACGTCGGGGTTAGCAGCATCCACTAATGTCATGTGTTCACACAGGAAATACTACATATCAAACACAACAAATTCAATTAAAACGTTATTACACAAACTCAACAAACAACATAAATCTCAATATCACACATACCAACAACACAACAACGCATCCAGTTACTTTTTCAGGTGTACGATAGAACTCCTTAATTGACCCCATCAGTGTGCTCCGTATTGCAGCAGTCCAGTTGTACAGTTTCATATAACTCAATCTGTCTATCAGGCGAATAAAAGTCCAGCTAATAGATTCGCCAGGCGTTGAGAAGAATAGTTTCACACACACGTATAACGTTAACAGCTTGACGACATCTTCAACGTCCTGTGCGGAAGTGCCATGCACGGCGTCAAGGAATAGTGTTTTCACGAGCTTCGAACTAATACGACTAGACCCACACCTCCACTGAATGAAGTCCGAAGGTGGTCGGGGCCCAGAAGCCATCACCAACGGCTGATCACCGCATTGCAGCCCGAATATCAACCTTATGTCACTGTCCCTCAGCGTCACCATGCCATTTCCAATTCGAAACAACCCACTGCTCGGCACGTACGTTTCAATCAGCTTGAATACTAACTCATCGCATTTTCTGAAATCTTGTTGATTCAGATCATGTTCTAAAATTGCTTCAAACAATAGCCAAAACGGTGTCTTTCTCATATGGACACGGTGAGCCTCTGTCAAACCTGATGTGGACACAATCTTTACAATTCCTGCAATGTTGGACTGATAATTTAAGCGCAATTTTTTACGTCTCGGACTTCGTTGCACACTTCTTAGGGGTTTCACCTGTTTGAACAATATTCTTCCTTGGATTCTTGGCCTAATTTTTTTCGATGGCGAACCAGCAACAACACACAGACGAGATGTCTCTCTTGATCTTGTCCACGGGCTGGACGTCCTCACACCTTCTGCAGTACAAAAAACAGACAACCACCATTATCCAAACCGAAAGACAGCATTAAAAAACCAATATCGAACACTCATCACAATAACATGTATACAAAACCACACCCACCACAAGTCATAAATCAAACTACGTGCAAAATATCATATGTCACCTAATCAATATTATGCATATAACACACTCACATACTACACAAACATTACAACTACAAAATCCAATCCCCCACAAGACATTCACCTAACACCCTCACCATGTCCAACAATCACAGACCACGTTATTATAATACTAACAACCACAACACAGCAATCATTCTTATTCCCATACACCCCCACCCAAGTCACAAAACAATATATACGTTACAACAATCGTATACCAAGAATAAACAATTTTTTTTTAAAAAAAAACCCCCTCCATAAAAAACCCCGACGACCATAACAGCCCATCATACATAGCCATACCTATCATCCCAACAATCAAAGACCGCGTTATTATAATACTAACAACCACAACACAACAATCATTCTTATTCCCATACACCCCCACCCAAGTCACAAAACAATATATACGTTACAACAATCGTATACCAAGAATAAACAATTTTTTTTTAAAAAAAAAACCCCTCCATAAAAAACCCCGACGACCATAACAGCCCATCATACATAGCCATACCTATCATCCCAACAATCAAAGACCGCGTTATTATAATACTAACAACCACAACACAGCAATCATTCTTATTCCCATACACCCCCACCCAAGTCACAAAAGAATATATACGTTACAACAATAGTATACCAAGAATAAACAAATTTTTTTTTAAAAAAAACCCCTCCATAAAAAACCCCGCCGACCATAACAGCTCATCATACACAGCCATACCTATCATCCCAAACAACCCGTCAGACCCTTGCCCTACACCAACGTTGCCAAGACCACCAACCACCCACACACCCCACTTATTTGGATGTTGGGAAATCCTGCGCAATGGTCACCCATTGAGAAACCATATTCGACCACCGCAACAGCAGAATCCCTAGAACATACACAAACATCAACATAACATCCCAAAAATATGGTTTTGTACACTGATTTCACAAAACTGAATTTACAACACTGATTTCACAAAACACTTTATCAAATCGCATGCAAACATTGCACCAATAGTACACCCAAAACAAAACAAACCAAAAACAGACATCATAACACACTCTAACATAATATGATTCCACGAAAATCTTCTAAGATACGAAAAAACGTACTATTCCGCGGAGTCGTCATCAGTTGTGGGGAACTTCACAAGCACAGAGCAGTGTATAGCAGTTGTTGAAAACACAGCGGCCACACTTGAAAATAGAGTCGACCCCCACTTCTAACCCTAACCAAAGAGAAAACAATTACACTACCGCCAAATTGGTATTGTCTTTTGTGCATTTCAGATTTTGTGGGATTTGGGGTATGACGCAAACGGTTAAACACAATATTCCCACCGTCAATTGTGGGATCTGATTACGCCAAATCCGCGACTTTCCAAACTCAAATTCCAAAATCCGATTTTGGAAACAACAAACTTACAAATTTACGGCCAAACGTACATCGTCACAGAGACGCCACAAAATCGCTGTGAAACCCTACAACACTAACACCACACCATCGTTTCCGTCAAAATCATGAATCGAAGTGGGGTAACAATTCAGAATAACCCTACAACACTAATACCACACTTTTCCAAATGTGGGGCTTCGCAGGATATACTTGCAGTACGATATGGGGACCCCAAACATTGGTTCCGTTTAATGACGTGGGCCATCAAAATTGTGGGAATGAAAATGGTCTGTCCTCCCCCAAACGTGGGCCATCAAAATGTGAAGGCCCAGCAACGTGTGAGCCACAGAGTAGATTTTGCAGTACAACGTGGCCCACCATAACATGGGTCATCAAAATTGTGGGAATGAAATCGGTCTGTCCTCCCCCAAACGTAGGCCATCAAAATGTGAAGGTCCACCAACGTGTGAGCCACAGAGTAGATTTTGCAATACAACATGGCCCACCATAACGTGGGTCATAAATTGACGTCGGGCAACAAAACTGAAACTCAAACGACGTGGTCAGTTTTGTTGTTATGTAAATTAATGTGTGCCATCCAAACGTGGTCTTCCAAATGTGGATCCCAAAAGGCACTAATAAAAACCATAAAAGTCTGTAGTAAACTTTTTCAAAACGTTACATCCTCCCACATCATTAAAACATAATAACACATAACTAATAAATACTACTTACATGGGCAAAATAGTCCACCCCCTAAATTATGGGACCTTTGGATGTAACAAATTAAATATGGGACTTATTAGATTACAAGTTCACCTTTTAGGATTTATGAGTCAATCCCCCTTTGATTTATTTATGTTTTTCTTATTATACACACCAACAATGTTGATTTTCATGATTGCGATGGCATTCCAAACTTTATTTGTAATTTTTTTTTTTCTTCCAATTAATGTTTATATGACGGCTGAAGATTAATATATATTTATTTAAAAAAAAAAAAAGAATTAGTGGAAATTGTTTTCTACAAGTTTTGTCACCCATTTCAAAGTTCAGATTCAAATATAACGACCCATGATTTTCAACTTGCAATGTTACGTATATGATTTTGTTATCAGATTTTCTTGTTATTAAATATAAAAGACAGTGCTTAGTAGTCGAAATATATATATACATATATATATATATATATCATGATCGTGAATTCCAACTTACAAAGCTATATATAATTTTTTTAATTAATTTTTTATTACTAAACACCAAAATATTTAACTAGCACTTTTGGCCTAATGATTGTACAATACATTTTATGGTGTAAGATGTCGGGTTCAACTCCTATTGGAAAGAGTTTGATATTCTTTATACTTTTTATGGTGTAATATCTCAGATTTGTGCTTACAAATTTTAATGACTTTTATAGAAAAGAATTTGATATCCTTTGTGCTTAAAATATTTTATTATATTCATTATACATAATGATTCCTATGGAGCATTTTGATTATATTCATTGGAAAGGAGGTTGATACCCATTTTGATTATATTTTGTGCTTAATTTTTTTTTATTATATTCGTTATACATAATGATTCCTATGGAGCTTTGATTATATATTCGTAAGAGAGGAGTTTGATGTGCTATGGAGATGAATTTGATACTCATTTTGATTATATTTGTTTCCAATGAGTTTGATACCCTTTGTGCTTATACATAATGATTCCTATAGAGATAAGTTTCATAACCATTTTGATTATATTCGTTGGAGAGGAGTTTGATACCCATTTTGATTATATTAGCTCATTATATATAATGATGTGTTTTATTTATATTTACTGCTATTGCAAGGAGTTTGATACCGTGTGTGGTTATTGTATGTTTTATTTCAATAATGAACATAATGGTATGTTTTACTTATATTCATTTATATGAAAATGAGTTTGATATCCTTTAACATGTTTTATTTATATTCATTATTGAAAGTCAAAATGCTCACTAGTTTATAATATAAAATTTTTATTATCATATCATTTTAATTTTAAATTCTATATAAATATCATTTTCTTTAAAAATTACCTGAGACTTTTATCTTAACCTCAATTCATCTCATTTTGTTCTTAAAAAAAAAAAAAAAAAATTTCCTAGAGTGGCGCCACAATTATTGACCAACCAAAACACTAGACAATGAATTGTTCCACACTCCAATCTCTCTCAACTTTTGATTCCTTTTACACTTTATTTAGACTCTTAGCCACTCTCTCTTTAGTTGAAATTAAAAGTCCTAGTGGTACCACAATTATTGACCAACCAAAACACTAGACAATGAATTGTTCCACTCTCCAAATTCTCTCCACTTTTGATCCCTTTTACACTTTCTTTAGACTCTTAGCCACTCTCTCTGAAATTGAAAGTTCAAAGAGGGGTGTAACATGTGGTTCCTACTTTTTAGTACATACACGCTACAAAAAAATAAAAGTTTTAGAAACTAAAATTTAAGGATAAAATTATTTTTTAAGAATTAAATATTTTTGTTACAAAAAATGTTATTATTATAATTTTACTAACAAAAATTAGACATTAGTGATGAATTATTATCCTTTTGGGATCGAATTTTTTGTCTCAAAAAATAAACCATTTTAAAATCAAATTATCTTGTCCCTAAAAGTCAATTTATTAGTGACATTTTCTAAATTTTGTTGCTAAAAGCCTTATTTTGGACTTTTCGTTATGACCTTTTAACAACTATTTTCATAACGATAGAAATTAATTCCTAAATATTTTTTACGACGAAATTTTCACTTTTATAAACCAAATTATTTGTTATAGTGACAGCTACATAACCCCCCCCCCCCCCCCAATCAAGGATGAGCATATCACTTTTTTTTTTATCCAAAAAAGTTCACTTCCATGTGAGAAGCATTCGAAGTCTGGAACTATACAAATGTTAAATGGTGATGTTATTCGTACTCTCTTTTTATTAAATATATATATATATATATATTTTATATTTTATTTTGAGTAATGCTTTAAACTTTTAAAAGACATCAAAGAGTGTTGAGCATTTTAGATTTGTCTCACATCTCCTCTTTAAACCACTGGTATTTGATTAATATAACTGAGAGGTTTTTCATTTATTTTCAATTGATTTTGAGTCAGAATATTTTAACAAAGATAAATAATAATCTCCTCTTTAAACCACTGGTGTTTGATTAATATAATTGAGAGGTCTTTCATTTATTTTCAATTGATTTTGAGTCAAAATATGTTAACAAAGATAAATAATAATAATAATAATAATAATAATTAAATTTTTTAAATATATATTATATAAATAAATTTCTTATTTCAATTTTTATTATTAAACACAAAAGGGGCATTATGTGTCTTATGTATATTTATTAGGAGGAACTACTTAATAGTGGAGCAGAGAAAGAAAAAAAACTATATAAACATAGTAGGTGCAAGTAATTTTGTAATAAAATGCAACATATTTATGTAATCTATCTAATTGATAAGTAATTCTCCCTAGTTATTAACACAACCCTCACTACTTTTATAGCTAATAAACAAAAAATCCATTTCTCTCTAGTGTTCCTCCAAATAAATAAATAAATTTGTGAATAGCACCATTCATATAAAATTGTTATTTTCCTTCCTTATCTCCTGACCAATATCTATACATGATACATACAACTTGCATATCTTTATATTGTATTGTTCCAAGATTCTCCAAGATTAACCATATCCCTACGTGAAAAAGTGTCCTTTGTCATTTAGTGTTTTGGGACCCATACCCTTCTTTACCAACTATTTTGTGTATTTATTTTATGCCCTATCACATGCTTTCCCATTTCATTTGAAAATGCACTTTAGTCAATGTATTATGTATGTTGTGAAAGTCGTAGCCACCCTATCTCATTTGAATTATTTAACAAGCTGGAACCGCCATTAAAAAAATATATAAATAAATAAATAATGAATCACCACCATACTATATCACTTGATATTAAAAATAAAATATGGTTACAAAAATGGAGATCCCAATTAAAATGGAGTTGTCAAGTTACATTACCCATCTACTCAATTGTGAAGAAAAATTTAAGATTTCAATATTAATATATATGTTGTTATTTATTTTAGTGAAAATTTTAAGAGTTAGTTTAGATAGATGAAAATTTTAAACCAAAAGATTTGATGTTAAGGTCATGTTTGATTGATAAGATTAATAATGAGATACTGGTAATCCTATCAAATTAATGTGGTATTTACTATCCAATTGGATTGATAGGATAAATTATCTATTAGATTAATAATTCCACTCCTACCCCATTATTAATAATCCTATAAATTTGTTGAATTAATTATCTATTGGATTAATAATCCTAAGCCAAAATATTAAGACAAACATAGGATTAATAATCTCAATTTCACGCTCTAATCCATCCAATCAAACATGTCCTAATTGTTTAAGAATAATAACTCAAATTTAAATATGATAGTTTATATATTAATTTTAAGATTGAATTAAATAACTTTATAAAAATAATCATGTGAAATCATACTAAAAATTCCCTTTCTATGACAAAGGATCTTATTAAAATATACATCTTCTGTTTCAACTTATCTTCTTTTATTTTTATTTTTATTTGTTTAACATCAAATATTTTGATGTGAAATTCACATATCCTAAAGGATCATAAATGGTTTATTTGTCAAAAACTAGTGGGCCACCGTGACTCTCTTAAGAGTTTAGTTCCAAGTGTGAAATAGGAGACAAACATTTAATATTTTGCAAGGATGGAAGGCTAACTTTCATAACTTTTGTCCAAAAAATGTTTTATTTGTAAAAGACTTAAAACCATGCCTTTCAAATAAAAGCTAGACGAAAGGCTTAGGTGTTGTTTGGTAACATTTACGTTTTCAATTTTTTATTTATATTTACAAAAACTTTAAAAATTCAAATAAAAACTTGTTTGGTAAAATTTTTGATTTATAAATCAGTGGTCTCAGTTTATAAATTTGGCCAAAAAATGAAAACACAAAAAATGTGTTTCCATTTTGAGTTTTCAATTTTTTTTTTTTTTTACCACCCAACACTTGCCACCACCCGCCATCATTTTCCACCACCGTCTTCCGCCACCACCATCCACTCTCCACCACCACCCACTTTCCACCACCACCTGCCACCACCACTCACCACCTACTTGCTACCACTACCCACCACCGCCACCACCACCCCGCCACCATACACTTCGCCATCCACTCGCCACCACCACCACCACCATCCACCATTAGCGCGACCACCACCACCTACTTGCCATCGCCACTCACTACTCACCACCCACCACCCACCACCACCACCACCGCCATCAAAACCACCACCACCGCCACCTACCCACCCACCACCACCACCACCACCCACTGTCACCCACCACCACCTACCCACTACCACCCGCCATCCGCCACCCACCTGCCACCACCACCCCGCTACCACCACCACCCGCCACCGTCACCCACCTACTCACCACCACCTATCCACTACCATCCACTACTACACGCCATCTGCTACCCACCTACCACCACCACCTACCACCCGCCACCACCAGCTACCCACCACCCACCGTCACCACTTTCCACCACTGCCACTCGCCACCACTTGTCATTTCTCACTCTTTTTTATATTTTTAAAATTTGTTAAATATTTTGTCAATTACCAAATGCGTTTATAGTTTATGTTTTTTTAAAAATAAACAAAAAATAAACAAAAACTAGTTTATAAAATTTTTGTAAATATAAACTGAAAACGTAAACATTACCAAACACACCCTTAACAACCTACTTTAATATAGTTTAGATTGTTAAATTTAGATTTTTACTTGGTTTTTAGACAATTCATTTTTTTCCCCCAAATTTTCATTAATGGTTTGTTTGGCAATGACTTTTTAGTAGTTTATTTTATTTAATTTTTTTAAATGAAAAAGTTGTTGCTGAGAAAATTGATTTGTTTGGTAAATACTTAAAAAAAAAGAAAAAAAGAAAAAAAAAAGAACAACTTGAGCTCTATGTAAAGAAAAAATGAACAACTTGAGTGGTTTTTTTTTTTTTCAATTGTTAGTGCTATAATTTGGTAAGTCCTTTGGCAGACTACTAGAGCTTAAAATTGAGCAAGTCTAGGCAAAATATGACTTTGGTAACTGTTTTAGCACTCCTCAAGATAATCTCAGGGTAAGTTTGGAAACTTTTATAATAATTTAAATGTAAAAAAGTTACTAAAAAATTAAAAAGATAAAAATAAAAAATAAAAAATAAAAAATTTAATGAACAACTTGAACCCTATGTAAAGTAAATAAATAAATAATTACTTAAGTTGTGGGGTTATTTATTTATTTATTTATTTTTTCATTTGTAATGCTATAATTTGACAAGTCTTTTGACAGATCACTGGATCTTAAAATTGCACAAGTCTTGTCGAAAATATAAATTATTGGGTATAGTTTTAAGAACACATCTCCAGCATGCTTCTGAGGCGTCTGTTTCTAAAATTAATTTATCACCTGTTTTAGGAAGATAAACATCCGGTAAAGTTTTAACATTTTCTTTAATTTTTTTAATTAAAGCAACATCTTCTGCTGTCCATTCAAAAATAACATTTTTCCTTAATTTGGTTAACCAATGAATTTCTATTTTTGAAAGATTTTTGATAAAATTTCATCCATAATTTAAAATGCCTAATAAACTCTGTAATTGTGTTATATTTTCAAGAGTATCAGGAAAATCTCGTACTTTGGACAAAATATGTTCTTGTAATTTTAAACTTTTTTGGTCTAAAATTATTTCCAAAAATTCAATTGATTCTTTTTCTAGTTCAATATTTTTTGGAGACAAAATAATTCCATATTTTTGAAATTTTTCACAAAGTAATTTTAAATGTTTCTTATGCTCCACCTTGGTTTTAGAGAAGATAAGTATATCATCAATATAAATTACACAACAATCTTTAAGGTCTTTAAATATTGTATCCATCCACCGTTGAAATACCTGTGTTGCAATATTTAACCCAAAAGGCATAACATTCCAGTGGTAATATCCTCTAGGTGTACTGAAAGCTGTCAATTTTTTTGACTCTTCAGTCAATTGAATTTGCTAAAATTCACTTTTACAATCAAATTTGCTAAAGATTTTTGATCATTTGGTTAAGTTAATCAAAACATCTTTTCGTGGAATAAAATATCCATCAAATTCTAAATTTTCATTTAGCCGTTTATAGTTGACTACCATTCGGGCTTTTCCTCTTTTAATTTCAGTATGATTTCTTACCATAAAAGCTGGACTAGAGTGAAGGCTTCTAGTTTCTTCAATTAACTGTTTGTCTAAAAGTTCCTGGAGTTAAATATCAAATTCATCTATATCTTGTCTAGTATAGATCATTTGTCTTACTCTAATGATAAAATTAGGGTCTTTCAATTTTAAACTACAATAGATTGGACTATGTTGCCATAGTTTTAATGGATGTTCATTAAAATTTTCTTCTAAAATTTTATAAATCCAATGTGATTCATCAATAGTTTTGATGATGGGAGTTAAATCACCACGCGGCACGGGCGCAAACTCTTTATCACAAATATATTTATGTTGTTCTAACAAGGGAATATGAATTAAGACATTGTTTATGCTTAATGAAATAGCATTTTCCTATATTTGCATTGGAAGATATTTATATATATAATTATTTCCAAGAAGCAAATCTCCATGCATATACGGAAAACATAAAATTTTTGGTATAATGAATTTGCTATCATTTAACCAAATAGCGATATTTTTAGCCTTGAATTGTATGGAAGTATGGTTGCCATCAATTTCAGTAACCAAAATTGGATGCTTCATTAATGTCCATTTTTCCTTTGGTATGGCATTCCATTTACACGAGCTAACTGTAGCTCATGTGTCTATGAGAACACTGAGGCTATAGGGTTTATAACCTGCAAAATTAAATATTCCCAATACATATGTATATCTTCTTTTTCCCTGGCTTTGAGAAAAAAATAATATCATCATTTTTTGTTTGAAAATGATATATATATGCAGACTTAATATGTTCAAGTTTTCTTGTTCCTAGAAAAATAGGAATCTGGACATTGTTTGAAGTAATAGATTCTTGATTAGAATTATTACTTGATTCTCCAATGCTTAACTTTGAAAATGATTTGTTAGGAAAATCTTTTTCAAATACAGAAGTTGATCTTTTAATTTTTGGTACTGTATTTTCAATATATAAATTTTTTTCCTGATGCCTGCATTTGTAATTGTGCAGGTTTTTTTGTTTTAGAAGATTCTCCTTGTCCCACTAGGTCTTGGATTAACCATTGTCGAGGAGTTCTAAATCGCTCCAATTCATTAGACGATGTTGTATTACCGTGTCAAATGGTCTTGGTTCAAAGATTTCAATGATTTTATTATCGTTTGATCTTATTTTTGTTTCAGGAAATTTGGTTAATTCATGAATTGTTTTCCAATGAATAGCCAAATCATGAGAATTTGATTTCATTCCTAATCCTTGTGTTTTAATTCTTATTCTGACTGTATCTTCAAGATTAGGATAATTTATGGAAATAAAGAAATTTGGTCTAACATTAAACCAAACTACTCCATTAGCTAAATTAGACTAAATTCCTCCAATGATTGCTTTCATTGGGTCGGAAAATCTTTTGTCAAAAATTACTTCCAAAATAGAAGTATCTATCTCTTGGCGAAATAAGGCTGTTATAGTTACTTGAATTAATCCAATATGAATATATTGAATTTCAAGATATTTCTTTTTCCATCTTGCAACCTTTTTCTTATCAAAAAAAGGAATATCAATATTTCATTCTTCTGACCATTTTGCTTGAGTGTTACCACTGTATTGTTTAAACACTCTTGCTGAAAAAAAGTTAAATTTTGAAAGTTTGTAAATTTCTGGAACAGCAACTTCTTGCATTTTTTTCGAATTTTGCTAATTCTTCATTAGTAAAAGTTTTTTCTTCTCCGATTACATCTCCAAGTCGAATTGCCTGTAATTTTTCTTGAGATATACTATTTGCTTCTTGAGATATTTCTTGACTATTATTAGTCATCATGAAGATTAGTTCTTCATCTGAACTTTCTTCATTACTAGAAATTTCATATAAGATTTCTTCTTCATCAGAAATTTCTTCTCCATATATTATTTTAAAATCTTGTTCTTCAAGGACTTTGATCATTTTCTTTGCACTTTTTCTCCTTTTTAGGCATTCGGGTGCATAGTGACCTTCTTCGTTACAAATGTAACATTTACAAGTTTTCTTTTTTGAAATACTTGTTAATTTCTTTTTTCGAATATACTTTTTTTTTTTTGAAAAAGTTTTGTTCTTTTTTCAAGGTTTCCATTTATATTTTCTACGTTTTTTGGAAAATCCTTTTCTTTTAGGAAATGTATTACAACCAATTTTTCAATTTTCTTTTAAAATTTTATCACAACATTTTTGATCATATTGTGAGTTGAAATTTTGATTTTTTATTTGTTTTTTCACCTTTGCTTCTAGACACCGATCTGCTATCAGTCTTAGAACATAATTAATGCGAAAACCAAGATTATCATATTCTTCCTTCCCCATTTTTTTGAGAAAATCAGGATATATTTTAATACATAACTCATCCCATGGATTAGGAAGTTTATGAAAAAATTGATCTAACCAGGGTTGATTTGCTGGTGGATCAATAAGATAATAATATTTTTTTAAAGTTTGAACATAGTCTTCAAAAAGACAAATATTACATAATTCTAATTTAGTCAAAATATAATTTGTATCTGCTTGCAAATTAGTATCTCCTGCAAAACCACATAAATTTTCTTTTATGATTTTTTGCAAATTCTGCTAAGATTGTGTCAAGTGTGAGAAAATTTGTGCTACGGTTTTTACAATTATATACACTGATACACACTGTCTACTCTCCCCGATTTTCAAAGAGATAGACTGTTGTAGATAAGCTTTGGCTGAGCTGCTTTGTCGTGTAGCGTCGGCTGAAATGATGTGGCTGATCACTTTCCACTGAATAATGCAGATTGCTCCACGTGTCCTGGATAAGGTTGGAATCGATTAGGAGGCTACATTTGATAGTAGGGTCCACTATGCTTCTATCCTATTGATGAGATTGTGATATTATTCATCAGTCTCCGATGGCGGGAAATCTGGATCTTAGCTGTATTGCTCATTCCGGAAATGTTCTACACCATCCGCGGTCATGGCTAGTTCCAACGAAAGATCCAAATTATTTCTTTTTTTGAGATTTATTAACATGTCAAGAGCCTCATTAATTTGTGTAGGAGATCTTTGATATGTTATGGGAAAATGAGTTACAAATCATATTATACCATCTGTAACCATGAATGGCAATTTTGCTGAGCCATGGATATTGGACGCTGCTTGTGAAATAGATATTAGACTGTCTATTCAATATTCTGTCAAAGAAAGTTTTTGGATATTTTCCAATCGCTCTTTTCGGTGATCTTCATCTAAATAATCATTTTCAAATTCAAAATCTTGGCAATTGTTTTAGCACCCACTTGAGATGCTTTTCGGGGAAGTTCAGAAATTTCTATAATACTTAAAACGTCAAAAAAATTATACAAAAAAGTTAGAGATTTTCTTTTCTTTTTATTTTTTTACACGTTTTTAGTTAAAAAAAATTAAAAATCATCATGAATATACTAATTTTTTTTATCATATATTTTAACTAAAAAGTTAAAAAATAACTAAAATAACGTATTCTCAAACTAACCCTATTAACTAAAAAGTGAACAAAAAAAATGAAAGGAATAAATTTTCGTTTAGTTAAGAAGCTTACTTGTAAACCCTTGTCAAAACTAATATGAAAGAGAAAAAAAATAAAAACAAAAAAAGCTCCGGCTTGCTTCTAGTTGGATATTTCAACTGAAAAGTCTAGGCCAGCTTATTTTCAGTCCATTGCGATAATCCAAGTTGTTTAATATGTCAGATTTGTCAAGTATTTTATTCTTATAAAAAAAATCACGTTGATTAGATATTAATAGTCATGTGATCAAATCACAATTGTGTCAACAATTTATTTTTAAAATCATATATCGTTGACACAAATTTGGTCTGATAAAGTTGTTATCGATATCCGATCAACGTGACTTTTTTTTATTTTATTTTAATAGGGATTGAGTACTCTATGACCCCTACACAATGAACGATTTGGATTATTGATATGGGCTTTATGGTTGGCTCACGGAGACTCAACAACACTCTCCAATCTCATTTTAGACTGGAGAGAAGTCAAGGCAAAAAAAATAAAAATAAAAAATGCACTTTTCACCATGTGCATATATATATACACTACAACAAATGGCACTTTTGATGACTAAATTTTCAGTTGCCAAAGATTTTTAGTGACCAAATTTTTTGGTCGCTAGATTAGTAGTTGATGAATTGTTGGGAAAAGTAATTGGTGACTATAAGAAATTTAGTTGCCAAAAGTACTAAATTGCCAACTAATTTTTTAATTGCCAAAAACATTGAAATAAAATTAAATATCTCACTTTTAGCTACTAAAACTTGTTGTTGCCAAAAACTTCAATTCTTTATAACAACTAAAGTTTTAGTTGCCAAATATTTTTTTTCTATTCTTCCTATTTTTTTTTTTTAGCTACTAAATATTTTAGTCACCTAAAGTCTGATTGTTTTTTGGCTATACTAAGCATTTTGTCGCCTAAAGTTTGATTTTTTTGCTCTACTAAACTTTTAATCGCCAAAAATTTATTATTGTTCATCTTTTTTTTTTTTTTTTGGCTACTAAATATTTTAGTCACCTAAAGTTTGATTTTTTTTTTTGGCTACTAAGCTTTTTGTCGCCTAAAGTGTGATTATTTTTTGGCAACTAAACTTTTTGTCGTCTAAAGTCTAATTTTTTTTTTTGCTACTAAACTTTTAGTTGCCAAATGTTTTTTGTTGTTCATCTTATTTTTTTAGCTACTAAGTATTTTAGTCGCCTAAAGTTTGATTTTTTTTTTTTGCTACTGAACTTTTTATCACCCAAAGTGTAATTGTTTTTTGGCTACTAAACTTTTAGTCACCAAAAGGGTTATTTCATTTTATTTATTTATTTATTTTTTATAGCTACTAACTATTTAGACACAAAAATATATACTTCCTTTTTCTTTTACTACAAATTGTTTGGTTGCCAAAAACATGATTTTATGGTTTTTTTTTAATTTTTAATTTTATCAAAATTGTAATTTGTTGTAACAACCCTCACTTTGATTAAGTCATACTTGCATACATTCATGTGAGGCCTTGTCTTGTTATGTTTATAAATCTTGATTATCTTGCTTTGCCTTGCTTTGTCATGTGTTACTTGCTTGAACTTGTACCTTGCTTGGAGTATAGCCGAGGTCAGCTTAGCTTAGTTCGCCCTTGAACCTTTGCATTTAGAACAGTTTTGGAACGTTAGCCGACCTCCATCTTCACGACGGCATATTTGCCGAGATGTCACCCTTGGGCCGAAGTGTTCAGAGCCGAGGCCGAGACGTGTTGTGCTTAGTGATCTTTATCCTGGCGGGCATGGCCTAGGCCGAGATGTGGCACACCTGGCCAAGGTGTGGCAGCTTAGTCGATGCCGCCTCCTAGCCGATGTCCTTGCTAGCCGACGTGTTTTGCCACCGAGCTTGTTGTGTACGCTTTGTCTGAGACTTGTCTTGTCCATCAGTCACCTTTTGAGGAGAACCAACCCGGTAGTGCCACGTGTCCGAGCTGTGGTTTAAGACAGCCGATAGACTTAGGAACAAATCATTTTGGTCTCAAATCTTTATTTTTAGAGAGAGAAGCTCTCAAGGTGTAACAACCCTCATCTTGATTTAGCCATGCTTACGTACATCTTTGTATGACCTTCTCTTGCCATGATTATAAATCTTGTTATTTTGTTTTGTCTTGCTTGTTAAGTACTGCTTGCTTGCTTGATCTTGTACCTTGCTTGATGTATAGCCGAGGTCAGCTTAGCTTAGCTCGACTTTAAAACCTTTGTACTTGGAATCGTTTTGGAACCTTGGTTGACCTCTATCTTCACCTCGGCATGTTTGCCGAGATGTCACTCTTTGGGCCGATGTGTTTAGAGCCGAGGCCGAGATGTTTTGTGTTAGCGATCCTTGTCCTTGGGTAGGTGTGGCCTAGACCGAGGTGTGGCACACCCAGGCCAAGGTGTGGCACCACTTAGTCAAGTGCCGACCTCCCTAGCCGATGTCCTTGTTATCCTTGCAGAAGCTTTGACTTTAGCCGATGTCCTTACTTGCCGATGTGTTTTGCCATCTAGCTTGTTGTATACGCTTTGTCAGAGATTCGTCTTGTCAATCAGTCACCTTTTTGAGTTAAACCAACCCGGTGATGCCACGTGTCCGAGCTGGAGGCTAAGTCAGCCGACGGGCCTATAACACATCATTTTGTACCTTTTTGGCATCATTTGGTCTCAATCTTTGTTCCTTTAGAGAGAGAAGCTCTAGAACAAGGTGTAAGAGTTTTAGAGAGAGAAGTTGAGTTCCGAGCTAGATCGTGGAAAATCGAACCGTTGGATATGAGTTTTGAGGTTAGATTCTTGCTTTACTTTGATTGTTCGTATCAAACATCTAGCTGCATTGCTTGATCGAATCTGTTTTGCATGCCACGCATTGATTGAAGTTGGTCTTGAAAGAGAAAATGGTGTTTAAATGTTCTTGGAAGGAAAACCTTGATTTGATCCGAAAGTTTGAAACCCACATCACGTTTTTGTGTTTGTTCTTGCACGGTCTTCTTGTAAGGGTACTCAGGTCCATATTTTGAACACTTAGCATGGTGTCTCAGTTGTGATTCTAGCATGCATGTTTTGATGATTCTTGATGCTCTTGTTCCTTGCATTCTTTAGAGGGAAACTCAGGTTTCCCGACCGCTTATATGTGGTTGCAGGACCACACCTCGGCTAGGAGGTGGGACCTCGGATGACCAAGCAAGACTCCAAATTGACTTAGCATGTTTCGTTTCGTTATTGATTTGGATTCGGTGGTAGTACCGAGATCATTATGTGTAAGTAAAGCTTGTTTTGAGAATGTGATTTGCTATGTGATTTGTCAGGACTTTGATCTTGCTTTGAGCCTACACCGGAAGAGCCAGGTGAGTGGTGCTTTTAATAAAGCTATGTTAAACCGTTTTGATAAATCTTGTCTTGCCTTGTTTTGATAAAAGTATTTGTTAAGCATGAATGATTAGCCTAATCCGATGTATTAATGCGAGCCTTGTCTTGATGTTATCGTGAGAAGTCCCTTAGCTGGAGGACTCTAAACTTTCGCAGCAATATGGATAAAAGGATACGGTCCTTTCTTGAACACAAGTCCCTTAGCTGGAGGACTCTAAACTTTCGCAGCATTAATCGTCAAAAAGGGCTACGAGCCTAAGTGACGCCAGCTTTGTATTAAAAGGATACGGTCCTTTTCTGGAAAAGTTATTGGGTTAAAAAGGGCTACGGGCCTAAGTAACATAAGTCCCTTAGCTGGAGGACTCTAAACTTTCGCAGCATTAATCGTCAAAAAGGGCTACGGGCCTAAGTGATGCCAGCTTTGTATTAAAAGGATACGGTTCTTTCCTGGAAAAGTTATTGGGTTAAAAGGGCTACGCCTAAGTAACATAAGTCCCTTATCGAGGACTCTAAACTTCGCAAAGATTAATCGTCAAAAGGGCTACGCCTAAGTGATGCCACTTTTGTATTAAAAGGATACGGTTCTTTCTCGGAAAAGTTATTGGGTTAAAAGGGCTACGCCTAAGTAACATAAGTCCCTTAATGAGGACTCTAAACTTTCAAAGACCATCTTGTATAAAACGACACGGATCGCATAATCTTGTTTTGCCACCAATGGGTTACTACACGTATTGTTTGTTCGGACAAATTTTTGATTATGTTTTGCCGATGTCATGAGCATCCCCGAAGTTGTAAGTCTTAACAGATGAATACGGTTCATCCATTGATTTGGTACAGTTTTGATGTGCTTTGCTTGATAGAACCTCGGCTAATGTTTTGATGGTTTTGATATGTTTTGTTTTGAACAGACTCCGGCTATATTCATGCAAACCTTTATTATTAGTATCATTCACTGAGTTTCCATACTCACCCTCTATATATATATGTAGGTGTTGAGCAGGACGGCGGCGACGCCTAGATGTGTTTACCAGCTTGTTTTGGATATTTGATTTACGTCGGCTTGTTTTGCATCCTTGTTGGCCGTGCTGTTTCCCACTCCGGCATTATGTGTTTACGTCGGCATTTTGTATTTATCTCGGCAGATCTTGAAAATCATGCTTCTTGGCTCATATTCATTGTATTTTGTACTTGTCGGCTTAGAAGCCTTTTGATCAAGATTTGACTTGTATTTTGATAACTTGGACTGGTTGTTAGACTATATTGAATATGTCTTTTCCTTTGATTTATGCACAACTCTTATGGACCATTTGTATTCGATTTATTGCTTCCGCATCTTGTAAGCCCCATATGTGTACTCTGTTGTGTGTGGATTTTTGGTAAGTTGGCCTTCGGTAATCACGGATTACTGGCCATCACGGCACCATCCTACTAGGGGCGGGTTGGGGTCGTGACACAAGGGAGGAGGAAGAACTTTAGAAAGAGAAAGGTGACTTTCGAGCTTGGTCTTGGTTGATCGAACCGCTGGATTTGCGATCTGAGGTGAGAATCTTGATCTGCTTCGGTTATTCTTATTGATTGTCAAGTTGCATTGCATGATCGAGTTTGTTTTGCATGCCATGCATGGATTTGGAGTTTGTTTTGAAAGAGGAAGTTAGTATTCATGTGTTCTTGATAAAAGTTGTGCTTTGATCTAGAAGTTTATGGCTAGAACCATGTTGTTGTGTTTGTTCTTGCATGTTCTCCTTGGTTGGGTACCCAGGTCCACGATTTTTGAACTCTTAGCATGAAAACCTCAGATTTCGTATAAATAAGATAAGATTTCAGCATGCATGATCTTGATGTTCTTGATGATCTTGTTCTTCTTGTTCTTTGAAAGGAAGACCAAGTTTCCTGACCTTGTTTTGATTGTGGCCGTCGGGTTCACACCTCGGCGAGGAGGTGTGGGGCCTCGGGATGACTCGGCGGTGCCGGTGTATTTTCCCAAAATGGGAAATAACGTTTTGACCCTTAGCATGTTTTGCTTTGTTATTGATTTGGACTCGGTGAGAGTGCCGAGATCATTGTGCGCATGTGAAGCTTGTTTTGAGAATGTGATTTGTCATGTGATTTGTAGGACTTTGATCCTTGCTTTGAGCCTACACCTGCAGACCGAGGTGAGTGGTGCTTTTAATAAAGCTATGTTAAACTACTTTGATAAATCTTGTCTTGTTTTGTTTTGATGAAAGTATTTGTTAAGCATGAATGATTAGCCTAACTCGATGTATCAAATGTGAGCTTTGTCTTGATGATTATCTTGAGAAGTCCCTTGGCTGGAGGACTCTAAACTTTCGCAGCATTATGGATTAAAAGGATACGGTCCCTTCTTGAACACAAGTCCCTTGGCTGGAGGACTATAAACTTTCGCAGCACTAAGTGTAAAAGTCCCTTAGCTGGAGGACTCTAAACTTTCGCAGCATCATTTGTCAAAAAGGGCTACGGGCCTAAGTGACACCAGTCTCTTGCATAAAAAGGATACGGTCCTTTCTTGAAAAAGCCATTGTGTTAAAAAGGGCTACGGGCCTAAGTAACACAAGTCCCTTAGCTGGAGGACTCTAAACTTTCGCAGCATCATCTTGTCTAAAACGGTTACGGATCGTATAAATATGGGTTTTGCCACTAATGGGCTACTACACGTACTGGTTGTTTGGAAAGCTTTTGTCCTTGCTTGCTGATGTCATGTGCATCCCTTGAAACTTGTATGGTTTGAAAGATGAATACGGTTCATCCTCTGTATTGGTAAAGGTTTATTGTGTTTTGCTTTGGAGGACCTCAGCTAATATTTGTATGGTTCTGAAATGCTTGTTTTGTACAGACTTCGGCTATATTCATGCAAAACCTTTATTACTAGTATCATTCACTGAGTTTCCATACTCACCCTCTATATATATATATATGTAGGTGATGAGCAGGACGGCGGCGACGCCTAGATGTGTTTTCCAGCTTGTTTTGGATATTTGGTTTTCATCGGCTTGTTTTGCATTCTTGTCGGCCAGGCTGTTTCTACCTCGGCATTATGTGTTTACGTCGGCATTTTGTATTTTCGTCGGCAAATCTTGAAAATCATGCTTCTTGGCTTGTATTCCTTGTATTTTGTACATGTCGGCTTAGAAGCCTTTTGATCAAGATGTGAATTGTATTCTTTGTTATTTTTGGACCGGATGTAAGATCATATTGTACATGTTTGCTCATTTGATCTATGCACAGCTCTTATGGACCATTTGTATTTGATTTATTACTTCCGCACTTTTGTAAGCCCCTATGATTACTCTGTTGTGTGTGAAAATTTATAAGCCGGCCTTCGGTAATCTCGGATTACTGGCCATCTCGGCACCACCCTACTAGGGGCGGGTTGGGGTCATGACATTTGTCCACAACCTGCATATATTCCGTGGAACCTATAATATGTACATAAACAAAACAATACATATATTATCAATTATTCTACAATTTGCATCCGTTTCACTTCGAACCATCAAAAAATGAATAACTTTAAATGTCAAATTCCATAAAAGCTAACTATAATCCAAACTAAAATAATAATTACATACAAAATAGAGAATCATACAAAAATAGGACTCACTACCATCTCAAATGTCCATCTGGCGTGGTACAAATTACCATGACAAAAGGTACTCTATACCACGCTAGTAATGATCAATTCAATGCCAAAAGTTATTTGTACGAGTAATATTAATCCACACAAAATTAGAGGACAACAAAATTAGCAGGATTATACAAAAGCGTAAACTGTCCTCCATAGACAAAAATGAAATATCCATAAGTCCATGCCAGAAGTCATCCACAAAAAAAAATTGCACCCATTAGATATTTGCAATGCATGCAAAACTTAGTATTCTAAGGCTTAAATATCAGAGAGTATGGTGAGTGCAATAAATATTCATCTTCTTCAATGTTTTTTCCATTATACTCTTACACATAGTGTTCACTGAAAAGATGACATTTTATATGCCCCCTCCCCCCCTTTTTTTTAATATCAAATGCATGGAAACAAGTACCGGCACTAATTGCCATAGAAAACATCAGTCGATTTAGTATAATAGACTCAACCAGTATAAAGTGGATAATGCATGGGAATAACAGTAATCACACGTAACGATTAAGATTAAGAGCTCTGATAATATATGTTTGAAGACTAAAAAATTAGTTATATATAATTAATAGTAGATGTGGCAAACAACACACGGACAACGTTTTATTTACACCCAAACAACCCTAGACGCACTTTGTTTGTGCAAAAAAGCACAACACTGCACACCTATAATTGGATATTCATGGAATATTAAGATCATCTCCATTCATTTCCAGCAAATTAAGATGTCATGCCCACTGGTAAATACCTTTGTAAATTAAATCTTATGGTAACTAACTTTGAGGTCCGAACGCATTTTTTTGACTAAGTTTAACATATTTTCGACTCTAACTCTAAACATACACGTGCTAATATCGTTTGTCGCCACAAGTTCTATTTCTCACGGAGAAGTTGACCGTGACATCATACGGTGGTTCATGGGCTGTTATGAACTTTCCCTCCCGAACGTCATTTTTGACTAAGTTTAAGCTGTTTCCGACTCTAACTCCCAATCTACGTATGCTAATTACATTCTGTTTATTGCCACAGGTCCTATCTATCATGGTAAAGCTTTCAACTAAGTTTAAGGCATTTTCGGCTCTAACTCTCAACCTACACGTGCTAATGACATGCAGTCTATTGCCACAGGTCCTATTTGTCATGGGAAAGCTGGTTGTGACATCCATATGGTGGTTAGGAGGCTGTTTTGCATTTTCATATCCCGAACACCCTTTTTGGACTAAGTTTAAGACGTTTTCGGCTCTAACTCCTGACCTACGCATCCTAATTACATGTCGTCCATTGCCACAGGTCCTATTGGTCACAAGATTGGTGGTTGTGATATGCATTCGATGGCTCGGGGGCTGTTTTGAAGTTTTTCCCCCCGTACGTCCTTTTTCGACTAAGTTTAATGCATTTTCGACTCTAACTTTCAACCTAAGTATGCTAATTACATTCCGCTTGTTTCCATATGTCCTATTTGTCATGGGAAAGTTGGTTCTGACATCTATACGGTGGTTCAGGGACTGTTTTGCATTTTTGCCCCCCAAACGCTCTTTTTTTGACTAAGTTTAAGCCATTTTCGGCTCTAACTCCCAACCTGCGTGTGCTAAGTACATCCCGTTTATTGTCATGGGTCCAATTTTTCATTGGGAAGCTGATCATGACATCCATATGATGGTTTGAGGGCTATTTTACATTTTTGTCCCTTAAATGCCCTTTTTTGACTTAGTTTAAGGTGTTTTTAGTTCTAACTCTCAACCTGCGCATGCTAATTACATTCTGTCTATTGCCATGGGTCCTATTTTTCATAGGGAAGCTGGCCATGACATCCATATGGTGGTTCGGGGGTTGTTATGAACTTTCGCTTCCCGAACGCCTTTTTTCAACTAAGTTTAAGACGTTTTTGGCTCTAACTCTCAACCTACGCATGCTAATTACATTCTGTCTATTGCCACATGACCTATTTGTCATGGGAAAGCTATCTGTGATATCCATTCGATGGTTCAGGGGCTATTTTGTAGTTTTGTCCTCCAAACGTCCTTTTTCAACTAAGTATAAGGCGTTCTTCAATTGAAAAACATTAACTTATGGTTACAAGATGGCTCAATTGGTGTTGGCATATTTATGATCTATGTAAACTAATAGCACAAGGCTTCTTCATTTAGATAGGGTCTTTGATCCTGCTTGTTTAACAGAAGCAGTGTATGAGGAAGGAGTGAAGAATGTTGCATTGTCTGCTTTAATGGCATCAATGGTTATGCTTTCCTTTACATCTATCATTCTTTTTTTTATTTTATTTTTTTATTTTGATCTTTGCTACTACTTCGGAAATTACATATATACATGTTAAACAAATTTTTTTTTCCCTCGTATTACAACAACAATGTTTGCAAATGGGCAAACTAGCAGTGGGAAGACCTACACAATGAGAGGAATCACTGAGAAAGCTGTTAATGATATTTATAGGCACATAGTGAATGTAAGCTTCATCATACTTAATTTTATGTAATTCAGTTTTTTTATCAGGTTCGGGCATAGATAAATACTCACTTAAACCTCATCCCTAAATCATGGTGAAAACTTTCCATTTGTTTGTGGAAATTTATGCTTGACCAATGTAGGGAACTCAATATTAACATATATATATATATATTTTAATTTATCTCATTCAATCTGATTATATGTTTGTTTGGCTTCATAACAGACTCCAGAGAGAGACTTTTGTATAAGAATTTCTGGGCTGGAAATCTATAATGAGAATGTCAGGGACCTCTTGAATTTAGAATCCGGACACAACCTCAAGGCTTTAGATGATCCAGAGGTGAAACCTATAGTTACAGGAACCATATGTTTCTGTCTTTTCTCCGTGCTAATATTTGTTTCCTGTAATTCCTTGGATGCAGAAAGGAACTGTGGTTGAGAAGCTGGTAGAAGAAACAACAAATGATGATCAACACTTAAGACATTTGATCAGTATCTACGAGGGTAAACCTTTAAAGCTTCTGGTTTTTTTGTGTGCACATGTCTTGAGTGGCATTTTCTTAACCTTTTAATTAATTTTTTTAAATGCAGCCCAAAGACAAGTGGGTGAAATCGCACTAAATGACACTAGCTGACGGTCACACCAGATAATAAGGCTGGTAAGCTTAGTAACTTGTAATGTATGTTAGCACAAGTGGATAAAAGAATGTAGTCAGTTATTACCAACTTCTCACAATTATTTTTTTGCAGACAACAGAAAGTACTCATCGTGAAAGTTCAAATAGTGTGAGATCTTATGTGGCAAGCCTGGTAAAACAAACTCTTGCCTTCATATAATTGAGCAAAACAGTCTGGATAACAATAATTTCATATTATAACTTGTAATATTGATGTTCTGCAAAACTTTGTAGATCTAGCTGGCAATGAACGAGCCTCACAAATGAATGCAGAAGGTGCTAGGCTAAGGGAAGGTTGTCATATTAATCTTGATGACTCTCACATCACAGCTGTAATTAGGAAGCTCAGATCAGAGATTATTAAATATTTCTTTTTTCTTAAGTGGTTTCTTGTATTTTGTACTTTGATTTCCTTTAACCTCTTTCTTCTCTTCTCAGTTTTACTTGTTGTAAAGGAACTTCAGGATGTTTAGATATTATTTTGCACATACAAAGTGTTGAAATAACAAAATGAGTACAATGACAAGATGTTTGGATATTTTCTTGCTTTCACTTATGTAGAACTGGCTTCACAGACTATTTTTTTTTTTTTTTTTATCAGTAAAAGAATACTTTATTGATGAAAAAAAAAAATATAACATATGAAAAAGTACATCAATAAAGAGAAGAGTGCAAAAAGTATCATTGTGAAATATCAAAATCCCAACTAGGTTAGCACCAAAATGTACACCCAATCATCTGCTAGCACAAAACTCCTAATTGTTATTATTAACTATTAGTTTCCTTAAATTTGGATACATTCAAAATGGTTGGCTCTATGTGCAGAGCAACCCAATGGTATGATTCATTTACAAAATAAAAATTCAGAGCAACCCAATAAAAATTCTTTCAAATAAAAATTCTGCATAAAATTAAAAAAAAAAAAAAAAACCCTAAATATAGAACAAAAATTATAACCCATTTACTCGTTTCCCATAAATCAAACTCATACAACATCAACAAAAACAAACAAATCCTAAAGCTAGAGTCAGACTGGGAAATAGAGAAAGGGAGAGAGACGAAGAGAGAGAGAGAGAGAGAGAGAGAGAGAGAGAGAGAGAGAAACCCGAATAAAATTCAATGGGCTTCAAACGGTGTATTGGTGGTGGCTCAGGGGCTCTGAGCGACAGTGGCTAATGGTTAGTCAATGAGAGGAGACGGATGGGCAATCGACAAGAGTAAGAGCAAGAGACTGACTGTTTCCTTTGGTGTATTCGATACATACAGAGAAATTAAAAACAAAAATTAATAAAATGAGACATAAAATGAAATTACGCGGCAGTATTTAATATTCCCACCAAAATATTTTGTTTTTATTGCCGACAAAATCAATTTAGTCTCTAAAAATAACCTTTGCCGACCAAACTTTTTGTAGCCAAAGATAAAAGTAAGGAAAAAGATTTCTACCCCCAGCTGGGGGTTGGTCCGAAAAAACAGTTTTTCCTTTTTTTTTTTTTTTTTTTTTTTTTGATTTTCGACCAGTGGGGGCGCGCCACGTCACTGGAGGCGGCCACCCCCACTAGGTGTATGAAGCATTGTTGTAAAAGTAATAGGGTAGTGCTTCAGACCCCCACTGGGGGTCAACCCCCAGTGAGGTGGCGCCGTCCCATTCGTCGAAATTCAAAAAAAAAAAATAAAATAAAATAATTTTTTTTTTCAGCCAATCACCCTCTCTTTCGTACGACCCCCAGTGACCCCCACTGGAGGTCTTAGGCATTTTCCAAAGTAATATAATGTTCATTATTTGGCGACTAAAAACTTTTAGTAGCCAAATATTTTTATACGACGACTAAAAACTTTTTTTTTGTTACAGAAAATAAATATTTACTGACAAAATATTGGTTGCCAAACATCAATACCAAGTATTTTGCGAGATTTTTACCGACTAAATATATTTCAGTAGGCAAAAACAAGTTTACGGTGACCAAAAAAAATTTAGTAGCAAAAAATTAAAACTAACGGCAACCAAAACATTTTTTAGTTGCCTATTATGGCAGTTTTTAGCGACTAATTTTTTTTTTAGTTGCCAATAAGTAATCTACATTGACTAAAAAAATTTAGTAGCTAATATTTGAACCAATGCCAACCAATACCAATGTTAGTCGCCAAAGGTATAACTTTTGGTGACTAAATCAATTTAAGTCACCAAAATTGGTTGCTAAAAGTACAAATTGTTGTAGTGATATATATTAAAAAGTGATTCATTCACACAATTTTTTCTCACTTCTCAAATGGCGTGGCAAGTAAAATTTAAAAAATTAACTCACATTCAAATATTTTTTTACAACTCTCTTTACATGTATTTTGTCGTGTTACCTCATTAAGGAGATTGTGGACGGAAATTGTATGGATGTACCACTGTCATATAACATGGCTGTCGGATCTCATACATGAGACATCAGAGATGATAACATGGAATGGAAAGGCACCGGTTGAAAATAGCAAAGCACCGGATTTCTTGTTATTAATCTGTATGTATATATATATATATATTAAGTGAATGTTGGACTTTGTGTCCAAGCTTGCTTTATGTTACATGGCATTTTTTTTTTTATCTTAAAATAGAAAGGTTACACAAAGAGACGATGGATAAGGTTTGAGCTCAAAACCTTTAATTTTAATAAGAACATTCTTACTATTTAAATAAAAAATATATATATATATTATAATCTTAATTTATATATTATTTTTTTCTATTGCGTGTGACCTACTAGTAAATAATCAAAGTAAAATTTGCCCTCGCAATGCACCAACTATCTTAATTTTGAGTTTAAGAGTCAAAAAGCCTATTTTGTTGGCATGGTTTGGCACAATAATTTAATATTTTAAATGTTTAAAATAAAGAAAGACGAATATCCCACGTTAGTGGAAGGCTCAAAATTCAAATATATTTATTTGATGGAAATGAAAAGAGATTTTTTTCTTTTTTTCTCCCCTAGTACAAAAGATTATGGTCCTATTTTTTTTTTTTTTTTTTTTTATCGGCAAAGAAAATTTTCATTTAACAGCAAGAAATTAAAGGTACAAGTAGATGACATGCATCAAGAGAGATTCAGGCAGTATAAAAATATCCCTACTACTGCTACTCGCATTCATACAACCAACCCCTTGGCCTCTCATTTTTTTTACCAAAAAAAAGTTAAGAAGGACTTAACTAAATAAAATACATGACACCCCACAAATTCAACCCTCCACCCAAACTAAAATCTATTCAATCAAACCACTACGCCTAGTCCAGTCTGCTGCCCACCACTAGTCTAGTCTTCTGCAATACACCAGCCCCTCCACACCTACGCCTAGCCTACTGCCCACGACTCCCCTCAACTTCTGCTATACACCAACCACACCAGAGCTATTGCCCACACCTATGCTGCTGATCCGGCCGAGAACACGTCACAGCCAACACCGGATACTTCCCTGCAGGAGATGACTCCACATCCAACCCCGGAAAACCCCCCTACTACATCTCCCCTGTTGAAAACACCCACAGCAACTCCAACTTCCCTGTATTTCAGCCCACTGCAGATCAACACGCCTATGCTTCTCCCTACTCCACACCTCTGCCGAAGACAACTCTACCGAAGACACCCCTGCCAAAGACACCCACTGCAGCTCCAACTCCCCTGCATTTCCACCCACTGCAGTTCATCACCCACAGCCACCGCTGACTCACCCCTATATCATCTCTCAACGATTCTTCTTTAAACTCATTGCCACCACTATATTACTTACATAGCCTCACCCATAAATATTACCCACTGCAGCTCTTCTTCACCCCTCAAACTATCACTCGGAGATGAGTGCACGAATGAAAGCCAGACAGATCTGGAACGCGTACGACACCCAAACTTCTCCACCAAATCTGAACCAGTGATCATCCCTCAAGCTCCAACTCGCCGAAGAGCGCTCGAATGAAGCAGCTACACCTGGCTCCGAATCACCCAAAAAACTTCTACCGCAGCAACAGAGATACACCTAGGAGGGGAAAATGAGGGTATCAAGTTTATTGACGGAAGAAACTAACACCGGAAAGAGCTAGGCCAGCCGACCACCATAGCCAAAGGAGGTGGCCGGCTGGCCCCAAGAGAGGCCTGGGCTAGACGTTTTTAGAGAGAGAAAGAGAGAGTTTAGAGAGACATCCTTACACAAATCACCAAAAGCTGTTCTGGTGTTTAGAGAGACGATTATGGTCCTATTTCGTAGCGCTTATTTTCAGTTTATTTCAGTTTTTAACTTAATTTGAGCTATTTTGATGTGTTTGGTTCAGCTTAACAATACAGCTTATAGCTTTTTGTAAGTCAAAAATTAACTTATTCTTTGAGTGAGGGAGGAGAAGCTTAATTTATAAGTCAAAAATTAGCTTATGTTCACAGCTATAAGCTATAAGCTGTTAGGCTATAAGTTATAATCACTTTCCCACAGTTCTACCAAACGGGGCTTATATATCACTAATTTTATCACCGTTTTTATTTAACTTAAGAAGGTAATATATAAGTCTATTTTTAATTTATTTTTTTAGATTTAGTTATATGTGAATAAAATGACCAGTTGATAATTAAAAAATAAACAAGAGGGAGAAAGTTGGCTAAGATATTTTAATAGAATGTCACATCATTGAGTCTAAAAAGTGTCTAATTTTTAGACCTAAAAAACAATACTCTTGAAACTGGCATGATATTCTTATTATATATATATATATATAATCTCTTCCAAAAACAAAATTAATCTTGAGAATTATCTATTGACATGTAACATTTTCAAATTGAGAATTATTTGGTATTTGATTTTGTAAAGGACAAATATAGTTTTTATCTAATGATGAAGATTATTAGTAATATTTCTGATTTGGGCACAACTAATCTTACAACTCTTTTACTTTAGGTACATTTCTTGCCGACTTGATTTACACTGAAGTTTTCTTTTTCCTTACGATTTATAGATAAATTTTAAAAACAAAAAGGGTAAAAAAGACAAATAACAAAGCAAGTTTATTTTGTAAGAGGTAAGAATTAACTAATGGGAAATTCTATTTCCATACGCCTAGTTATTTCAGTCCACACACTTAATGAAATATTATTTTAATAACAATTATACCCTAAAGTAAAATGACCATAATGGGCATCCACCAACACTCATAATATTATATGAAAATATTCTATATACACATCTTTTAAAAATAAAAATAAAAAATCTCAACAGATTGGCTCCCAAGCTCATAGAAACAGATTGGCTCCCAAGTTTCCAATAAACAGAGCATTGGGATTATTGTTAAGAAGCCAATAAGCAATTTTGACAATAAAATCATTTCGGTAGTCTGAGTTGCAAAATCAAAGCAATTGTGATAAGTAACTGAGTTTTTTTTTTTTTTTGGCACCTCTTAACTAAAATTTGAATTGAGCTACAAAATCAGGGAAATTGGGATGGTAAATTCTTGGTTTTCCACACTTCACTAACAACATCGCTTTAAAATTCAAACCGATTACAAATCCAAGCAAAGATCAAGATCAGAATAGCTTTTGTATATCGACAAAAAGCTTCAGCTAAGAAGTCCAAACCCAGGAAGCTACAAATAATGATCTGACGTTTAAACTATTATTTAACTATCCTATTCGATAGAACAAACATGAAACCATTCCGTTACACTCTTTCTATAAAGCCTTGAGAGAGAAAAAAAATGATCTGGACCAAGATGATATGTTCAATGGAGTTTTTCAGGTTTTCATTTTGTTCAACAGAATTTCTCTTCACTGTTGAAGTCTTCACTATGAACCGAAATAGGAAAGACGCTGCTCTTCAACTTTGAATAGGTGTGTGGAAAGAGAGTTGAGGTGGTGTGTATAATATATGAGTTAAGGGTATAATTGGTGTGTGGAATTAGAACAAAAAATAATGATCAAACTACTTATGTGTGTGCACTGAGAAAAGATGTGTACTGAGATAATTATGTATGTGGAAATAGAATTTCCCTTAACTAATCCTAACCTCTTACATGTTTGACATAAATACTAATAAAATATGATTGAGATGAGCTAGAACTATGGGGGTCGATCTCTGAAGTCGGATTTCATACTCAGTAGACTGCTTTGATTCCCTTCGCTCAACTAAAGCATCATTCAAGAATGAGAGACTATTGATGTCTACACAATTAATTTAGGCCCAAATTTTGCACATTAACTCAAATGACTTACGGTTTAGTAGATGTAAACTCCTTTATCACTAAAGGATTGTAACAAAGACCTGCTGGATGAGGATAAATAAGAAAAGGTACAAAATTAGGATAATTTTTTTTTTTACACATCAATTGCCTCAATTCACACACCTAATATAAAAATTTCTTAATACAATTTTGTCTTCTGGCATTCCCTCTTGTTGCGTTTTTCCCCCTATGCCTCTGGACCACCTTCTGCCATGAACCGTACACTCCCACAAACCTCTCGCCATGAACCACCTACTTTCGAGGTTGACTATGGAGGTCTATGATGGAAGGGAGTTGGGAGTGGTAGTGGTAGTGGCGATGGAGGGCTGAGAGTGACAGCAACGGCGGTAGGGATGTAATCGGTTTGGTACGGTCGATATTTAGGTAAAAAATTATACTGAACCGATAATGTCGGTTTTATTATTTTGAACACCGATACAGACCACTCTTTCCATCAAACCATACCGAACCGAAACCGATTGAAATGGTTCGGTTTGGTGTTGTTTAATCGGTTTAGGACTTTTCAAACTTGAGCCACTTTTAAATATAATCATTAGTCTATATAAAAGTATTAAATTAGTTATTTGTCTACTATTTCAAACATATTCAATCCATCCATTTAATACATACTTTTTAATTCCTAAACTAACAAAAATAAAAACAAAAAAAAGTTTGAAAATACTAAGGTTCCAAAAATAATGAGTTAAAGTTAAGATTATATATAATAAGAGTTTACAAAATTAGGTTATAAAGATTATAAGGTTAATTAATTAAGGTTAATAATTTATTATACTTATTAATGTCATTATATTATTAGATTATATATATATATATATATATATTATAAATACAATATATATTGAAGCGGTCGGTTTCGGTTTAGATCGGTGCATAATGTGCTTAAACCGATACCGAACCGAAAACTGAAAAAAAATCAAATTTAAAAACCGCACAGACCGATTCTTGTTAAAAAACAGATCAAATGTAGCCGGTTTGGTTCAATTGGTTTGGTCGGTTTTTTTGGTTTTTCTTATATCCCTAAACGGCGGTGAAGGAAAGGTGCATGGATGGAAGAAAAATTAAAATTTTGAAATTGGAGATAAGGGTGTTTTTGGAATAAGATATGTGTAATAATATTTTTTAATTTTTTTTTTTTGGATATGTTTATTAAGAAAGTGTTTGTTAAGTGTGTGCATTGAGAGAAATTTCTGTATAAAAATAAACTACCTACAAAATTAGTAATATAACAAAACCCTTAAGTCCTTCTATCCACTCTCTAAGTTTACTCCACTAATTTAGGTATCAGATAGTCTTTAACTTGTATTACTCTGATGCCTACCTAAAACTCACATATTCTCATACAAGTTTATTGGATCAAGTGAAGACCTTACAAATTTGAACAATGACAACCTACAAAAGAAAAATAAGCACAAAATTGTATTGAATCTTAGAATTGTGGATGACTTTATAGAATGAAAAGGAAAAAAATACACTTTTTTAATTTATAGGAAAATTTTAAATTATAAGTCGATTTAATTTTTAGCTTCTAAAATTACTTGACATGTTTCGTTGGCCAGATAGCATGTTTTAGTCGGTTAACAAATCCACAGAGTCAAATTTGATAGGCATATTTAAAAATTGTATTGTCAAATACTTTGGACTTTTTGCTCAAACCTTTTTGTTATATTTTTTAATTCAAATTTCAAAAGTGGTATAAGTAATTTTTTTGTTCAAGCCTCCAAAAAGTTGTGATTAGACATGAAATGGTCCAAACAAAAATTAATGTATACTTAGGGCAGACTGATATGATGAATTGTTTGAGACTTGACGCAGTCAAAAAACTGAAACCAAAATAAAATGAAAAAAATTATATGATATATATTCTATTTTAAAGTGTGTATAATATATTTCTAGTTATGATATTTGTAATATTTAGTTTTTGACTTATTATAATATTAATTATGATTCATTGTAATGTTGATAATGATAATATTTTGGTTATATATTATGTAGTGTTTGATTATGACCTTTTTTTTTTTTTTTTTTTTTAAAATATGATTATGACTAAGAAAATTCAGTTATAACATTTGTAATAATCAACTCTACAAATGTCATAACTTACATATTTTACACACTCTTTTAAAATGTATACCATAGCATGACCCATGATCCAAAATTGTCATTGAAAGATAACCAGCTTTGGTCACCCATAAACTTGAAGAATTTTGGTCACCCATAAACTTGAAGAATTTGTGTCAGAAATGAAAAGTATCTTCTGATAAAGATCTTGAGTACAGAGTTCTCTATTTATACAAGATTTAGAGTTTGTTATGTAACTATCCTATATCTAACTGTATAACTACAAACTGTTACAAACAATTATAACAGACTTGATTTGAACCAATTTGATACACACTGAACTGAACCTATCTAATTACAATGCTTTGAACTTTAGTCATTTAACTTGTGTGGCTGTGGCTGTTATATCATCAGGCCCCCACAAGCGAAGTGGGAGGCACGAACCATGAGCTTGTGTTGAAGATAGGCAAAGCGAGCAAAGGAAAGTGGCTTAGTGAAGATATCAACAAGTTGGTCAGAAGAACCAACATGTTTGACAATAAGTTTCTTTGAAACCACCTGTTAACACACATAATGATAATCCACAGCAATATGTTTTGTGCGGGCATGGAAAACAGGATTAGAAGCCAAGCTGATCACCGAAAGATTATCGCACCAAAGCGTACACACAGCAAAAGGTAGATGTAACTCTGTAAGAAACATCTTAAGCCAAGTCAATTCAGACGTAGCCTGAGCAAGAGCCCTATATTCTGCTTTAGTGGAGGAACAAGAGACAGTGCTCTGTTTCTTAGCAATCCACGATACAAGATTGGAACCAAGAAAAACACAATACCCAATGGTAGATTTGCGATCATGCACACTGCTAGCCCAATCGGCATCCGAAAAGGCATGAAGATCCAATGAACCAGCAATAAAAACGAGGCCATAATGCAGAGTACCATTAAGATAATGAAGAAGCCTCTTGACAAGATTAAAGTGAGCCACAGTTGGAGCATGCATAAATTGACACGCATGATTAACAACAAAGACAATGTCAGGTCTGGTTATGATCAGATATTGCAAACCACCCACCAAGCTACGATATAAAATAAGCTGAGCAAAAGAAGTGGAAAGATCAAGAGAAGAGGAAGGCTTAGTAGCCATGGGAGAAGAATAAGATTTACAATTTGTCATGCCAGCGTTGGCAAGTATTTCAGAGGCATACTTGTGCTGAGACAAAAACAGACCATCCGAAATAGGTAACACAGATATACCAAGAAAATAAGAAATGTGACCCAGTTCCTTCATGGAAAAAGTAGAATGCATATGGGTGATAAGCTTGGTAATTTGAGCAGAGTCACTCCCAGTAATAAGAATGTCATCCACATACACCAACAACAAAATGATTGAAGAAGAAGAGTGATGAATGAATAAAGATGAATCACAACGACTGTTAACAAAGCCAGGAGTGAGTAAAAATGAGGAAAAAGTGGAGTACCATGCACGTGGAGCCTGCTTAAGACCATAAAGAGCTTTTTCCAATTTATACACATGGGAAGGATAAGTAGAATCTACAAAACCAGGTGGCTGTTCCATAAACACTTCTTCTTCAAGAATGCCATGAAAAAAGGCATTTGAGATGTCTAGTTGCTTAATTGGCCAATTGAAGTGTAGAGCAACACTAAGAAAAACACGGATAGTGGGTTGTTTAGCCACATGGATGAAAGTTTCATGATAATCAATACCATTCTCCTGAAGATATCCCTTAGCAACCAATCGAGCTTTATGGCGAGCAACAGAGCCATCAGAGTTTTTCTCGAGACGGAAAACCTATTTGCAGCCAATAACATGTGTGTGACTAGGAGGAGGAACCAAAACCCAAGTCTTTTGGTGTTGAAGAGCTGTAAATTCTTCAGACATAGCAGCAGCCCAAGCAAGGATAGTAAGAGCTTCAGACCATGTGGAAGGCTCAATCAGAGAAGAATCAGGAGAAGAAGAAACAGTCAAATAAATGGGAATATATGTTTAGACTGAGTGACCATGGGATGAGTGTTAAGAGAAGGAACTAAAGGAGCATAAGCACTTAAATCAATGTGGACAAAATCAATAGGAAGGGAGAAGTTTGAAAGATCAGCAGCTGAAATGATAGGAGCAGCTGAAATTATAAAAGAAGGATCAGGAATAGTAAAATTAGTGATAGAAGAAACCAGAGTAGTAGCACTAGCTGAAGGGAGGAAGCAGACATGAGTAGCGAGAACCAGAATAGCATGAGCAAAGTGGTATGATCGACATAGGAGCAAACAGAATCGGACTAAAAATAGAAGACTTAGAACTAGGAGTAGAGGAGTGATATAGAGTGGATGAGCTAGAATGAGGTGGCCAAAAGAAATCATGAAGTTGAGATAAAGAAGGAACAGTAGAAGGAGGTAGAGGAGAGTGAGAGACAAAAGGAAAGACAGTCTCATCAAAAATAACATGTCTAGAAAGAAAAACTTTTCCTGAGAAAGGATCAAAACACCTATAACCCTTAATGAAGGATGATAGCCAATGAACACACATGGCACAGATCTGGGTTGAAATTTACGAGAAGTGTTAGGTTTTAACCAAGGAAAACATCGACAACCAAAACTTTTGAGAAATCTAAAATCTGGAGATTGATGAAACAACATCTCAAATGGAGTCTTATTATGCAATTTGGAACTAGGTAATCGATTTATAAGAAACACAGAAGTAGCTAAAGCATCAAACCAAAAAGAAAATGGTAGAGCTGATTGATGAAGAAGAGCAATAGTAGTAGTAATTAAATGTCTATGTTTGCGCTCAGCTACTCCATTTTGAGGAGGAGTATGAGGACATGAGAGTTGATGAATAACACCATTGTTTTTAAGAAATTAGTCAAATTGAGTGCTAGAAAACTCACCACCACCATCAGTGTGAAACACTTTAAGTTCAGTGTCAAATTAAGTCTCAACAAACACTTTAAACTCTTGAAATTTGGAAAACACTTCACTCTTATTACACATAGGATACACCCAAGTAAACTTGCTAAACTCATCCACAAACAGAACATAGTATTTAAAACTAGAATTAGAACAAGAGAATGGACCCCATACATCACTATGAATATAAGAGAGAGAGGCTTATTAATAGAGGAATTTGACAAAGTAAAAAGTAGTCTATGACTCTTAGCTACAGCACAATGTGTGCATAATGTTTTATTACAATGAGAGGAAACAGGTAACTGATAGTTCTGAAGCAACACTTGAAGCTTTTGAGAAGAAGGATGACCTAGCCTTGTGTGCCAAACTATTGTTGAAGCAGAGTCAATGGCAATACAAGCAGCTGGAGATGAAATTGGCTTGTGTTGGAGAGAAGATTTGAGAGAAGGAATAGTAGATGGAATTTGATAAAGGCCATGACTATGGACCCCTTTGTAAGGAGGGATTTGAGTAGTCTTGTCCTGAATCACAAAAGACTTTTCATCAAAAGTAATAGTGCAATCATTATTAGATGTGAGCTGATGAACAGAAAGAAGATTGGAGGATAGAGAAGGTACATGAAGAATATTATTAAGCTTGAAAGGATGAGAAGAAGTGGGAAGAATACCTTGACCTGTATGTTGTATAGGAATGGAGGTACCATTGCCCACAGTGACATGGTCAAAACCATAATATGGTTGATAGTGATGCAGGTTATCAAGATCTGGAGTAACATGAGTTGTAGCTGCAAAATCAACATACCAATTGGCAGTTGATGAAGATGAAGGTGCACTAGCAACAAAAGCAGTTTTAAGAGAAGAACTAGAAGAAGGAGCTGTTGTATAAGAAGAATCCATCCTAAACCAACAATCGATGGCTGTGTGATTAGGCTTGCCACAGATTTGACATATCAAAGAATTTGAAAAGGAATTTTGTTGTGAAAATTGGTACTAAGATGAAGATCTGCCTCCTCCATTTCTACGATTGAAAGGACCTCCTCATTGAAAATATGGTCCACCTCTATTAGAAGATCCTCCTCTGTAACTAGAGGATTTATGTCCTCGAAAACCAGAATGAAATTTAGATCCATGATCTTTGGTTGCAGAATATGCAACAGTGAGATCTGAAAGAGATGAAGACAGATGTGATTCAACTTCAACATGCAAGGCCTCTGAACACAAAAGAGAGGACAAATCTGACATAGTGATCGGTTCAGGTCTTGCTCGTATTGCTATCTTCAAAGAGTTGTACTCTGCTGGAAGGCCATTCAGAACAATGAGAATCAAATCCTCTTCCTCAATCGGAGAAGAAACAAGAGCTAATTGATTTGATATTGTTTTGATCTAGAGTAGATAATCCTCCATTGATAAGGATTTCTTGGAAACAACATTAAGTTTGTTCTTGAGTTGATGAATATGTGATCTGGATAATGAAGTGAATCTTTAGTGAGAAGAGTCTAGACTTCACAACTTGTAGAACATTGTAGAACAGATGTAAACACAGCAGGAGTAAGAGTTGCAGTGATGCAACTAAACATATGAGAATCAACTTGTTTTCATGTGAGAAACTCTGAATTGGTACTCTCTTTGCCAGTGGAATCATGAATCAATGCAGAAGGACATGGAGAAGAACCATCAACATAGCCAATGAGATTTGTGGCTCGAAGTATGTTCTGAAACTAACTTTCCAGATCAAAAAATTTGTAGAATTCAATTTGATTGTAACAAACGAATTTAAATTGTTAATTCAAAGAACCAGGTTGGCTGGCAGAGATAAAGATGCAAACTCCATTGAAGGATCTTGAAGAAGCTTGACTCGTTGGAGTTAACAAGCTCTGATACCATGAAGAATTTGTATCAGAAATGAAAAATGTCTTTTGATAAAGATCTTGAGTACGGAGTTCCCTATTTATACAAGCTTTAGAATTTGTTATGTAACTATCCTATATCTAACTGTATAACTACAAACTGTTACAAACAGTTATAACAAACTTGATTTGAACCAATTTGATACACACTGAACTATCTAAACTAAGCCTATATAATTACAATGCTTTGAACTTTAGTCATTCAGCTTGTGTGGCTGTGGCTGTTATCTCATCAAAACTAACACCTCCACCAAATCACCACTCCCTCTTCGTCTCTCTTTCTCTTTCTATCCCTACATTAAAGTCTCAAATCTCTCTCTCCCTAGATATATATATATACATATACGCCTCATATCTTAGCATAATAGTGCACTATTTTAAATAAATAATTAATAATTACTTTTAAAGAAAAATTAGGCACAGATCCCCTTTATCTTTTACGTAGCAAGTGAAGGACTATGAGAAGTGTTAGCCCCAAGATTATTTAAAATTAAATGATTTTGATAACGCCTCGATATTTATACCACAATATGCTATCAACCCAATTTATTAACAATAAGCAAAGGTATACAATTCAATAACTGAAATCTATCACATTCTCAAAATTTTCTTGTAAAGCTCAAAGTAGTAAAATTTCAATACACAGTAATATAAAAATATCCATCTAAATTGTCACAAGGGCTTACATCTTTCAAGATTAAGAGCCTTGATTTAACAAATAAAATTTCTAACTCGACAAACAACTCAAAGGCTATAGGCGAACAACATCAAAGAAGCTTCGGCGCTCCACATTGAATTCCATTCACTTTTCAACACTATCATGGTACACCTTCAACACCTGAATTTTTAGGATATCTAGCCCATAAAAAGGAGGTGAGCTTTGACGCTCAGTAGGAAATAAACTTAATAACAAGTAAGTATGCTCAAAGTGATTATGTTCATGCAATGTCATGCCATGCATACAACTTGACTTTATTAGAAAACTAGTTTCTAAGATGCAAGATTCGTATTCCAAGTTTGACCCAATTTGTTAACCATTGATTTAATCATGAACCTTCATTTTGTAACAAATTCCATGTTACATGTCACAAACACTCCCCACATTTACTGGCCACCAAGCACAGTAGGGCAAGTGGGCACCTCTTAGTATAGAAAACCTCCACATTTACCGGCCACCAAGCACGGATGGGCAATTGGACACCCATTTCATTCTTGAAACATCTCCACATTTTTCGGCCGCCGAGCACAGAGGGTCAACTGGACACCCATCAATCATTGTAACTTTTCCTCCACATTTATTGGCCTAGAAGCACGGAAGGGCAATTAGGGACCTTTACCAACATACTGATAACATCCCCGCATTTGCCGGCCTAGAAGCACGGAAGGGCAATTGGGCACCTCAACACACACAACACATTTCAAAATAACCCATTTTAATTAGCTCTACACACTTGATCCCAAAGCCATGAAGATACAATGCAATGTAATTGGCTTGCCAATTATCATAGTTTGCCTAAGGTTCAAATCATTACTACAAAAATAATTAACATGAAACATAAGCAAGGCAATCTCAACAATTTCCATAATCATCTAATATTGCAACATCAATCCCAAATTCTCCATCCTTCCAACATCATGTGAATATCAGCTCAAAATGACTCCAATTCAACTTATAAACGTTACTTAGGTAAGTTATCTCATTTTCCATTAAACTCCCAAGCTAAGGTTCCAAAATGATTTAATCCACAACTTCTATCCCCACACTAGTTTCATCAAATTATTAGGATTTATCCATTTCATCATCTCCATGTATTCCAATACCATATTAATGTCAATTTTAACATAAAACTATCAATTAGTTTCAAAATCCCCTTTTTACTCAACATTTCAAACCTAGGGTTTTAAAGAAAATTAGGGGTTTTCCTCTTTTCTTAGTTAAATCCTCAAATCATCAATTATTATTTATCAATATGCCAAAACATTCAACACCCTTTAAAAATTTGAGTGAAAACCCCATTTGTACATAAAAAAAAAAAAAAAAAAAAAAAAAAAAAAAAAAAAAAAAACACTAGCCATTAGTCTAACCCCTAATCAACACAAAATCCCAAAATGTCACCAAAAGCACTTTGAATCATAAGTGTTAGACTTATTTATTTTGATGATTTATTTAATTATGTTTTAATTTATTTGAAAGAGAAAAATAGAATTCAAAATTTATTTTGATGATTTATTTAATTATATTTTAATTTATTTGAAAAAAAAAATAGAATCCAAAATTTATTTTGATGGTTTATTTAATTATGTTTTAATTTATTTGAAACAGAAAAATAGAATCAAAATTTATTTTGTCTCATTATTTCTCACCTAAGCCTTTATCCGAAATGTTGTTAGAATGTATTTAATATTTGATTAAATCAGGAGTTCAAATAGAGCAAAATAGAGGTTCAAACAACCCAGCACAGCAGCAGGTCAAAAGGTTCAAACAGCCAAGCACAACAGCAGGCCAAAGGGTTCACACTTGAGTATGTGGATTGAATTGATGAAAATGCCTCTTGATAATGTTATGTGATTAAATGAGATTGTTGCATCATTTCTTAATAAAACAAATAGCATAACACTATTTTCTTATGCATATTATGCTAGATGCTACAACTTGAAAATTCTGAAAAATAGCATTCCAAATTCTTGTTTGATCATTGTATTATTTTTCACCTTTTGAGTTTGTGATAAGAAGTGATTTGTGCTGTATTTTTATTGAGTAATAGTGATTGTTCTATGAATGCTATATTTACACAAAATCATATTAAAAAAGGGTAACACCAACTTAGGAGGAGAAATCATTTTGTTAACATACTTGTTAAACCCTTTTGAGATGAACTCCTCATGAAAGAAAATTGAAGATTGAAAAGGTTCTAACTCATGAACCAAAGGTATGTCTCCTACACTCTCTTAAGCTTTTGAGGTAAAAATTCTATCTTATATCCTTTGAGCTAATATTGTTATTATTTTGATATGAAAAAGATTGATTATGTTTCATATGATTTGCAATGTATACTCTTTGATGATGCTCTTGCCTAAGAATCATGCCTATGCTTAAATGTGTGCTATATATTGAAATTCATGATTTTTCTTGGTATATGGATTGCTATACCTTGAACATGCTTCATTTTTTGGAATTACATTAGCGCCATGAGATTATATTGAGTTTAACATATTATGATCAATATTTGGTATTCTACATAATGCTTGAGCTATGATTGTTAAATATTCTAGATTGCATATTGGTATCCTTGGTAGGTTGCATGTTGGTATCATTTTGGCATCCTTATTGGTAATATTTGGCATCCTATTTGATATTATTGAGGAGAACATTTCAGTTATGAGCTTTCATTTATCATATCTTCTACTGATTTTGCCAAATGAAACAAGGGAAAGAATTTAAACTAGATTATTTTTTTAAAAAAATCCCCTCAGATTCTATTCTATTTTTGATATCACACTTATGAGCTTGCACCTCACATATTTTTTTAATTATCTTATATAAAATCTCTATGCTCTTGCTAGAAATTGATTGTTAGATCATGCTCAAATCGATTGTTAGATCATGCTCAACTGCTTCACATATACTTTTAACAATTTGGTATCTCCTTGGCTCTTGCTTGAAAATAGATTGAAATAACATGAATTCTTCATAATGGATAAGCTCATTGATTCATTGTTTCCATATTATCTTGCTACAACATCATGTGTGTCTCATTCTTGACCTTTGGAACTTCTCCTTATTGCACCCATGGCATTTATCTAAACTTGATGTTACATTGTGATAATACTAATGCCATCAATTTAAGCAAACATATGGTTCAACACTCATGAACAAAATATTGAAATTCGACATCATTTTTTAAGAGATCATGTTCAAAAAGGGGATATTGTACTTGAATTTGTAAACATCGACAAGTAATTGGCTGATATTTTCACAACACCCCTAAGCGAGGATCGCTTCAATTTTATTCGTGGCTAGCTTGGAATGTCGATTTCTACTTAAAAAGTTTTGTTATGACTGTGAAACTTGAATTTTTGTTAAAATGATATATGTATATTGCTACATTGATATGGAAACATTTATATCAGTTGAATGCTCACAAGTCCATACATTTACTCTCCTTAACAGTTTGCTATTCTCAACTGTGTAATTTTTCTTTGGGTTCTACATCTTGAGGTAAAATTAACTTTGCATACATTGATTTTTTTAAACTCTCATGGTATTTTTTTCATTATTATTCCAGCAACACCAACGTCCCATTAAATTTAATTTCGGCTAGTATTATTTTATTTTAATTTATTTTATTTTTTTATTTTGCTATTAGGCTTAATTTATTTTCTTTTTTATTTTTTTTTCTCATTATTATTTTTTGTTTGGGCTTAATTTTCTTATTTTTTTTCTCTTTTTAATTTCATTTTTCAATACTTAAACATAAAAACCAAAACAAATCAAAATACAAATATTTACATAGAAAAAAAAAAGAAAAAAAGAAAACAAACCTAGCATATATACAAAAAAAAAAAAAAAAAAAGGGATATTTTTTTTCTTTTTTCTCTAGTGACGGCCACACGCCGACTTCACTTACTCAGCTCTACCGCTAAGCTCTTCCTCTTTTTGTCATAGACCCTTGAAGGCCCTGCCTCAGTGCTTATAAGACCACCGAGAGGGTTGACTCCCTGCTGGTCCGCAAAAGCAAAGTATGAAGGTACTCCAAATCGGGCCATCACAGTAGCTTTCCGTTTCAACTCTTTGTTCTCCGCCTTCAACGCGTAAATCTCTACTCATGCATCCTTGTACATGCGTTGGAGCAGAGATAGTTGGGCGTTGACCTGGTGTACCTCAATTGTCCTATTTTGCAGTCGGTGAGCCAATTTGGTGACCGCAGTCACTGTCTCCATACAGGACTACAGTGTGTAGTGATTGGCTTCTATGTCAGATTGAGCTGCCATGATTTGCTCAATCGACATCATAGGAAGGTTAGGCAGAGGAATAACAGGAAGAGTGGGAGTAGGGGCACTCGGTCCAGTAGAGCATCTGGGATCGTTCAGGTCCGAAAACAGAGTGAGGGGACGGGATGAGAAAGCCATGGATTAGAGGTAAGAGGTGTCAAAGAAATGAGTTGGAGAGAAATAAAAGCGAACAGACTGAGGTTTGGCCTCCTCCGTTCAGTTTCTTTTTTTTGTCTCTCGATGAAGAAGAAGAAATAGAAGATAGTGGTAAAGAAAAGATAGAAGAGAGTGGTGAAGAAGAAAATGGAAGAGTGTGTGATTAAGAAGAAGGCAAAAGAGAAGAACACAATGAGGGAGAGGGAGTCGAGGGGAGTACAAATCAAGGCTTGCTTTTGTCGGCCAATGACGCAAAAGTGAGGCCGCGTGTCAAACGTGTTTATTGAAGGAAAAAGAGAGAGATGCGGGAGAGTTGTATGTGTATGCATATATGTATATATATGTTTTGAATTGTATAGATGCCATTTATCCCTATCATTTTCCTCATTCTCGTCCAGATTTTGACCCATGATTTCCTTTTGATAATGTCACAGGTGTAGACGTCCCCGAACGCATCCCGGGGGAAAGGGGAGTGCGAGTCCCCCCCCCCCCCCGTTTTGGTTCGATATTGGGTCACTACAGTTCGAAGGACTCAAATGTCACGGTTCTTAATCTTGAACCAAAGAGTCCAAATCCGGCAAATCGTTTTGAGAAAAAACAGATTTTTGAAAGAAGTGCCAAACATGGACTGCTTTGCCAGATAACAGAGTCGCCACCTAAATATTTTTTAAATGGGAAATTTAGGAAACCCTGACTCGGTGCCAAAGGCCACGTGTCCGTCATCACCAAAGTTGCCTCGGCTCGGGAACTTGGGTACGATTGGGGAAGGTCACTTCGTGAGCACCCCCGCTCGCCCGGTCAAAGACCGGCCTCTACTAACCATGATATCTGTTTTTGAAAACATCGTGAGTTCTTATTCCGGTTATTAGCCTAGGTTACTATGTGATGCGCACAGCATACAAGTATAGACTGAATCGCCTGAATTGGAACAAAACACTTCATGTTTGTTTGTTTGAAAATGGTTTGATGGTGCTACCCGCAAGTAGGCTAAGACGTGAATTTGCCACCCTCGGGTGGGCTTAGAAAACATGATTTTGCCACTATCTAGTGGGCTTAAAACAAACATTTTGATGAATTGTCCTAATTCAAGTAACTCAACCTTCACCCACAGGCATTCAAGGCAGTTATATCACATAAGCATTTAGCGTCATGGTAAGCATGCTTTTGATGGCAGTCACTCACACGCATGCAAGGATGCTAAAGCATAAAACTTACCTAGTACTCCAAGCCAAAACAGAAGCTTGTTAGAAATCATGCGTGATCTTAAATATACTGTAACGCCTAATGCAACACATGCAAAGATGCAAACTATAGCAGGCTCGGCTGTCCTAAACATGGCATGTGGAATGTTACAACTAACACGTATTCAATTTGGAATTGAAATACAGATGCAGTTTGTATGATGCGCCGAGCCCGGTGCGTGCAAAACAGATGAATGATGCAAACATGTCATTACATCAGTATGCTAATTGAAATATGCCCTATATCTAACCATCATAAGCGGGTAAATAAAAGAGAAGAAAGACGTGGGGTTGGAAGACATACATCACACTCACCCACACTTATTACAATTATGCCCTCGCGCAGAGGGTCCGAATAAATATACAGTCCGAAATGAAAGAATAATACAGTCCGAATAAATATTACAGCTTTCTAATTAATTAACAAATTAAAGAAGAAAAAAGTAAAACTGGCATGCAAGCCAGGGACTGCCTTGCTACTGAAGAGTGACGTATGCTGGGCTGCCTTGGTGCGGAAATCCACTGGGATGCCCCAATTAGCCTCTGTTTGCAATATTTCTCAAAATACGTGCCAGACTCCGAAGATTTGCTGATTCTTGATTTTGCTGCGACAAAGAGCAGGAAAGGGGCATAGCAATGTATTTCACAAATATATGCATGCCTCGATCCTCGTGCCACCGATCACGCATATCGATGCATGATGGCCGAGGAATTGGATTGTACAACTCAATATAGGATGAATGCAGATGAATGCTACAACAAAACCTAACTCCATCATGGATTATCCGGAGTGTCGGTGACTTGGGAATTGAGACCCGCTCTGAAAGCGTGCCTCGTGCCTCGTGCCCGGGCTAACTCTTATCCCGAACACGATGCAATATGCATGATGTGCATGAATGCAACTAATATACGATCCTAGCATGCACAATGCTATGAAAATGAGATGCCTCGAAATGCGTGCACGCGGACACGCAAACCGAGGCGATGACATAAAAGCATGAAATGACATGAAATATGATTTACAATGAGACCTAAATGAGATGTCTCGAAATGCGTGCCCACGGGCACGCAAACCGAGAGAATGGCATACGGAATGCAACAGGACTAAAATGAGATATGCAACGCAATATGGGCTGACACCAACATGAGAGGGCCTCAGCCACACTCACATAGGAGGCCAATGGATGAAAACGAAGTGCCTCGAAATGCGTGCACACGGGCACGCGAACCGAGGTAATGACATGCTGAATGTAATGATGCTAAAATGGGGTACCTCGAAATGCGTGCGCATGGGCACGCAAACTGAGGTAATGACATAAAGACACGAAACGACCAGAAATATGATATACCATGAGACTAAAATGAGATGTCTCGAAATGCGTACCCACGGGCACGCAAACTAAGAAAATGGCATACAGAATGTAATGGGACTAAAATGGCATACAGAATGCAAAATGGACTTACACTAACATGAGTGAGCCTCAGCCACACTCACATAAGAAGCCGTGAGATGAGAATGAAGTGCCTCGAAATGCGTGCACGCGGGCACGCAAATCGAGGCATGGCCCTAAGGCACAAAAATGGCATGCAAATGAGACGTGACAAATGGCATACGGAAAATGTAAATTTCAGCAGCCAAAAAGATGCAAAAACAGCCCCCGAATTATGACAAAATTACACCCGATGCCCGAAACGCTACGTTAAGCACCCGAAATGGCCTACAGCCCTATTAAACATGCACAATATGGACATGAAGTGTAAATAAAGATGCTAGGCAGCCCCTAGAATAGCATTTTTTCAGTACAAAGAATGGCCAAACAACAATCACAAGTATGGCAAAAACAGCATGCAAAAATGGAGGAAAAGAAGGGAATAATGAAACAAGTGATATGTACAATGCTCAAACTAAAAAAAACAGTTCTACAACATTAAATTGGGACCAAAAATATGCATATTTACAAGAGATGACATCCTCCAATTCAGTATGTAGATATGCTCAAAATAGCATGCAAAATATGAGCCAATAAAGGCTATAACATGAGGTATCAAAAGGATGCACCAAACAGCCTAAGACCCTTAACAAAAAATGAAGAATGAGTTATTTTAAGACTCTTTCCAAGCCTGATGAAGGCTCAAAAACAGAAGCATGATGAGCTAGAGAGGCATGCAAAAATAAGGGGGTATAAGAGGGTATAACACGAAGTACCAAAAGTATTCACCAAATAGCATAAGACCCTTAACAAAACATGACAAGAAGGAAAAAATAAGGCTCTTTTCAGGCCTGATGAAGGCTGAAATCAGAAGCCAAATAAACTTAAAAAAAGGCATGCAAAATGGGGCCAAAGAGAGGTACAAAGAGAGGCCATGCATGGAGGCCCCAAACAAGATTGATCCCTTCTAAAATGTTGTAGAGGGACCTAAAATAAGCTCAATCTCAGTTAATGGCATGCTCAAAATCAGACTTCAAATAGGCTAAAGAAACCATGCAATTTTACGGTAAATTGGAAGAATTACAAAACAAGTGCATGATAGAACCACCAAACATGGTTGAGCCCTTCTTAAATGTTGTAGAGGGGCTCAAAATAAGCCTACTCAAATTTTATATCAGGCTCGAAAATAGCTCACTCATAATCCAAACAAAGCATGCAAAATATTGGCACAAAGAGTGATATTGAAAGAGGTGCATGATAGAGATGCCAAACAAGGTTGAGCCCTTCTACAATGTTGTAGAGGGGCTCAAAATAAGCCTAAAATCAGTAGGGGTTGGAGCCCAAAACAGTGAGAAAATAGGGTAGAAAATCGAAGCAAAAATAAGCTGGAAAAAGGGAATTTGAGACTTACCCTTAAAGACAAGTCTTTTGATGCTTCTTGGCTTGAATTTGCTGGTCCTTAACCTTTGAAAAAGCTTCCCTTGCTGCTGGAATGGAGGTGGTGATGGTGAGGCTTGGTGTTGATGAACAAATGAGCTAGAGACTTGAAGGTTTTTCAAGGTTTTGGGGATGAAAATGGAGGCAAAGGGAGATAGGCTCTTGAGGAAAAATTTTGTAACCCTAACAAAGAAGGAGGTCAGCCCCTTAAATGGGCAAGAAAAGGGGTGTAAAAGGGAGGGAAATGCACCCAAGCTTTCCCTCTCAAAATATCCCCCAGAGGGCAAAGATATTTGGAAAACAACAAATTGTAAAGTGGTCAAAAGCGAGCAGTAGGCTGTGCTTTTCTTGAAGATGGCCGGCCGGCCACCCCACCGTCGGCCAGCCACTCCCATGGCCGGCCATGGCCAAAAATGAAGTGAACAATTAATGGCCGGCCACCATATTTTGGTGTCCTCCTAGGTGTGTAGAACAAGACCCCATGGTTGGAATTTGGCAACTCTGAAACAGGAGGCACAACATTCAACTTGAAATAGAGGCTCAAAAATGAAAATAACAATTACTGGCCGACCACCACTTTTTAGGGTCCTCCCATGTCCCCTCATCACAAATATGTAGTCTCGGCTCGAAGAAAATATCCCTAGGGTGTTCAACATTAGCCCGGAAGTGAGAAAAACGAGCGCCGGAGGAGCATAACTGGTTATTTGAGATAATTGCTGGCCTCCCACCCTCCAGTGATCTGCCTGGTGCTAAAACAGAGGTACCTGCCAAAATTGAACAAAAACTAATGCAAAATGAATGCTCGGGGCCCAAATCACGCAGATTAGGTCCGAAAATGGGTCATAAGCACGAATGTGGCGTTCGGCCACGAAGTGGGTATCTGAGACCCCAATGTCCCTCGGTATGATAAAACAGAGGTACTCGTCGAAAATGAACAAAAACCGATGCAAAAATGAATGCTCGGGGCCCAAATCACGCAGTTCGGGGTCCCGAAAATGGGCTGTAAGCACCGAATGTGGCGTTCGGCCACGAAGTGGGTATCTGAGACCCCAGTGTCCCTCGGTATAGAGTAAATGAGATGCATGCCAAAAACTGGAGAAATCGGAGATGGTTGGGCGGTCCTGAGCCGAGGCACACGTCCTGACGGCTCCGAAAATCGAGAACCGCTCGAATGGGCAAAATGGCCTTGACCCACGAAATGTAGCCTGACCACCGAGAGATAGCCTACAGGACCACTCCCTTCCCTCAGGAAAGAAAACAGAGAAAACCGAGTCTGGTTCGCAAACCGAGGCAAGGCACAGAAGAGAGTTCGGAAGTCTAGAGGCAGGGCGCACGGCCGCGACTCTGAGACTTCTGAACGAGCACAGTATGTAACATCACCAAGCGCTCAATCGGTGACGTCTGAGTCTTAAGGTCGGTCAAAAATGGGGTGTCTACAACAAGGAGAGAAATTATATGATGTTATGTATTATGGTATTATTTTCAAACTAATCTGATGTTATATATTCATAGTTTGATATCTTAATCTTATATCATGTTGTTGATTAAAACTTATTTATTACACATGTGCTAACCTATGTATTTAGAAATGAATTCAAGGAGCATGACTTGAGGGAGAACCTTTCTTACTCCAAAATCAAATCAAAACATCATTGTGTGTCATCATCAAAAAAGGGGAGATTGTTAGACCAATTTATTTTGATGATTTATTTAACTATGTTTTAATTTATTTAAAAGAGAAAAATAGAATCCAAAATTTATTTTGATGATTTATTTAATTATATTTTAATTTATATGAAAAAGAAAAATAGAATCCAAAATTTATTTTGATGATTTATTTCATTATGTTTTAATTTAATTGAAAGAGAAAAATAGAATCAAAATTTATTTTGTTCCATTATTTCTCACCTAAACCTTTATCCGAAATGTTATTAGAATGTATTTAATATTTGATTAAATCAGGAGTTCACATAGCCCAAAATAGAGGTTCAAATAGTCCAGCACAGCAGTAGGCCAAAAGGTTCAAACAACCAAGCACAACAGCAGGCCAAAACGTTCAAGTTGAAGATATTCAAATTAGTAATGATGGAGTGGAAGATATTCAAATTAGTAATGATGGAGTACAACGGCTATAAACGGCTATAAATTCAAATGAATACAAAGGCTATAAACAGTTATAAATTCAAATGAATACAATGGCTATAAACAGCTATAAGTTTCATTATATATACTAAAGCCTCTAATGTAAATAAGTTACAAAAAAAAAAAAAATAAAAATTAGAAAGTATTATTTAATCTATAATCACACACATCTATTCTATGAAAAATTCTCTGAGAAGTGTTCTTCAATTTTTGTTTACATCCTCTCTCCGAAATTAGGCACTGAGCCTTATAGCATTAAGCTCATCTTTCCTGTGTGAGATTTATAGAAAAATTAAAGTTTCATTTTATATATCTATCTTTGAGAGGTAATTCTTGTAGCTTTCTGTGAAAGCAAAAACAACTTCTTTTCAATCTTGTAAGAGTGTAGTACGCTCAGTGTTCTTGACTTAAAAAGTCTGTGTAAAATCCGTAGAGGATTGCTCCATTTGTAAAGAGGTTGCTAGCACCCCCGTGAAGCTAGAGCATAGTGGAAAATCTCAAGTGAAGCTTGAGGAGTGAACGTAGGCCGAGTTGACGCTAAACCACTATAAATTTGTTTGCCTCTCTCTCCCTTATCTCTTTATTTTATTTAAATTGTTGTAGCTATATTTCATATTTTCACTATGCTAAAATCATTAACTGACATAGTTGTTAGAACACTTGTTTTAATTATTTTTATTTCATTAGTTATATTTATCTATTTTGCTAGTCATAATTTTTATTAGGGTATTATTAATTTTTAATTGTAAAAACCTAATGCACACCCCTCTTAGGTTGTCTTTTGGGTAACAATAAGTATTTATAGCTAAGAGAACTCCCTACCTCAAGATTGGAAGCCAAAGATGAAGACCCAACTCGAAACTCTGATGAAACCGCAAAACAATCGGTAGAAGTCTTGATCTATGCTTGTTCTTCAACCTTCTTGAAAGATTTGGGGTGAATCTTGGGTAAAAAGAAGAAAAATCAAGAGTTTGGAAGGTTAGGGCTTCAAGTTTGTAGGATGAGAGGAGAATAGAGGGCAAAAAATAAAGTTTTTGGGCCAAAAAGTCACTTTATAATGTCTGTTAGTGACCTGGTCGCTCGAGCAAAGGAAGCTTGGCTCAAGCGTAGAAAAGAAGCTCCCATAATCTCTGAAAATCGCATAGTTCGCTCGAGCGAAGAAAATCTCGTTCGAGCAAACATGCTTCCAGCACAGAAACTCAAAATTCAAATAGGCATAACTCTCTTGTTCGGACTCCGTTTTAGGTCATTCTTGTATCCAAATCGAAGCCCCAAAAACAATCTTTCCAATGGTTCTAATCTCACATCCAAATTCAAAATCTGGCCTAAATACCTTGTTAAGGCTTCAATCAAGGTTCCAAACATCACCCAAGGGTTCTCAATTATAATATTTAAGGTTCACTTTGCCAACCCATCAATACCAAGAGTCCGACAACCATACAAGTTTTAAGGTGACGAGCACCACTTTACACTAATTCGATACATATTAGAATCCGAGTTATTACAATGATAGCTATTTTGAACTTAGTTTTCAAAATATTCCCATGAAAATATTGTAAAATAATAATAATAATAATAATAATAATAATAATAATAATAATAATAATAATAATAATAATAATAATAATAAAAATAAAATACTCATAAGAAAACATGCTCTTTAAACTCAAGATTTTTATTATTTTTCTTCTTAGTGTCAACACCCCAAGGTGGTAGTGTCAACACCCTTGTGTAGCCTAGTCAAAATTGCGTGAAACATGTGAAGTGTCGACACCTAGAAGCCATAATGTTGACCCCAAGAAGCAGTGCTGCCCCAGAGACCAAGTGTCGACACCTAAACACACTAGTGTCGACACCCAGAAGCAAAATCAAAATATCATAATTGTAGGAACTTAGTGTCCACACCATGAAGACCATGTGTCAACCCTAGAAAATAGATGCAAAATGGGGAAATTAAAATAATAGTAAGTGTCGACCCCCAGAAGGAAAATGTTGACACCTTGTTGCAGTTTTTTAGATCCCTAAATCGTGTTTTCATAGATTTGAGCGGCATGCACCTTCTCTCTAATGGCTAAAAGTGCATGCAATGCACCTCAACTACCCCCAACGGTTTAAATTGAATGAAGGGTATAAAAAAAATAAAATCTTATCCATTGATCTGAGGTACAACAACTGAGCATTAAAGTGATTATTCCTCCACTTTCAGATCTGAAAAAGGTTTCAAGTGCTATACATTCTCTTCGCTCTTACACTTTCTGTCATGCCCTGAAAATTCACCCAACAATATACTACACCAAGCCATACACACTAATGGAAAGATAACCATTCTCCAATCTTTTCATCATTAATCTCCATAGTTTATATAAAAGTTCCACATGCAATTATACATTCATAAGTAATAGAACACATGAATCTATAGCATGTGAAGCATATAGTTTTCCAAAAATAAATAAAATGCCCTTACGGGCTATAACTTCTGAGGCTTAAGCCTGGTTACACAAAAGCGGTCTCTCGGACCCATACCAAAAATAGCCCTTGGCTTTACAGAAATTCACAACAAAAATGAAGAGCTCACTACTCTTCTCAAAATATTTTCACGCCCTCAATTCGACGGGATCACCACATCTTTACCTGCACCAAAACCCATAGGGGTGAGCACAAAGCCCAGTAGAGAATCCTTAACAAAGTATATACATTTATGTGAGGTATCCAATATTGAATGCAAATGTAGCAATACAATGCAATGCCATGTCACAATAATCACATGCCTTGTTTTCCGTGAAAAGTCGCTATGTTTTTAAAAACATCTTTTTGTGCAATCTCATCAATTCAACTTCCACAATTTTTATACAATAGGGGCAGTAAATACGATACTGATAATCCCTAGGTCGATGTCTGCAAGTAGACTCTACAAGTACTATCAAATCGTCATTTTTATTGGTATTAACCGGAAGGCTCGACACCTATCCGCGCGGTTTTTTTGGTCTCTCACCATGGACACTTAGGCCAACTTATCAAATCATCTACACCCCCCTATTTGGACTTACCACTGTATTTACCCCATAAGCAATCTCCATGAGTTCTCATTTCAAAGGATATATGTATAACTTTTTCACAAGGTGAATATTTCCAACTTCAATCCCAAGATGCAAATTACCAAATGAATGAAAATGCAATGCAACCATTTGTCATGACTCATGGGTTTTCTTCAAATTTCAAGTTGTTCCATAATATAGTCCGAGATTTGCTACCATGGATCTTTATACAATAATCAAACTACCATTCATATATTTTCACATTCCAAATATCCCAAAGTCATAACAATGCTTGAAAACCAATCTTTTTACACCACAATACTCATATATCGTGGAACCAAACATTGTACAATTTGTAATCACACACACACACACACACACACACACACACATATATATATCTTGCCAATGAAAATCAAGTGAGGTTTCCAACTTACATGTAGCTAGAGTCATCATGACACAACACAATTAAGAAATTTTCACTCACCCTTTTATTAGTCTCAAGAAAATCCCTTGATTTACCCAACATTCCCAAAACCCCCAAATTTCTAGGTTTTTCACAAAAACCCTAACAATGCCCATCTCTTTTATGAAATCTTTTCATCAACTTCAATCTCAACCCAGTTTGTTCAAAGTTTCAAGAAAAGTCTTTAAATGAACACAATATAGAGTTTGATCTACAAATCATTAATTTCTTGAACCACCAAAAGCATTTTCGAAATAGGAGGAGGAGCTCACCAAAATCAACAAATAAAAACCTACATAAACATATATATAACTCAAAGGAGAACCCTACCTCAAGCTTGGTGAAGAACAAGATGAAACCCTAGAGTTAGAAGATGAGATAGCCTTGGATTTTCCTCCACCAAATGAAGCCTTAGCTTTGGATCTTCAAGATCTTGAGAGAGATGATGAAGATCTTGGCCCAAGAATTTGCAAAATCAAAGAGTTGTGATGTTTGAGGGAGTTTTCTAGAGAGAATGGGGAGAAATGTAGGGTTTAGAGTGAGAAAGAGATGTGTATAATGGGTGATATATTTGGACCAAAAAGATACAAAAAACAGAGTTTCGAACTGCCCAATTATTCGCTCGTGCGGCTTTCCCCACCGCTCAAGCGGCCCACATTGACAGCTCGTGCAGTTCATTTTCTCCGCTCGTGCGCTCTAGACATAATCAAATTTTCTGGGTGTCAAGCTTGATCACTCAAGCGGCCCTAGTCCAGCAGCTCAAAATTTCAACTTCGTCTCCGGGCATCCCGGACTTATCCGCGCACTCTCTGGAACAATCGAAACTCAACACCGAAAGAAATAAGAGCTAAGAAACCATTTCCGGACATTTCAATCCAACGAAAATGAAAAGAGAGCGAAGCGAAGAAAGAAAAAGGAAAGGAAAAAGAAGGCCGATCATCACACTTTCATAAATACTTCTTGAGAGAAAAAGAGAACACTATTCTATTCATGAATAGGATTGAAATACCTCTTACATTTATTGTGATCCAATTTAAGTGATTCTTGTAAGTAATGCATTTATTGTTGAGAGGTGTTTAACAGTTAAAGTAAGACCTGTGTAAAATCCACAAGTTTGATGAAGCTTTGGCAGTGTATTGAAGTGATTGATAGTGAAATAACTATCGAGGGGGATCCTTGAGGAATGGGCATAGGCCCGATTGTGTTGGACCACTATAAATCCTTATTTTTACTCTGTTTTGAGTTAAAGATTTTTTTTATTTTTATTTTTATTTTTTTGTATTCTATATTTAGCTTTAACATTGTTTATTAATTTTTATTTACTTAATTCACTTCTTCTCTTGGGTTGTCTGCATAGGCTAACAATTGGTATCAGAGCCTGAACTCTAATTTTCATGACTTAACGGTCTTAAAGTAGATTATGGCAACTCCTAGTTTTACACTCCCCGAAGGACAAGCTTCTAATAGACCACCCCTATTTAGTGGAACAAACTTTAGTTATTGGAAAACCATAATGACAATACATATACAACCTACTGATTATGAGTGTTGGAAAATAATTTGCAATGGTCTCAAAATCCTCACTAAAATTGAAAATGGCCAAAAGGTTCTGAAGCTTAAAAGTGCATGGAGTGATGCTGATACGAAAAGTATTCAAGCCAATGCTAAAGCCATAAATATATTGTATTGTGCATTAGATTCTAACCAATTCAATAGAATTTTCCCCTCTGAGACAATGAAAGAAATTTGAGATAAACTTATAGTGACTCATAAGGGAACAAACCAAGTTAAAGAATCTCAAATAAGTTTGCTAGCCCATAACTATAAACTTTTCAAAATGAAACCCGATGAAACCATTACTCAAATGTTTACTTATTTTACTGATACCATAAATGGTTTGAAATCTCTTGGTAAAACATATACTAATGATAAGGTTGTAAAAAAAGTGCTCAGGTCATTGGTTAAAAGTTGGGAGACTAAAGTCATCGCCACCACAGAAGCAAAGGACTTATCAAAGTTAAGTTAGATGAGCTGTTGGATCTCTTCTAACACATGAGATCACCATGGAAGCCATGGATGAAGAAGAAGAAGAAGATAATAAGAAAAAGAAAGGAATAGCTTTCAAATCCACCACAATCCGTGAAGAAGAAAATGAGGATAATTGAGATGACGATGAAGAACTTTCCTTCATCACAAGGAAGTTCAAGAGATTCTTGGGAAAAAGAAAAAAAAAAGTAGGAAAATTTTCCAAAAAAAACTTTGGCAAGGGAGAGTACAACAAAAAAGACTATACAAGAGGAGAAAATAACAAGAAAGCTAAACTTACCTACTATGAATGCAACAAGTCTGGACACATCGAAGCAAAATGTCTTGAGGTCAAGAAAAACTTCAAGAAAGATAAGAGAAAAGCCATGATAGCTACATAGGGAGATAGCAATGCTAGTGATTCGGAAGATGATGACAACAATAATGAAGTTGCTAATCTTTGTCTGATAACTCTTAATTACAATCTTCTTTTGAAAACTTGCATGATGAACTTAAGAAACTTGGTATTAAAAATATTGCTCTTAAAAAGATGATTTCTAGCCTGACACAAGAAAATGAAGTTTTATCAAATAAAACTGATTGTTTAGAAAAGGAATCTTTGAAAATAGAAGGAGAAAATGAATTTTTAAAACTAAATAAATCTTCTATTTTAGAAAAGGAACTAAGTGATTTGAAAACCGAAAATGATTCTTTTAAAAGGGAGAAAATTGATTTTGAATGAAAACTTAGAAGATTTCAAAAACATTCTTTCTAAATTTACTCAAGGAAGAGATACTTTAGATAAGCATCTTAAAAGTCAAAACCACATATTTGGTAGAGCTGGAATTAAATATAAACCCTTTACAAAAGGAAATTCCTTCACAAATGCATTTGTTTATGCATTATCAAGTCATTCACATCTTACATGTCATTTTTGTCGTAGAAAAGGTTATATCTCACCATCATGTCCTGCTAAAAGATATCCTTTTGTTAAAATTAAAAAGGTGTGGGTTCCTAAAGATACATCAAATGTGTCATACTCTAACCCCCATGGACCCACGAAAGTATGGGTACCAAAGACAAATGTATAAATATAATTTTTGTAGGTTTGCTTCAAGTCAAAATTCAGCGAAGATAGATGGTATCTTGACAGTTGTAAACCGCTAGAACTCCGCTCCGCGCATGAGGGCGCGAATCGTTGTTCCTTAGCTACTACAATTCGGACTCCTGTCACGGTTCTGAATCTAATTTCACAAAGTGCAATGTAAGACTGATAAATCACCAAAGAGTCTAAATCCAGCAATTGGTTTTGAAAAATCAATTTTGAATCAAAAAGCGCCAAACATGGACTGCTTTGCCAAATTTCAAAGTCGCCACCTAAATATTTTGTTTTGGGGAAATTTAGGAAACCCTGACTCATGCCTAAGGCCACGTGTTTGTCATCACCAAAGTTTCCTCGACTCGGGAACTTGGATACGAGAGGGAAAGGTCCTGAAATGAGCACCCCCGCTCGCCCGATCAAAGATCGGCCTCTACTAATATGATATGTTGTTTTTGAAAACACATGCGTTCTTATTCCGGTTTATTAGCTAGCTTACTATGTGATGCGCACAGCATACAAGTATAGACTCAATCACGTGGATTGGAACAAAACAACTCACGTTTGTTTGTTTGAAAATGGTTTGAAGGTGCTACTCGCAAGCAGGCTAAGACGCAGATTTGCCACCCTCAAGTGGGCTTAGAAAATATGGTGATTTGCCACTTAAAGTGGGCTTAAAACTCGCTTTTTGATGAATTGTTCCAATTTAAGCAATCCAACTTTCATCCACAGGCATTCATGCAGTTAAACATTTAAGCAGTTAGCCTCATGGCAAGCATGCTATCATGGCAGTCATTTACACACATGCAAGGATGCTAAAGTCAAAAAGCTTACCTAGTACTCCGAGCCAAAACAAAAGCTAGTTAGTAATCAATGCATGATCCTAGCTATGTTATCAATGCCTAATGCAACACATGCAAAATGCAATGAGATAGGCTCAGCTACTTAAGATGGCATATGAAATGCAACAATTGATACATGTATTCAAATTGGAATTGAAATACAATGCAATTTGTATGATGCACTGAGCCCTGTACATGCAAGACAAATAAATGATGCACGCATGCAAACATAAGTATACTAATTGAAACATGCCCTAAAACTAACCATTAAAAGCTGATAAGCAAAAGGGAGAAAGAAATGGGGGTTGGAAGACATGCATCACACACACACACACTTATTACAAAAGTTGTGCCCTCTTGACGGAGGGTCCGAAAGAATAAGCTAAGCTAATTAAGCTAAGCTAATTAAGTACAAACCAAATTAAAATTAGCTATTCCTAGCTAATTATAATATTACAAAGATGGAATTAATTAGCAAATACATTAACTAATTGGTCAGCAAATTAACTAACTACACAAAGCAGTTAAAATAGCCTCGAGGAGAGGAGTGTATGCATGCTCGGTCGACTTCGCTTAGAAATCCACTATCGTGCCTCGTGATGCCTCTGTTTGCACTCTTCTGTATCTCTGAAAATTGTGCCAACTTCCATAGTGCTTCTGACCCACTTTAGGAACAATCTGAGGGGTGGTAGGCCAAGAGAAAAGACCATCGGCCAAGTATAATGATCATCGGCCAATTTTGATAGCCGATCGGGCACTTCTTCCTGCAAACTTCTCCTTTTGCTGCAACAGGGCACTAATAGAGGCATGGCAGTGTATTTGCAAGAAAATGTGTGTATAACCACACCCCTTATCATGTTTAAAGCTCAAAGGAGTGTAGTGCTCGACTCTCGAGCCACCAATCACGCATCTCAATGCATGATGGCCAAAGATGCTGAGTTGCACAAGTTAATGTCAAATGAATGCACAAAAACACATAAATGCCTTAACCTCTATCATGCATGATCAAGAGGGTCGGCAACCGAGAAATGAGGCACATTTCATCACTTTAAGTATGAAACATCCCTCATTTCCCGTGTTTGGATTAACACCCTATCCAAACACAATGCAAAGCATACAACATGGAAATGCAATGCAATGCAACATAAGCGTGTCAAATGCAATGCAACTCAAGCATGCACACATGATGCAATGTAACAACATGCGAACAACATGCTCGACGGACTTAAACCGGATATAGACAGACCTCAATCATGCCCAAATCAATGGCCAATAGTGCTGAAATGATGGAATGAAAAGCATGAAAAGGCAAGATAAGCATACATGCCAATTGGCTCAAGAATTAAGGTATAAAGATGCAACTCTTAACAGCACTTAAAGAGTGAAAAGCATGGACGTGTGACAATACTATAAGCTCTGAAATCATGTATGGAATGGTGTCAAACCACTCAAACAACACAAGTATGGCATGCAAGAGGGCTCAAAGCTTGAAGCTAGCATAGGCACTTGCACTATAGCTATACAAAACACAAAGCATATGGCCAAGACAACCCAAAATAGTCCTAGAACATGCCAAAATGATGCTAAAACATGCATGGACCAAAGCTAAAACATGCTAGCATGAAGGGCATGAATCATGGAGTATGCAAGGCCAAAATGGAGGATTACACTACACCTACCAAGACCAAGCATGAGATGGCTTCGCCAACAAAAATCAGAGTTATATCATGACAAAACAAGACCAAAAATACACTGAAATGATAGCCCAAAGGCCTAGGCATGGTGGCATACACAATGACTCATGTTTAAGGCATAAAGAACCAACCTTCCAAAGCATAGAAAGAGTGACAAATGTGAGTGCATGAGCATGAAACATGCACTGAAATCACATATGAAATGATACCAAATCATGAAAGTAGCCCAAGCAATGCATGCTAGTGGCTTGGAAACTCAAAGCTAGTGAGCTAGATTGAACCATGGCTATACAAAGCAATGCATGCATGACCCAAAACACTTAAAATAGAGCTAGAGCATGTTAAAACATGGACAAAAGCTTGCTGGAGTTAGGCCAAAATCATACTAGAATGATGGTCTAAAGCATGATACACATTAGGCTAATGAATGAAATTGCACTACAAATGCATAGAGCATGCAAAAGGCTATCAAACCAACCTTAGATAGAGGTATAACATGGAAAAACAATACCAAAAACATGCTGAGATATGGCCAAAACATGCTAGAAATACATGCTCAAACATGAGGCATACAAAGCTAATTTGTGAGAATTACACTACAAGTGTAAATAGCATGCAAAGGGTGACTAAACCAAACCAAAATAGAGGTATGCCATGCTGAAATAAGGCTAAAAACATGCTAAGAACAAGCCAACACAAGCTTAACAAACATGCTCAAACATGAGGCCAACAAGGCAAGCATACAAGACACAAGGAGATAGGATGACCCTCTCCTATTTGGGATTTCAAAACACAAGTTTTACCACTGAAAATCCACTAGATTTTAGTGGTTAAAAGGCCAAGAGAAAGTGATCTCAAAGGCCTAAAGTGATGGTGCAAAACAAAGCCAAACAAGGCATGCAAGGGAGTAGATCACCCCCAACACCAAAGAAGCCTTAAACAAACATCTTAAGCACTAAAAATCAGAACTTTTTGTAGTAGAAAGTTAGGCCTAAAACAATATGAAAATAGGGCCAAAAGCTTAATCAAAAACAAGGATTTAAGAGGTTAGAAGCTCATCCTTGTAGAACAACTTTAGAGCAACAACTCCAGCAGCCTTTTTTGATCAAAACCAGTCCAAAAACACCAAAACCAACTTCAAAGTGCCTCAGCAACAAGAGTGTGGTGTTTCACTAGGTGTTTGTGTGCAAAAGTGTGAAGAAAATGCACTTTTGAGCACAAACAAGCACAAATATAGAGAGAGAAGAAGAAATATAGAGAGATATATGTTTTTTATATCAACTTTTCAGAACCTCTGGAAAGGGAGAGGGATCTGCCTTCTTATAGAAAATCAAATCCTAAGCTTGTTGGACAAGCTAAGGGTTTGATTTAATCCCTTCATACACGTGTATGGAGGATAAAATCTGTGCTCACTAGCTGTCATAGCTAGCACAAAAATATCTGCAAAAGCAAATAAAAAGGCCTCAACCAAAAGATATGGCCGTTCATCCAAAAAGAGTGCCGATCGGCCAAAAAGAGTGTCGATCGACTATCATTGATGGCCGATGACAAGAAAACATGGCCGATAAGCACAAGGCTTGGCCAATGGGATGTAAGGCTGGCCAACAAGCCACCCTCTTCCCTTAGAAACAAAACCACAAGTCCTTGGTCCACAACCAAGCACAAAACAGACAAGTTGAGAGGTTCTAAGGCAAGGCGCGCAGCCGAGACCTTCAGGAACTCAAAACAAACACGAGCATTGATGATCATCGAGTGTTTAAACGATGACGTCCAAGTCTTGAGGACGGTCAAAAATGGAGTGTCTACAATAGTGCGTGTTCAAGTCACATGACAGGAAATAAAGCCATGTTCACCACACTTGAACCAAAGGACAAAGGTCATGTAAAATTTGTGGACAACATTCAAGGAAAGATCATTAGTATAGGTAGTATCGACAAAAGTCATTCTCCTATTATAGAAAATGTTTTACTTGTTGAAGGTTTAAAACATAACTTGTGTGACATTTTGTTCTTGGGTCCGCTCGAGCGAAGGATATTACGCTCGAGCGGAGAATTTCAGGTCTTAGAATCTCATGAGTTTGCAGGAGGGTTACTCGAGTGCAGAAAGTTGCGCACTAGCGGACAATCTTGGCTCCTAGTTGTTTCATTGTAGCTCTAAAAAACTTTTAGGACTTGTCATTTTATGCTCGAGCGGAGGATTTGTTGCTCGAGTGAGCCTCCCAGGTTTGTGTCTTACGCTCGAGCATAGGAAGTTGCATTCGAGCGGACTGCCCGAATTTAACAACTTTAAAAATACAATTCTAGCTCATTCTTTTAACTTTTCATTTCTATCTTCCCTCCTCTCTCCTCATTTCCAAAAAACCCTAGTTCCTCAGTCTAAAACACTCTCCATTCCCCTAAGATTGGGCCAAGATTGCTTACCAAAAAGAGAAGAAGACTTGAAGATCTCACTTTTCTACCAATTTGGAATTGGGATTCGCAAAGGATTCTTCTAGGGGCTTTGATATCTTGCTTGATTCTTGAGGTAGGGTTACTTTTAACCTAATATTTCCTTGTTTTGGAGAGATTGTATGGTATTGTTGTGACTCATGATCTAATTTGAGGATCTAGTTGGGTTAAACCCAAGTTTTACATAAATCGACTACTTTAATTGACTTTTACTTGAAATTTCTTAACTCCTTTATACAAAACATGTATATAAATGCTCGTTAAACCAATATCTATGGAGAAAGACAGAAACCCCTAAATTTAGCAAAAACCCTAACTTTTCATTTTGAGTAAAAAACATTAATTAGTGTGGAATCTCCTTAAATTCCTGGAATGTGATAAATAAATAAAGAGATGAAAAGATGTGAATGTTGCTATGGTATTGGAATTGTGGCTTAGACATTGGCTTTTGTTGAATGATATGTTATGTAGATGACCCTGCTATGTTTGATGCTTGTAAATGGAATGGAAATGAGATAGAATTGTTAATTGTGCATGAGTCCAAGTAAAAGTCAGCTTTGAAAATTTGGTGTTGAGTTGGTACCTGAGCTGGGAGTTTAAAAGATGCCCAAATGCCCTGTCTAGGCTTATCACTGGACAAATGTGGGAAAGACATTTTTGGATGTCCATTAGTCATGCCGTATTGTGGTCTACAAAAGTGGAAAAACGGATGGTTTTGGGTGCCCACTCCCTGCCGTATAATAGTCGACAAATGTGGGGATGTTTTTAAAACAAAAACAACTTGTGTTTTGATGTGGACTCTTACATGGGACTCATGGTTTGTTTTCTATTGACATGACTGTTTGATCGTGAGTTGTAAGGATGTGAAGTGTAATTGTCATTGTTGATTGTCATGTAGTTTACCTAATTGATGAAGATTGCATGTGTACACAAACTCCTTCTTGTATTTTGTCTCAAGGATACCATAAACTTATTCAAACAATTAAATACTCGGTTAAATGTATTCCTACTGGGCATATAGCTTAACCCTATTTTATTTTTTAGGAAACGATGAATTACTACCTCATTGATGGATTGGAACAAGCAATAGCTCATTTTGGGAAAAATTGATTCATGGATGTTTTGGTTTTTGAATTGGGGTTCTGTATCAAGACTATTAAATTTATTTTGTTGGTGTGGTATGCTCTAGAGGCTTTTTTTTTGTAAAGTCATCTAGTTCAATGAACTGGAATATGAATCTCGGGTATTATGGGAATGTAAATGTTGAATTGTAATCTCTTAACTCCTAGTTCAATGAGAAAGATGAATTTTGGGGTATATTATTGTATTTATCTTGTCAAGATTTTGTGAGTAATGGCAGGGTGATACAAATTGGTATCAGAGACATAGGTTAGAATACCGTGGGCTCGTGGGAAGTGACATGTGTCACGATAGGGTTCCTATGTTAGGACAGAATGCTTAGAATGCCTTGCGTGTTTTGTTCATCTATGTGATTGTATGGGTGTGGAGTTAAACTTTGGTGATATGGCTTTTGTCTGTTGCATTCATCGAGATCCTTTTGGAAAGGCACCTGATCAATGCTTTTTCCACTTGGAGATCCTTGAGTGCCATGGAAATAGCAAGTATCCTAGGAGGGTGACTCATGCGTGCTTTATGTAATTAAGTGTGATTATGTGGATTATCTTATGTGGAAACTTGTGTGTTTATATGATGAATAAGTATGAAAACTAAGAATGGAGCACTTGGGTGTGGAAAGTTGCCTTTGAATTTAATATTGTCTTTATTTCTTATAGATGCCTGGACGTGCTAGAGCTCGCGGTAGACCTCGTCAGGGAGGAAGGAATATTCTAGCCCAACCCGAGATCCCTTCACAAAAAGAAGTAGTGGGTCAAAACAACATACCTATTCCACCGGTCCAAGTAGCAATGGGAGCTTTGGCTAGGGAAATGGCAGGGGCTATTTAGGAGCCCATGGAGATGCTTAGAGCAGAGCAAGCGGCTAGGATGGAAGAGGGAGAAACAAGAGCTTTCTTTTTAAAAAGGAGTTCTTTCATTCCAATCCAGCCGAGTTTAGCAGTGAGCCTGATCCGATGAAATCCGATGAGTGGTTGGAACAAATTGTTAAATCATTTGAGATTCTGGATATTTGCGAGAATGAACTACGAGTAGCGTTAGCGGGCTACCAGTTGAAGGAAGAGGCAAGGCAATGGTGGAAGTATATTAAGAATATAGTTGAACATACCTAGAAGGCATTTATGCAAGCTTTCCACGATAAGTTCCTTTCTTCCACAGATAGGGAGCGGTTAAGGAAACAATTTGAAGAGTTATTAGAACTTGATGCACCAGTGGTTGAGTTTGAAACCAAATTCACTAGTTTATCACGTTTTGCACCCGAACTAGTGGCAACGGAAGAACGAAGATGCCTCGAATTCGAGAAGAGGTTGAGATCGAAAATCTTGATAGAGGTGGTTAGTAATATGATATGTGATTATAACTGCTTAGTAGAACCGGTAGCTCATGTGGAGATCACGGCCAAGGCCGAAGAAGCAAGAAAAAAGTTGAAGAGGGTAGTACATTCTGACTCTAGAGGCAACATGGGTTCTTCGAAGAAGTCTAAGGGTTCATCATTATCATTTCACTCACCTCCACGACAAGCCAAATCATTTGATTCCGTAATTGGTGGAAATTCGGGGAATGTGGCCTGAGTTCATGGTGCTTGTTGTAGATGTGGCCAGATGGGCCACAAGGTTACAGAGTGTGGACAGAAAAGTGGAGCACAATCCCAAACTACGAGTCCACAAGGTCAATCTTAGAATAGAAGTCAAACCCAGTCTTGTTATCAATGTGTTCAACTAGGGCATTTGAAGAAGTTTTGCCAGCAGAGGATAGGGGCTACTAGTGTGACAGGGTCTCGGCAATATGGAGGTTTACAAATAGGTCAAGGACAGAGACAGTCTTATCCGCCGGCTCAATCAGGCCAAGCATCTCGGACAGTTCAGGGGGCCACATCTGTCCAATCTGCACAATAAGCTTATGTTTAGAGAGGTGATGTGGGGGAGCAGAGATCACATGTAAGGGTATATGCTATCACCGCTTCCGAACAAACTCCGGGGCCATCAATTGTGAGAGGTACATTCCTCATTTTCAATACTTGGGCTAATGTGTTAATTGACACTGGGGCATCGCATTCATTTATCGCCACATCATTTGTATCATTGTTGGGGTAAAAAGGTAGTCAACTAAAATCTCCTCTTACAGTAGAGTAATCGATTGGGGTAAGGTCACTCTGACCCAGGGATGTCAGGGGTGTGTGATTGAGATTGAGGGTTGATAGCTTCTGTTCAATTTTGCACTGTTGGAAATGTTCAATTTTGACGTTATCATTGGTATGGATTGGTTGTTCACTTACCGGGCAATCATAGATTGTTAACGGGAGAGAGTTACAATGTGCACTTCAAGAGGTGATTGTTTCACATTTTTGGGGGATAGAAACGGTAGATTCTTACCCTCCTCATACTACCTACATGATCGAAGCCAACTTAATTCTCTTTTAGCAACCTTTTTAGATGAAGGAAGTGATATAGTCCGGGATGAATTTCCAAAGATAGCATGTGAATACCTCGACGTCTTTCCTGAAGACCTCACAAAATTACCTCTCCATCGGGAAGTTGAGTTCACTATAGACTTGCTTTAGGGTACGACACCTATCTCCTTGTCGCCATATGGGTTTGCCCCAGCAGAATTGGTTGTTCTGAAGGAACAATTACAAGAGTTACTCGGTAAGGGCTTTATATGCCCTAGCACCTCACCTTAGGGAGCCTCGGCTTTGTTTGCAAAGAAGAAGGACAAATCCTTAAGACTATGTATAGATTATCGTAAGTTGAATCAAGTCACAGTTAAAAATAAATACCCCTTGCCTAGGATAGGTGATCTTTTCGATCAACTTAAAGGCTCTCGTTGTTTTTCCAAAAGAGATTTAAGGTCGGGCTATCACCAAATCCGAGTAAGGGAGGAAGACATTTCTAAAACTACTTTTCATACTCGTTAAGGTCATTAAGAGTTTCTGGTTGTGCCGTTTGGTTTGACTAATGCTCTAGCCACATTTATGGATCTAATGAACCAAAATTTTCAGGAATTTCTTGACAAATTTGTGGTCGTCTTTGTAGATGACATTCTTATTTACTTGCCTTTCGAGGAAAAGCATGAAGGATATCTTTGTATTATTTTACAACTCCTTAGAGAGCATCATTTGTATGCGAAATACGAGAAGTGTGAGTTTTGGCTTGCAGAAGTGAAGTTTTTAGGCCATGTAGTCTCTAGAGATGGAGTTATGGTGGATTTTTTAAAAAATAGAAGCGATGCAAAACTGGGAACAACCTAAAAGCGCTTCAGAAATTCGTAGTTTTCTGGGTTTAGCTAGTTACTATCGCCGATTTGTGAAGAACTTCTCTTCTATAGCATTGCCATTAACTAGATTGACCCGCAAGGGAGTGAAGTTTGTTTGGAATGAAGCTTGTGAGAATTTTTTGAAGAACTAAAACTTAGATTGACTACAACTCCTATCCTTATCATCCCGGAATGTGGTTTAGGTGATACAGTATACTATGATGCCTCCAGAGAGGGGTTAGGATGTGTTCTAATGCAAGGGGGAAAAGTGGTTGCATATGGCTCGCACCAATTAAAGACCCATGATAGAAATTACCCGACACATGACTTAGAACTTGCCGCCGTTGTTTTTGCATTGAAGTTGTGGAGACACTATCTATATGGTGAAAAGTTTGAAGTTTTCTCTGACCACAAAAGCCTCAAATACTTATTCTCCCCAGAAGATTTGAATCTTAGCCAACAGAGATGGATGGAATTTCTAGAGGACTATGATTTTGAAATACACTACTATCCCGACAAAGCCAATGTAGTTGCGGATGCTTTGAGTAGAAAACCTGTAAGCACTATGGTGAGTCTAGCAACGAGGGAATGGAAGATGATGGGGGATGCCAATGATTTTGCTTTACAGCTTGGTGAATCATCGGAACAAGCTACCCTCTTCACAACCATTGCACAACCTACCCTTGTTAAGAGAGTGGTTGAAGCACAACTGAGTGATCTAGAAGTGGATGCAATTAGAAGGAGAATTCTTTAAAGGAAAGAAGAGAAGGGCTGAATATCTATACGGAATCTAGTGTTTGTTACCTTAGCTAGTTGTTTGTGTCTGAATCCATGAGAGATGAAGTTTTGAGAGACTTCCATCATTTCTGCTTAGCCGCGCATCCTAGAGGCACCAAAATGTATCACAATCTAAGCTGACAATTCTGGTAGAGGGGTATGAAAAAGAATGTAGCCTCATTTGTGTCCAAATGTTTGACATGTCAATAAGTTAAGGCCGAGCATTAAAGGCCAACTGGACCACTACAGCCTCTATCGATTACAGAATGGAAGTGAGAACATGTTACTATGGACTTCATCATTGGCCTTCCTAGAACGCAATGCAATAATGATGCGATATGGATGATAGTGGATAGACTTACTAAATCAGCTCACTTCTTTGCGATGAGCATAGGGGATTCCATACAATTTCTAGCTGAACTTTACATCCGTGAGATTGTTCACCTCCATGGGGTTCTAGTGAGTATAGTATCTGATAGAGGCCCTTGCCTTACAGCCAGGCTATGGCAAAGTCTTCAAAGTGCCTCGGGTACTCAATAGAATTTTAGTATGGCTTATCACCCCCAGACCGACAGGCAAATTGAACATACTATTCAGATTTTAGAAGACATGTTGAGGGCATGTGTATTAGATTTTAAGGGGTCTTGGGAGAAGAACCTACCTTTTGTTAAATTTTCCCATAATCATAACTATTGAGCAAGTATTGAGATGGCACCTTTCGAGGCATTGTATGGGTGTTCGTGTAGATCACTGGTTTGTTGGGCTGAAGTGAGAGATTCACATTTACTAGGCCTGGATCTAGTTCGTGAGACTACGGAGATAACAGCTCCCATTCGAAAAAGGTTAGTCACCGTCCAAAGCTGGCAAAAGAGCTAAGCTGATAGAAGAAGACGACCCTTATCCTTTGAAGTTAGTGATCATGCATTTTTGAAAAATATCTCCAAGAAAAGGGTTGATGAAGTTTGGCCAAAGTGGAAAACTATCACCTAGATTCATCGGTCCATTTGATGTCATCGAACGGATTGGGGAAGTTGCATATTGTCTTGTATTGCCGCCACAACTCTCTAGAGTCCACGATGTGTTTCACGTGTCTACACTCTGCAAGTATGAACCCGATCCCTCACATGTGTTAGATTGGATGGAGATTAATATAGATGAAGATGTGTTGTATGAAGAAAAACCACTCCAAATCTAAGATACTAGAGAGCAAGTTTTGAGGGGTAAACATAATCCCCTTAGTTAAAGTGTTATAGCATCATCACAGTGTGGAGGAAGCAACATGGGAGCGTGAAGCTGAGGTCCGCGAGAAATATCCGAAATTATTTTCTAATTTATGATGTAGTTGCTTGTTACTCCTTCTTTATACTTGATGAATTAAAGATGAACTAGAATTTTCTATTATTTCCTTGTCTTTAATTTTTGGATTCAAATTGACATATACTATTTAATTATGGGATTGCTAAGGATTGATAAGCATATTGATGTTGCCACACTTTAATATAATATTAGGAGTTGTTAAAGATTTGGTGGATATATTCATATTACCATATTTCATATCAGCTTGAGATTGGACGCTAATTTCACGGGTGAAATTCCCTAAGGGGGACAGATTCTGACATTTTGTTCCTGGGTCTGCTTGAACGAAGGATATTACACTTAAGCAGAGAATTCAGCTCTCAGAATCTCGCGAGTTTGTAGGTGGGTCGCTTGAGCTCAGGAAGTTGTGCTGGAGCGGAGAATGTTGGCTCTTAGTTGTTTCACTATAGCTTTGAAAACCTTCTGGGACTTGTCATTTTACACTTGAGCGGAGGATTCTCAGGTTTGGCGAGCCTCCCGGGTTTGTGTCTTACACTCGAGTATAGGAAGTTGTGCTCGAGCAGACTGCACGAATTCAGCTACTTTAAAAATACAATTCTAGATCATTCTTTTAACTTTTCATTTCTATCTTCCCTCCTCTCTCCTCATTTCTGAAAAACCCTAGTTTCTCACTCTAAAATACTCTCCATTCCCCTAAGATTGTGTAACAACCCTCGTACTGATTACCGTTAAACCACTGAATTATCTACTGATTACTGTTAAACTAAACTGATAATGACTGATAAGTGAATCGACGAACCTCGAAGCATTGAATGGAACCGAAACTGGAATAAGTTTATCTGTTATATTGCATTTCTATCTGTTTAATTGATTAATTATCTGTTTGAATCCATGTGTTTAAACTGTTAATTGAAGGCCTTATCGACGGCCGATTTAGAAACCGTTTGATGTTTTAGACTCAGTAGAATATTTCTGATTTAATGATATATTTATCTGAAAATTGATTAGGAATGATTAAATTAGATTAAATATTGATTTAATGGCCAAGTTTGACTTATTTACACCTAGACCACTTAGTGGCCCACTACTCCTCATACTTGAGCCTTATACTAACATTTGATCAAAGCTTTTCTTCTGTCATTTCCTTTTGCTTCCACCGAAAATAGTAGAGAGAGGGAGAGAGTTGAGTTCATCTTGGTGATTTGCTAGGAGACTTGAAGTAGATTGAAGTATACTTGCTACTCTAGCCTCCTTACCTTTAAATTGAGACTTAGGTGAGTGAATTCATCTTCTTCTTGTCATCTTGGAGCTTCATTTTGCATGATTCTTGCTCAATTGTAGAATTAAACCATGTTTGAGTTCATATAGGTTGATTCATGCTAGAATTCATGCATGCATGTTGAATTTGTGGACTTTTGAAGTTGAATTCTTGAGAATGCTACATGCATGTTCATGGTATTGTTATAGTCCATGTTTTCATTTTGTTTTCAAAGAATTGAGCTCATTTGAGCATGATTTGAAGCTTAAAATTGTTTTGAATGCATGCATGTCATGTTTGAGCATTGTTCTTGAAAATGGTTTGAAACTGAGTTTGATTGAAACACCCTTGGGCCTTGATTTCTTAAATTGAGCTTTAAAACTTGTTATTCTATGTGTTTGAAAGAGTTTTCCAGAAAATGGGCCCAAGAGGATCGGATTTGGAGCATTGAAGCTTGGTTTGAAACTCAGAGGTCAAATATGGATTTTCCAGAATTTGGACGTCCGCTCGAGCGGGGGAAATGCCGCTCGAGCGGGGAATTCATGCTTCCAGCATTTCTTCGCATTGTTTTACAGTCCGCTCGAGCGGGGATTTTAACGCTCGAGCGGGAAAATCGTGCATCCAGTATTTTTTTGCATTGTTCATCAGTCCGTTCGAGCGGGTAAGTTGACGCTCGAGCGTGACCCTTTGTTGGCTTGTCGCCGAGCGGCGAAACTGCGCTCGGCGGAGGCCTGTTTTAAAAATTCTGAAATTGTATACTGTGCACATTTTTGCATCCTCATCCCATCCTAGGCATTCTTAGGCCTAGTTTAAGGCATCTTAATGAGGATTTAGACATAGAACCACACCGAGGAATTTAGGGATTTAATTATATCCTTCCGACTGTGAACTTAGTGTGTGTTCTATTTGTTAACTGTTTAGGGTTGGCTCTCGGGGACGCGCTCTAGCTGCTTTAGCCCAATCTCTGTGAGTAACAGATTGTGTAAAGATATGTTCAAATGGTTATATTTTGAATACTGAACTGAACTGTTTATTGAACTGATATTGTTTATTGAATGAATGTATGTCCTGCATTTGAATCAGACAGGCATCCTTAGCACCTTTGTTATTGACATTCTGAGCTCTGTCGGTTTCCTTATGAAACCATCTTGTTTCTTGATTGATGATCATCATTCTTGTTGGTGCTGTCATCCGGTCCTTTTGGACCCTCTTGTTTATAGGCTAATGGATGTACCACATATGGTGATTGATTGAAATCTTGATTGATGAAATCTTGAAAGATTGAAATCTTGTATAATGAATTGATTTCATTCTGTAAGGACATTCATTCATAACCTCTTTACATCGTATGTTATTCATCGGGCTTTAGCTCCTGTTTATATATATATGTAGGTTCTCGACAGCATCGGAGCTAGGAGCGTGGGATTGGTCCCCAGTTTTGTCAAGCCAACCTATGTGCCTCACTGCGAGGTTCCGAGTTGCCATGGTATGGCTTGGGGTGTTTTTGTGTCCCCTATCGGTCTCCTTACTGTATTGTACTTTTGTATAGTCGCATTTCTTGTCTTGTTATCGAGGATTCGATCCGTCTTGTTCGACTGTAAATGATTGTATAGACTGTACTGTGTTGAACCGTATGAATGCATAAAAATGTTTTTGACATACAGATTTTCACAGCTCAATGGACACTAGTTATTTACTGTATTGGCTTCCGCCAGGCCCTGTACTCTGTTTGACTGTATTACTGTTCTATAGGCCTTTGGTAATCTCGGATTACTGGCCAGTTACGGTGCTAAACCCATAGGGCCGGGTTTGGGTCGTGTCAGAGTGGTATCAGAGCGATACTTAACCACGAGTTATACCGCACACACGTGTCCAAACGAGCTATAGAGTGTCCTAGAGAAGCAATTAGGGCATCTCATGAATTTGAAAAGTGTGTGCTTATGGATCGATTATATGTTAAAGTGTTAAATCGCTTAATTGTACAATGTTTATAATGATAAGCTGTTATAATTTGTTATAGCAAAATGGATAATGCAAATGAAATGAAGCATCATCCTCTCGAGGCGAATGGCGGACTTGAACAAATGATGGGGTGATAATTGAAAGACTTCGAACAACAATCGAACCCCACCTCCTCCTCCTCCGGTGCAACCGAACAAAATGTCTGAGAATGTGAATGCTAATGAGGTGGACATTATTGCCTTGACTTCGAAATTGAAAAATGAAACCGTCGTCCTTTCGGGGAGGCTTGGAACCGTTAAAGGTGGCTTTGGGTTCTTGAGGCGAAAAAGTTGTTTGAGGTTTTTCCGTGCTCCGAAGCAAACAAAGTATTGTTGGCAACCTTCACCCTTCAGGAAGAAGCAAGAAGGTGGTGGATGTTGACCCGTGATGCAAATACTATTGTGACTTGGGCTCAGTTTAAGGAGTCCTTCTTTGAAAAGTATTTTCCCCAGTGCATCAGGGACAGAAAAGTGACCGAGTTTGAACAGTTGAGACAGGGCAAGACGTCTGTTGCCGAGTATGAGAAGAATTTTACTGAACTTGTTAGGTATGCACCACATATGGTGGATACCGATTATAAGAAGGCCAGGAGGTTTGAAGGCGGCCTTAGTGTCGCTATACAAGATCGAATAAATGTTTTGAAAATGCCAACTTATGTAGGTGTTCTCGACCGGGCATTGATGGCCGAGACAAATATTGCAGCGGTGAAAGCGATCAAACACCGAACAAGCGAGTGGCAAGGCAAAAGACAGGGTTTCAAATTTAAGAAAGGCAAGCATAACCCAGCAAACAAGAAACAGAATACGGGGTCGACGACTAGCCCCAGCCAAGGGAGTGGGTTTACTCCACCCTGCTCCTTATGTGGCAACAAGCACAAAGGGGTTTGCTACCAGATTTCTGGAGCTTGTTTCAGGTGTGGCAAGGTGGGCCACCGAATTAAAGACTGCCCTTCTGCTCCACCAGTTAGTAGTAAAGCTGCACCGAGCGCAGCAGCATCAAATGTAGCACCAAAACCGAACCCCAAAGCTACCGGGAAAGAGCCTATGAGGCAGGGCCGAGTGTTTGCCCTAGTACCAGGGGACGTGCAAAAGCTCTTGAGGCTGTTGTGTCAGGTATCCTCTCTATCTATGCTCAAAATGCTTATGTATTGATTGATTCGGGGTCTACACATTCTTATGTGTCGCATGCTTTTTCGCGTAAATTGAATAGACCCTTAGAACCCATGAACTATTTGCTAGCTGTATCATCACCTGTTGGGGGATCCATGACATGTGCATATATGTATCCTGCTTGTGAGATTATTGTTGGGGATATGCATCTGTTTATTGATTTACTACCGTTGAACATAGATCATTTTGATGTAATATTGGGGATGGATTGGCTACAAAAATATCATGCCACTATAGACTGTGTAACAAAACAAGTAGTTTTCCGTCCACCGGGTTTGCCTGAATTTGTGTTTAATGGGAGTGGAGTAGTACCTCCTCCATATCTGATTTCTTCTGTAAAGGCTGTCAAACTGATTAGAAAGGGGTGTAAAGGATATCTGTGTTCTGTATTGGCTGTATCTGCTAATGATAATGTGAAAACTGATGTGAATTGCATTCCTATAGTCAGAGAATTCCCAGATGTATTTCCAGATGATTTGCCAGGGGATTTGATTGACAGGGAAATTGAATTTATTGTGGACGTAGTTCCGGGTACACAACCGATATCTAAAGCTCCTTATCGAATGGCTCTAACTGAACTGAAAGAATTGAAAGTGCAATTGCAGCAACTGTTAGACAAGAAGTTTATCAGACCCAGTACGTCACCGTGAGGTGCACCCGTTTTGTTTGTGAAAAAGAAAGATGGATCAGAGGCGTATGTATTGATTACATGGCCCGAACAAGGTAGCAGTAAGAATAAATATCCGTTACCGCGTATTGATGATTTATTTGACCAGTTACAGGGTGCACAAGTGTTTTCCAAGATTGATCTCAGATCGTGGTATCACCAACTGAAAGTTAAACCGGAAGATATTGATAAAACTGCTTTTAGAACGAGGTATGGCCACTTTGAATTTTTAGTTATGCCGTTCAGAGTTACGAATGCCCCTGCCGCATTTATGGACCTCATGAACAGAATTTTTAAACCATACCTTGATGATTTTATTGTGGTATTCATTGATGACATACTGATTTATTCTAAGACCGTAGAAGAACATGAACACCATCTGAGACTTGCCCTGCAAACCTTAAGAGAACAGAAACTGTATGCTAAATTGTCTAAATGTGAGTTTTGGCTTGACCATGTGATGTTTTTGGGGCATGTTGTTAGCAAAGATGGAATTCTGATCCGAGAAAATCGAAGTTGTAGTGGTGGCCTAGACCGAATGTAACAAAGTCCAAGCTTTTGGGAATGTTGGATATTACAGAAGGTTTGTCAAAGATTTCTCCAAAATTGCCTTACCACTGACTCAGTTGACACAGAAAGAGATATCATTTGACTGGACCGACCAAAGGGAATCAGCATTTCAGGAGTTGAAAACTAGACTTGTAACTGCACCGATTCTGACTCTACCTTCAGGTACGGATGGTTATACTGTATTTAGTGATGCTTCTCATAAGGGTTTGGGATGTGTTTTAATGCAGAATGGGAGAGTTATTGCTTATGCTTCCCGACAGTTGAGACCACACGAAAAGAACTACCCGACCCATGACCTAGAACTTCATTGCGAAGAGGTTTTTGCCTTTGAAAATTTGGCGTCACTATTTGTATGGAGCAACATGTGAAGTGTATACTGACCACAAGAGCCTAAAGTACTTTTTCACTCAGAAAGAACTGAATATGAGACAGCGGAGATGGCTTGAACTGATAAAAGATTATGATCTACAGATTCTGTACCATCCAGGAAAAGCCAACACCGTTGCCGATGCCTTGAGCCAGAAATCGATTGGGAACTTAGCCTGTTTGCTGACAGGACAGAAAGAGTTGCTTCTTGATCTGGAAAAGTCTGAGATTGAAATTGTTTTGAAAGAACAGGGTGGAACAATAGCTGCCATTACTGCTCAACTAGCCTTAATTGAGGAAATTAAAGAAAAACAACAACTGGATGATTACTTGAAGAAGATTGTTGAAGAAAGAGATTCAAAATCGAGACCGGGGTTCAAATTTGACAACGATGTATTGAAATTTCAAGACAGACTGTGTGTACTGAATGACACGGAATTGAAAAGAAGAGTTCTGCAAGAAGGCCACAGTTCAAAGTTTTCTATTCACCCAGGGAATACGAAAATGTACCAAGATCTGAAACAGAATTTCTGGTGGCCAGGAATGAAGAAGGAAATTGCTGAATTTGTGTCTAAGTGTCTTCATTGCCAGCAAGTCAAAGCGGAACATCAGCGACCCGCAGGCTTACTGCAACCCTTACCCATACCAGAGTGGAAATGAGAGCATATCACGATGGATTTTATCGTTGGATTACCTCGCTCTAGGAAAGGTATGGACTCTATTTGGGTTATTGTTGATACATTGACTAAATCTGCACACTTCCTACCTGTCAAGACAATTTATAATGCAGACAAATTGGCTGTTATCTATATTGATGAAATTGTTAGATTGCACGGAGTTCCTGTATCTATTGTTTCTGACAGGGATTCGAAGTTTACATCGAGGTTCTGGCAAAGCTTACAGTTGCATTGGAGTCTTGAATTGAAATTTGAGTAGTGCCTATCATCCTCAGACAGATGGACAGTCAGAAAGGACCATCCAGACTCTAGAGGATTTACTGAGAATGTGTGTCCTTGACTTTCAGGGAAATTGGGAAAGTCATTTGCCGTTAATTTGGTCGCTACAACAACAGCTACCATTCGAGTATTGGAATGGCGCCTTTCGAGGCGTTGTATGGCAGAAAGTGTAGATCTCCAATCTGCTGGGCAGAAGTTGGAGATGGGCCTTTACTTGGGCCCGAGATTGTGTATGAAACGACTGAAAAGGTAAAATTGATACAGCAGAGACTGAAAAATGCACAGAGCAAACAGAAAAGTTATGCCGATGTCAGGAGACGAGACAGAGAGTATGAAGTGGGTGATCACGTTTTTGTGAAAGTGACACCAATGAAAGGCCAGACTCGTTTTGGAGTCAAAGGCAAGTTAGCGCCGAGGTATGTCGGACCGTATCAGATTATTGAGAAAATCAATCCGGTGGCGTATCAAGTTGCACTTCCTCCTGAAATGGAGCATATGCATAACGTCTTCCACATTTCGATGTTGAGAGACTACCTCCAGGATCCGTTTCATGTGATTGAGCCTACTCGGATAGTGCTTAGTGATGACTACACTTATGAGGAACGGCCTATACAGATTGTGAACAGACGGATCAAGAAACTGAGAAACAAAGAGATCCCGCTAGTGAAAGTTGATTGGCAGAACCATGGTGGTGTGTATGCCACTTGGGAAAGGGAAGATGACATGGCTAGGCGATATCCTGATTTGTTCCCGCTGAATCCTGTTTTCTTCCAGACTGAAGGTAACTTGAGTTTAGAGGACTAAACTCCTTATAAGGAGGGGAGACTGTAACAACCCTCGTACTGATTACCGTTAAACCACTGAATTATCTACTGATTACTGTTAAACTGAACTGATAATGACTGATAAGTGAACTGAACGAACTACTGAACAGACTGAATGGAACCGAAACTGAAGTTGAATAAGTTTATCTGTTATATTGCATTTCTATCTGTTTAATTGATTAATTATCTGTTTGAATCCATGTGTTTAAACTGTTAATTGAAGGCCTTATCGGCGGCCGATTTAGAAACCGTTTGATGTTTTAGACTCAGTAGAATATTTCTGATTTAATGATATATTTATCTGAAAATTGATTAGGAATGATTAAATTAGATTAAATATTGATTTAATGGCCAAGTTTGACTTATTTACACCTAGACCACTTAGTGGCCCACTACTCCTCATACTTGAGCCTTATACTAACATTTGATCAAAGCTTTTCTTCTGTCATTTCCTTTTGCTTCCACCGAAAATAGTAGAGAGAGGGAGAGAGTTGAGTTCATCTTGGTGATTTGCTAGGAGACTTGAAGTAGATTGAAGTATACTTGCTACTCTAGCCTCCTTACCTTTAAATTGAGACTTAGGTGAGTGAATTCATCTTCTTCTTGTCATCTTGGAGCTTCATTTTGCATGATTCTTGCTCAATTGTAGAATTAAACCATGTTTGAGTTCATATAGGTTGATTCATGCTAGAATTCATGCATGCATGTTGAATTTGTGGACTTTTGAAGTTGAATTCTTGAGAATGCTACATGCATGTTCATGGTATTGTTATAGTCCATGTTTTCATTTTGTTTTCAAAGAATTGAGCTCATTTGAGCATGATTTGAAGCTTAAAATTGTTTTGAATGCATGCATGTCATGTTTGAGCATTGTTCTTGAAAATGGTTTGAAACTGAGTTTGATTGAAACACCCTTGGGCCTTGATTTCTTAAATTGAGCTTTAAAACTTGTTATTCTATGTGTTTGAAAGAGTTTTCCAGAAAATGGGCCCAAGAGGATCGGATTTGGAGCATTGAAGCTTGGTTTGAAACTCAGAGGTTGAATCTGGATTTTCCAGAATTTGGACGTCCGCTCGAGCGGGGAATTCATGCTTCCAGCATTTCTTCGCATTGTTTTACAGTCCGCTCGAGCGGGGATTTTAACGCTCGAGCGGGAAAATCGTGCATCCAGTATTTTTTTGCATTGTTCATCAGTCCGTTCGAGCGGGTAAGTTGACGCTCGAGCGTGACCCTTTGTTGGCTTGTCGCTCGGCGAAACTGCGCTCGGCGGAGGCCTGTTTTACGAAAATTGAAATTGTATATCATGCACATTTTGCATCCTCATCCCATCCTAGGCATTCTTAGGCCTAGTTTAAGGCATCTTAATGAGGATTTAGACATAGAACCACACCGAGGAATTTAGGGATTTAATTATATCCTTCCGACTGTGAACTTAGTGTGTGTTCTATTTGTTAACTGTTTAGGGTTGGCTCTCGGGGACGCGCTCTAGCTGCTTTAGCCCAATCTCTGTGAGTAACAGATTGTGTAAAGATATGTTCAAATGGTTATATTTTGAATCTTGAAGGTATTTATTGAACTGATATTGTTTATTGAATGAATGTATGTCTGCATTTGAGCGTATTGTGGCATCCTTAGCACCTTGTTATTGGTATTCTGAGCTCTGTTGGTTTCCTTGTGAAACCATACTGTTTACTGATTGATGATCATCATTACTGTTGGGTCTGTCAAGTCCCGGTCCTTTTGGACCCTCTTGTTTATAGGCTAATGGATGTACCACATATGGTGATTGATTGAAATCTTGATTGGTGAAATCTTGAAGATTGAAATCTTGTATAATGAATTGATTTCATTCTTGTAGGGACATTCATTCATAACCTCTTCACTTTGTATGTTATTCATTGGGCTTTAGCTCCTTTGTTTATATATATATGTAGGTTCTCGAACGAGGCCGGAGCTAGGAGCATGGGATTGGTCCCCGTTTTGTCAAGCGACCTATGTGCCTCCTGCGAGGTTAGAGTTGCCATGTTATGGCTTGGGTGTTTTGTGTCCCCTATCGGTCTCCTTCTTGTATTGTACTTTTGTATAGGTATTTCTTGATCTTGTTATCGAGGATTCGATCCGTCTTGTTCGATTTGTAAATGATTGTATAAAGATCTTGTGTTGAACCGTATGAATGCATAAAAATGTTTTTGACATACAGATTTTCACAGCTCAATGGACACTAGTTATTTACTGTATTGGCTTCCGCCAAGCCCTGTACTCTGTTTGACTGTATTACTGTTCTGTAGGCCTTTGGTAATCTCGGATTACTGGCCAGTTACGGTGCTAAACCCATAGGGCCGGGTTTGGGTCGTGACAAATTGGGCCAAGATTGCTTACCGAAAAGGGAAGAAGACTTGAAGATCTCACTTTTCTACCAATTAGAATTGGGATTCGCAAAGGACTCTTCTAGGAGCTTTGATATCTTGCTTGATTCTTGAGGTAGGGTTACTTTTAACCTAATATTTCCTTGTTTTGGAAAGATTGTACGGTATTGTTGTGACTCATGATCTAATTTGAGGACCTAGTTGGGTTAATCCCAAGTTCTACATAACTCGACTACTTTAATTGACTTTTACTTGAAATTTCTTAAACTCCTTTGTACAAAACATGTATATAAATGCTCGTTAAACCAATATCTATGGAGAAAGACAGAAACCCCTAAATTTAGCAAAAACCCTAACTTTTCATTTTGAGTAAAAAACATTAACTAGTGTGGAATCTCCTTAAATTCTTGGAATGTGATAAATAAATAAAGAGATGAAAAGATGTGAATGTTGCTATGGTATTGGAATTGTGGCTTAGACATTAGCTTTCATTGAATGATATGTTATGTTTCATCCCTGCTCTGTTTGATGATTGTAAATGGAATGGAAATGAGATAGAATTGTTAATTGTGCATGAGTTTGAGTAAGAGTCGGCTTTGAAAATTTGGTGTTGAGTTGGTACCCGAGTGGAGAGTTTAAAAGGTGTCCAAATGCCTTGCCTAGGCTTATCATTGGACAAATGTGGAAAAAAATATTTTTGGGTGTTCATTAGTCATGCCGTATTGTAGTCGGCAAAAGTGGAAAAACTGATGGTTTTGAATGCCCACTCTTTGCCGTATAATAGTCGGCAAATGTGGGGATTTTTTTTTCTAAAACAAAAACAAATTGTGTTTTGATGGGACTCTTACATGGGACTCATGGTTTGTTTTCTATTGATGTGATTGTTTGATCGTGAGTTGTAAGGATGTGAAGTGTAATTGTCATTGTTGATTGTCATGTTGTTTACCTAATTGATGAAGATTGCATGTATACACAAACTCCTTATTGTATTTTGTCTCAAGGATGCCATAAACTTACTCGAACAATTAAATACTCGGTTAAATATACTCCTATTGGGCATATAGCTCAACCCTATTTTATTTTTTAGGAAACGATGAATTACCACCTCATTGATGGATTGGAACAAGCAATAACTCATTTTGGGAAGAGTTTATTCATGGACGTCTTGGTTTTTGAATTGGGGTTCTGTATCAAGACTATTAAATTTATGTTGTTGTTGTGGTATGCCCTAGAGGCTTATATTTTGTGAAGTCATCTAGTTGAAGAACTGGAATATGAATCTCGGGTATTATGGGAATATAAATGTTGAACTGTAATCTCTTAACTCCTAGTTCAATGACAAAGATGACTTTTTGGGTATATTATTGTATTTATCTTGACAAGATTTTGTGAGTAATGGTAGGGCGTTACAACTTGGTTAGCATTAGTTAATTATGTGACAAAAGAAATAGAGTCATGTTTGAAAATATCCACTACACAATTGAAAATACCAAAGAGAATAAAAATTTGTTTTTAGGACATAGGCATGAGAATGTATATGTGTTTGATTTGCATAACTTGTCTTCTCATTTTAATGTTAAATATTTATCTACTATAAATAAAACTGGTTGGTTATGACATAGAAGATTAGGACATACTCATATGGATTTATTATCGAAACTTTTGAAAATAGAGTTAGTTATTGGTTTGCCTAAGATTAGTTTTGAAAAAGATAAACTTTGTGATGCTTGTCAACTAGGAAAACAAACCAGAATTTAATTCAAATCTAAAAATGTGATTTCTAATTCTAGACCTCTACGACTTTTACACATTGATCTTTTTGGACCATTTAGAACCGTGAGTTTAGGGGGTAGATTATGTGCCCTTGTTAGTGTTGATAATTATACTAAATATACATAGGTGTTATTTATGCCACATAAAGATGGAGCCTTTTCTACATTTTCAAAATTGTGTAAAAGAATTCAAAATGAAAAGGAACTTAATATTTCCAGCATTAGAAGTGATTATGGTAGAGAATTTGATAATGATAATTTTATTACGTTTTATGATAGCCTAGGAATAGATCATAATTTTTTAGCTCCTATGACTCCTCAACAAAATGGTGTAGTTGAAAGAAAAAATAAAACTCTTGAAGAAATGGCCCAAACAATGCTTTGTGAGAATGATTTACTTAATTACTTTTGGGTTGAAGCTACCAACACTTCATGCTATGTTGTAAATTGTAATGCGCCGATATTCACACCATTTAATTTGTTACCAAGCCATTATTATTGTCTAATTTCGTGATGTTCATATAAACAATAAATAAACGTAAACAATTTCATAAATGGAAATCTGTCACATTCTCATAGATCTCTTTTCAAGTTCAATTTAATGATTTACAACACATCATAAAATTAAATATTCATCAAAAATTGCCATAAGGGCTAACACTTTTCAAGACTATGAGTTTTGATTTCAACAAATAAAATCCTAACTTGACACATAAGCTCGGTAGCTGTAGGCAAACAACATCAAAAAGAAACTTCAGTGCTCCATGTTGAACTCCCTCTGCTTTTCAACAATATTAAGATTCACCTTCATCACTTGGAATTTTAGGATGTCCAACCCATAAAAAGGGAGTGAGCTTTACGCCCAGTAGGAAGTAAACTTAACATGACCAAATGTGATTAATATGCGTATGATCAATATGATTATGCTATGCTATGTCATGTCATGTTTACAACTTAACTCTGTTTGGAAACCAAATGCTGAAACACATGATTTGTAGCCCGTGTTGACTCAACTCATTATCCATTATCATAACCAAGAACTTTCGTTTTGTAACAAACTCCACATTTACTGGCTACCAAGCACAGTAAGGCAAGTGGGCACCGCTTACTTTTTGAAAACCTCCACATTTACCGGCTACCATGCACAGAGGGACAACTGGACACCCGTTTCATTTTGAAAAAAAACATCTTCACATTTTTTAGCCACCGAGCACGGAGGGGCAATTGGACACCCATCAATCAATTTAACTTTTCCCCTACATTTACCAGCCACCAAGCACGGAATGGCAATTGGGTTACTTTACGAAATTACCAATGACATCCCCACATTTTCTGGCCACCAAGCATAGAAGGGCAATTGGGCACCTCAACACACACAACGCATTCCGAAACCACACACACCTTTAAATAATCCAAGATTTAATCCAACACGATGGAAATGAAATGCAATGCATGAGTTTCCAAACCTTCCTCTTTATCCTGAAATTCCTTTCTAATTGCACAAGAGTTGTTGGAACAATCTTTTGTGTAAAATAAATAAATTGAAACTAAATCAAACAAACAAAATAAATAACATACCGAATTTATTTTATCGAACCGAATGAATAATAAGAAGATCAAGTTGAGTGTGAGACACTTTGTCCTTAAGACAGATTCGCCTCACTTCGGTGCTTACGAACTAATGGCGTCTATCTCCCAGGATACAATAATCTTCACAAATTATAATAGCACTCCAAACAATTTTTTCGGCGAACAAAAAACCTTATGTTCTATACTCTCTTTAAAATTCCTAAAAAGTAATATGAATAAAATATGCAATAGAGTAGAAAATTGGACAACAAAAATATAATTTTGAGACTATTTTTCGGATATGTAGACTACTGGAACAATGCAGGTATTTATAGGCAAAATGACACCTTTCGAGCAGTTTAATTTTGAACGAGCAGTGTAAAATTGAATTGAGCAGTCTTTGCAGATCTAAAACTGTTTTGAACAGATATGCAAACTGTTTGGCAATTTTAAAACTGCTCGGAACTATCAGGCAGTTTTTCCCAATCTGTTGGACAGTTTGAACTGTTGAGCTAACTTTGGAAAATGGGTGAAAATTGGATCTGATTTGAATGAAAAATTAAATTCTATTTTGGTACAAAATTTGAATTCAATTTCATTAAGAATTTTAGAAAAAATTCAAATAAATTTTCTCTAAAAAATTAATATTAGAACCGACCTGACCCACAACTCATACTTGCGCCCGATACGGCTCGACTGGCCAGTCGGACGGACAGCGGCGATGGTGCGCATGTGTGGTGGTTTGAGCCAAGGTTCCATTTGTCCATAACTCCTCCCTTTTACAAACTTGGGGTGCCCCTTAGGGCCCAATCCAAGTTAGTACACTAAGAGTTTATATACTTACAAAAGCTCTCTTAAAGCTTCAATGTGGGACAACCCATTTCAAGAAAACCCATATTTAATTCTTTAAATGTCCATTCCACAAACCCGAAAACGATGTTAAGTTCCCATTCACTCATAAATGGTTTTGACGAACCGTCTTCACCGTGTGACTTGTCATGCGGCAAGGGAACACGTCACCTCTTCGGACCTACCCCAAAAGACATTTGGGGCCTACTCAATTTTGGGCTCAAAGTTGGCCCAAAATAAGCCTTATAAAACCAAATCTTCCAACATTCAACAAATAAAATCTAATGAACTACTCTTATTTTCAAGACTCCATGTCTTACTCTTTACCAACCATCAACCCATGCAAAACATGACCTTACATCCTTTCAACATTCCAAGTATTCACACAATTCAACTTATTTACATCACCAATATTATCATCATAGATAATAAATTTATCCAACACACTTGTTAACATGAAAAAAATCACTTTAATTTTCAACATGAGGTACCGATTAACTCAAACCCTCTTTAATTTAAAAATCCCAATTCTAGGGTTTTCAATAAAATTTGGGGTTTTCCCTATTTCTTTGTTAAATCCTCAAATCATCAAGTATTAACCATCAATGTACCAAAACCTTCTAAATCTTTCAAAACTTTGGGTGATAACCCCAATTTTGAAATATAAACTTCTTTGAATCAAAGATTTTAACTCAAATCAACTCATACATCCCATAATACATCACAAATCGAATAAAATCATAAATGATTGAGTTAAGAGAACTCCTTACATCAAGGATGCGAGCTAACAAGGAAGACCCAAGCAAAAACTTTGGCGAAATCGCAATCCAATCAGTCAAGAGAAAGATCTTCACTCCTCGTTCACTAATCGTGCATGATCTAAGGTGGATCCTTAATGTAATGAGGTGAAATCAAAGGTTTGAGGGCTAGGGTTTTCAGTCATGGAGGTGTGAGAGAGAGGAAAAAGAGAAAAGAGAGAGAAAATGAGCAAAAAGTGGGTTTTATACTGGCTAATCCCGAACAGACCGCTCGAGTGCAAGAAGTGTCACTCGAGTGACCAGACACAATAAGTAGGATCGCTCGAGCACACAAAGTGACCACTCGAGTACACAAAGTGACTGCTTGAGCAAAGAATACTAACTCTCAGAAGTTTTATAGATAGAGGACCATCCCTCGAGCGTAAGAAATACCGCTCGAGCGAAAAATGCCATCTCCCAATATCTCTGTAAACCTGCAAAAGTCCTGGAAGTTCACAAAGACTGCTTGAGCACACAATCTGACGCTCGAGCCAAGAGAAAAAAAATTTCTAGAGTGTTACATAAGTCATGCTATGATTAGACCTATCCTTAAGAAAACTCCCTATGAACTTTGGAAAGGTAGAAAGCCTAATATTACCCACTTGCGTGCCTTTGGTTGTAAATGATTTGCGTTGAATAATAACAAAGATACCTTGGGAAAATTTGATGCAAAATTTGATGAAGCTGTGTTTCTTAGTTATTCAAATTTTTATTAAAACTTATAAAGTGTTCAATTTTACAACATTAGTTGTTAAAGAATCTATACATGTTGCATTTCATGAATCTAACGACAATTCTTCCAAGAATCCTTTGAGTGATGATTTTGCAAAAACAAATTAAAGATAGAGAGCATTTACATCATGAAAAACAAAGAAAATTCATCTCTAGCTCACGAAGGAGAAATCACAACAAAAAATCTTCAACAAACTTTTGCACAGCGTGAAAATGAATCAAATCTTCCCAAAGAATGGAGGTATGCTCATGGTCATCCTAAAAATCTTATTATAGGCGATGCATCGCAAGTTATAAGAACTCGCTTCTGTATTAGAAATATTTGTGGCAACCTAGTTTTTGGTTCTCAAATATAATCAAAATCATTTTTAGAAGCTAAAAATGATTAAAATTGGATTTTAGCAATGCAAGAAGAATTAAATAAGTTTGAAAGAAATGAAGTTTGATTTTTAACACCTAGATCCTATTATTGGCACAAAATGGGTTTTTCAAAAGAAAATGGATGAATTCGGAGTTGTTACTCAACACAAAGCTAGATTGGCAGCCCAAGGTTATAACCAAGAAGAGGGCATTGATTTTGATGAAACTTGTCCATTTGTAGTGAGACTTGAAGCCATTAGAATATTACTTGTTTTTGTGTGTTTTAAAGATTTCAAACTATACCAAATGGATGTAGAAAGCATTTTTTTAAATGGGTACATTTCAAAGGAAGTTTATGTTGAACAACCTTCCGATTTTGAAAATCATAAATTTCCAAACCACATTTTCAAACTCTCAAAAGCCTTGTATGGTTTAAAACAAGCTCCTAGAGCATGGTGCAAAAGATTGAGTAATTTTGTACTTAATAAAGATTTTTCTCGAGGAAAAATTAATACAACTCTTTTTTTTTATTTAAAAAAAAAAAAAAAAGAGGATATACTTATTGTTCAAATCTATGTTGATGATATTATATTCAATGCTACTAATGAAATTTTGTGCAAAGAAATTGCTAATGATATATAGGGCAAATTTGAAATGAGCATGATAGGAAGTTAAATTATTTCCTTAAATGAATCAAACCAAAGATGACTACAAATCAAACAAACCAAAGATGGGATACACTTAAATCAATCAAAATACATAAAAGATCTACTTAAAATGTTTGAAATGGAATCATCAAAGCCTGCTACTATTCCAAGAAGTACATCTATCAAGATTGACAAAGATGAGCAAAGTAAATCAGTGGATGAAAAGAAATATTGAGGTATAGTCGGTTCCTTACTTTATCTTTCTGCTAGTAGGCCCGATATAATATTTAGTGTTTGTATGTGTTCACATTTTTAATCCGCACCTAAAGAGTCATATCACTGTTGTTAAACGTATTTTCAGATATCTAGTGCACTCCTAACTTTGGCTTATGGTAGCCTAAGGAAACTACTTTTCACCTTTTCAATTAGTCAGATGCCAACTTATTGGATGTTTACTTCACTGTAAAAGCACTAATGGCACTTGTCATTTTTTTGGACACTCACTCACTTCATGGTTTTGCAAGAAATAAAACTCAGTAAATCTATCAACCGTTGAAGCCAAATATATTGTCGCCGCTGGTTGTTGTTCACAATTGTTTTGGATGAAACAACAACTTTAAGATTTTGGACTTCATTATCACCACATTCTTATAAAATGTAACACAAGTGCCATTAATCTTTCAAAAAATCCTATTCAGTAGTTATGCACTAAATACATTGAAATAAGGCATTATTTTCTAACAAATCATGTACTCAAATGTGACATTGAACTCGAATTTGTGTCTACACATTGTCAATTAGCTGACATTTTTACCAAGCCACTTAATGGGAAACAATTTTGTTTTATTCAAACTAAACTTGGCATGATGAATGCTCCTATATGACGTTTGTATTGTATTTTTAATTGTATTTGTGTGAAAATTTTCTTGAAAAACACTTTATAAAGCTTTCTAGACCCTTTAAAGGACAACACCCTTTGAATCCAACCCAAAGTGTCGACACCACTCATCGCAAGGGTCGATACTGAGTCATCCTTTCGCCACTGCTTTTGAGGGTCAACACCTTCTAGCCCTAGGGTCGACACCGATTGGTATACCTTTTGTTCTTTCCACGTGTTTGACACAAAATATCGACACCACCCTTTCTAGGGTCAACACCCATGACAAGGGTATAAAAGCCCTTTGACACTTTATTTCGACAAACACAACATCCTAAAACCTTAACTTTCTCTCTTTTCTCTAGCAATTCATCTTCTCTTCTGCGATTCAATGTTAAAACTTCAAAAGCCATCTATCTCAACCAAATCCTCTCTATTTCCATGGCTTCATAAGATGTATCAATGTCGAAATCAAAGAAAAGAGCGCAAAAATCTTCCACAACTACTCCTACGCCATCAACTTCTGAAATATACAGATTTCGTGACTCTGTAAGTGAAACTTCATTCAAAAAGGTCTTCTCTTCCAAAAAGGTACTCTTTTGTCGCTCTATCACTGTCAGATTCTTCAATGAAAACAACATTCCTATTGATCATTGGTTTAAAAACCAAAATTGGTCCTCCATTTTAAAACTCAATGTTGTAGTTTACCAACCCCTCATCCGTGAGTTCTTTGCAAACCTTTCTTATGATGAGAAAATGATTCCACAACCTTGAACCGCCTTGTCAAGGGTAAAAAAATTTACCCTAACCCCATCTATTGTGAATGAAATTCTCAGTACTGCAAATGGTAGAGCCTCTATTTTGCTTACCATGGATAAAAATGCACCTAATTACACACCTCTTGCTACCGAACGTGTTATCCTCAACAATCCTGAACTGATTGACCCAATCTAACCCTCTGCTAGAGACCTCAGTCTTTCTCTTCGTCTCTTGCATCATATTATTTGTCACAACATACTCCCACGCTCTAGCCATTTTGATGACATTACCAAGACTCACACTTTCCTTATTTGGGTCATCTCCACTGGTTATCTTGTTGATTTTTGTCACATTGTCATTCTTCACATCATTGAAGCCCACAAAAGAGACATCTAATCCTTACCCTATGGCATGATCTTCACCAAAATCTTTAAACACTTTAAAGTGATCTCAAAGGTGAAGAGAGTTTACCTCATGATCATTCTTCTTATGGTCTTGAAACTCTTCGTTAAATGGGTTATTTTAAAATTGACAATGTCTAGATCAAAACCAAGGACCCATCCACACCTTTATCTGCTCCAAGAACCCAGCTCACTCCACCTATTGATCCTAGTACCCTTCGTCCCTCATTTGTTCTATCTTCTAAACTCTCCTATCTCTCCACAAAAATTCAAAATCTCAACCCCTTGTCCAAGGCCCACTTCTGGAAGGAACTGCATCCCTCAACTCCAAACTTAACAACCTCCAGCTAAATCCAATCTCCATTCCACATTCTACTCCATTTTCTATGCAATCTGATGCTCTTGCTTCTTCATTTTCAAACTCTGCATAATTGAATGCTAAGGTCGATCATCTCATTACCATGGTTTAGGAAGTAATCACTCGACAAATAGACATGCAAATGGATATAATCAAAATGGGCACCAAGGTTGACAAAATACGGAATAACAATGTGCGACAATTGAAGCTACCAAATCTAGTGCTGAGGACATGGTTGTAATAGTCCATGGAATGAGGCATTCTAATGAAGAAATTCATCACACATTTCAACAATGATGGATAGAAGACTTGGGAGAACAAGTTCGCGCCTTCATGATCTAGTTTGCACAGAGTTTGGAACATGTTGTTCCAAATTGGCTTCACAGTAAACCTCATTTCAGATGATTTTGGTTTTATACTTGTTAATTTCAATCACTTGTTATATGCGAAGAAACAAGACAATGATAAGCCATTCATCCTAGCATCTCAAGCACAACAATTCTTTTATGCTAATGATTATGTTCAAGAAGATTGGAATATTGTACTCAAGATGAAACCTAGAGACTTGTATGAGGTATGTTGAGAACAACCAACTATTGATGAAGGACATATCACAACAAAGTGGAAGGATTTGGTGATCAAGAGTTAGATGTAGCTTCCTTCACTTGTGAGAAGGACATGGATTAGGTTAGGCAAGGTATTGATAGAACAACTGTTGATGAAACTATTGGACCTCTTAAAGCATTGACAGAGGCACAATTTGAAGATGACAAAGAAATGATATGATACTGTAATTGGTCACATATTCACTTTTACATTTGTGTTTTCTATACAGATATTCATCTTAATAAAATATTTGCTTTTATACCTTTGTAGCTTTCTTTAAATGGCCATTTTTATCTTTTATGTACTCTTATTCTGTTTTGAATGCAGTCTCTTCATAGATTATCATGTCCTTACTCTTATGTTTGTAGTTTATTTATAGATTATCTATGAGTTCTAGCTCTGAGAGTTCTTCTAGTGAGAGTGAGCAATCAAGCTCTAATAGTTCTAGTTCAAATGAGACTCATGCCATACTTAAGATGAGAGTCATAGCCGATCCACCAGCATCATGGCATCCACCAGGCAGTCTTCTTACCATATCATGTAACGGTAGTATATCACATGGCTCAGTTTCATCAGTTACAGCAAGTTGAAATACAAATCAAGTTTACAAACTCATAAAAGTCTTTGATGATGTCTTAGTTCACATCATTCCTAATATTTTTGTTGAGTTTTCCTTCAATTTAATTTACTTCAAATTTTTTATAAACATATAGATATTTTAACAGAATGTATATATTTTTCAGAACTGACTAACCTTTCAAGCTTAACCTAATTGCATTGTGTTCTTTTGAATATCTCATTCCTTTTGATCTGCTAGGGTTTTAATCTTCGTTACTATTTTGGTTGTTGTTTAATCTACTCTTAAGAATTGTGTTGATCTGATTTTTTATTTATTTTTAGTTAATTTCTGTAATTTGTTATTAGGTATAGAAATTCATGGCTTATTAGTACTCAAAATTTGAAATTTTCCAGTATGGATTGAATCTTATTGTGAAAATCTGATGGTAATTGAATTCATCTAATTGCACATTGTCATTGTTGCAAGATTTATTGAGAACTGACTAACTCCTGTTGTCTCTGAACTTTTGGTAGTCTTAGAATCAAAATTTTCTGATTACTTTCGACTACTTTTTTTTATGTTTATAAATCATATTTTGAATATGTGTTTATGTTTTGTGAGATACGAGACGGGATGGTAAAGTGCTCTCCTATAGAATACCAAGAAACATTCAACTAGGGGTAAAACAATCAGGAACAAAAAAAAAAAACTTATGTTAAAATAAAGTACTAAAAATTTGAAGAAAACAACCACCTACTTCTTCAAGAAATTCAAAATCCACAAAAGCAGACCCAGGACAAGAACAATATACCCAGGAAGGAAAACAGTGTGCCCTAATTCAACCAAGTGCTTGTGTTTCATTGCTTGACTACTATTTACAGTCCATACTAAAAGTGTAGTTGACATTGCATATTACAAGTGTGTATAATTGTAATCCAGGCTCATATAGATGTAGATGAATCCATGAAGAGAACAATAATGGCTTCATTTGGGAAGAAATAAAGAGATTGGAAAAGTCGAGTGAAAAAAATGGGGTACAAACCCTTCACGAATAATGCAGATAGGTTTGCTTATCAACTGGATAGAGTATATGAGAATCAGTGGCAAGCCTTGGTCTATTATTAGGGCACTCAGAGTGCATCGGTGCAATTTTATTTATGTAAAAGAATGATTATGTATGATAATTTTTGATAATATCTTAAATAAATTTCATATTTAACAGAAATCAAGCAAGAATAATAGAAAAATCTGAAAGAAGAAGACATTACATCATAAAATAGGCCAAAAGCCTTTCTCAGTAGTTCGAGTGGAGGTATAATTATTCTCTCACATCAATTAAAAGTCTTTTATTTTCTTTTCTAAATTGAGTCATAATAATGTTTTGATATATGCCACACTAAATATAATAATGTTTTGATATATTACAGGAGACAAAAAAAGAACAATGGGGTTCTTGCTAGTCGATCACAGATGTAGATGGCCACATACATGAAAGATGGGATGTCAAATAGTGATTTAGTTAATGAGGTTATGGTATGTGATACTACTTTGTTTCTGGACTTTTAATATGAATTATATTAGAGGCTAATTATTGAATTCAAAACTGCAAACTCAAATGAATGAGTTAACGGAGCACATAGAGGGATCTTCTACTGACCCCGTAGCATTACATGAGCAGATCTTCACACAAGTTATGGGCCCGAAGTAACATGGTCGTGTTCGGACATTTGGATTGGGACCGTCCCCCACTAATGTTTTTGGAGGTAGATATATGTAGTAAGGCAAAATCGTATCTTCCAAACTCAAGTTCAAGAGCAACTTCAACGGTATCAAATGTAGTTAGAGTTGAGGATGAATGACATAATGGAGAAACAAATTCAGGCTATACGCACAGATTTTCAATCACGAATTGAGTTTTTGGAATCTCAATTGCAAGTTGTGGGCATGCCCGTTGCACCAACTGTTGCACCCTCAAACCCATTACATATGTAGCAGGTATTTTAACTATTTTTACTAGTTATTACTTTGACTAGAGCTACTATATGACTTAAGCCTCTTATTGAATGATAGGTTATGGATTCACTTAGTAGTCATCCCACTATTCGGCCAATGCCACATCAACAAGTTTCATCCCAAGAGGTGAGCAATTATTTAATCAAAGCTTTTTTGACAATACAAAATCTTATTAATTAAAATACTTGTTCTTATTAAATATAGGCTCACCTTTCAAAGAAAGAGAAGAAGAAGAAGAAGAAAAAGAAGAACTAACAAGGTAAAAGTTTGATGTCCCTTTCTTTGAATAATAGGTTGGAACTATTTATTTGAATAGATTTACTGTCAATAAGTTACAGGTTCTTCTTCTGTTCATGACCCATTTTTGGTTATGAGGTCAAGAATGTTTCATATTGTATATGGACATATACGCTTTTTTTGGGAGGTGGATCACCTCTTAGTCAATGCAACAGAAGGTACTGTGTAATTATTTGCATGAGTGATGAGCTAGTAGGTTGCTTACAACTATTCAGGCATCTCTAACAACTCAGTGAAATGAATCTTTTTAGGTTGTTAAAAGTGGCTCACTAAAATACTAAACTAGAGATCATTATTGGAGAATGAATTGCAAAAATTGACTAGTTAAAATAGAGAACACACTTCTATTGTACTTTTGCTACCTAAAATGGCTAGCAGTGCTGGAGGTATTCTTACATGTTGATAAACTAATCAATATAGATTGGGTGCTGAAAATTTGTCGTTCATGTGCCCTTTGAGGTTTGTTATGTATGTGCTTATACTGTTTTTTATTTTGTACATGATTATGCTTGTGCTTATGCTTATGTTTTTTGCAACAGGTTGGAAGATAAAGGATTTTGAAGAAGAAAAATGTCAGGGTACGTCAATTTCACTTCTGAAAGATGTTTTTCTTTTGTAAACAGGAATGTGACAATAATATTTTCATGGCGAACTTTGTTCTACTTTTTTGTTCCTTATGAGCTGCACCCTTTAGTAATTAGGACCATATTTTGGATGATGACTAAGGTCTAAGAAGAACCATACTTTTTTTGTTTGTTTTCAATTTGTTTCCCCCCAAATATGCTCTCTGTTGTAGCTAATAAATTAAGAAGAAATTAATGGCATACTCTATGTTGTTGGTGGACATGATGGAAGAAATTACTTGAAGTAAGATTTCATTTCTTTTTATTTCTCATCTATTATTTTATTGGGTAGTATTGTCATTTATGGCCAAATTTACCATAATTACTTAAGTAGTTCTATTTTGAGCCTGCTTAAGATTGTATTTTTTTCTGTGTTATGTTACTAATGCATGCCATGGTTCAGAAAGATTGGCTTATGCTGTTACATAAGACTGTTAAGTTGTGTTATTGCGAGGTTCCATTGAGAGGTACTAATAGGTTAGACCTTTGAGGTAATGAGAGGTTAGATATTTATTTGGTTTAAATGGTTTTCAAACTTTTGGTTGCTTACTTTGACAATGAATATGATATTCTACATCACTTGGTGTAGAGTCTGCTCAATGCTTTGTGTTGGTTTGTTAATAAAACTATTATTCCTAAAATTTTCTTAATTAGTCACTACTAAGCCTTTGAGCTTTTAGGTGTAGTTTCACACTCACTCAGCTACTGTTTCCCCCCCCCCTCCCCCCTTGCAATTGTAATTGATAAAAAGTAAGCTATAAGCTAATTAATTGTAGAGTTTTTTCCTTACAGAGCTTTGTAGAGCTTTGTAAGCTATAAGCTAATTAATTGTAGAGTTATAAGCTGATTAATTGTAGTCTATGGTTTAAATTTCGGATTAGTGCTAAAGGGAAAAAATTGCAAATAGATGTTGTTTTAGGACGGAGCAAAGAGGCATATCGGTTCTGGGGAGGTCCATATTAGACTTGTACGAGAAAGCAAATGGGATTGGACCCAGGAGCCCAACTCCTCCTTACAACATGTGAGATTTGAGTCACTTTTTTCTCATCAACCGGCACAAGAACAAAAAAAATGAAAAATGAAAAAGAAAAAGAAGGAAAAAAAAAAAATTTCTCCTCTCTTATCTTTTTAGTGGGTTGTTGTGATTGAAGCTAAAAATATGTTGTGTTGTGTAGAAGTTCTGTAGAAATCATATTTTTCTGCTTGTCTTGTTGAATTTGTTATTTGACAGGTTTGCAATACATATTTGTGATAAAATATTTTTTCCTTTTATTTTTTGGTTGTGTTTGTTGCTTGATTTTGGTTTAGAATAATCTTGCAATGTTTGCCTAAATTTAGTCAACATATTGAAATAGTAGCAAAACTTTATCCATATTATTGCTATTTTTTAAGCTTTATTACATGTATTTTTTAGTTAAATCAAACAGAATTAGCACAGTTTCAAAAAAAAAAAAGAAAAGAAAAAGCTATAACGACATTTTTTCAAATGCCACTATAGTGCCAATGGTCATATTTTTAAATAAAAAAAATGATATGACGACGTTTTCAAAACATCGCTAAATACTAGCGTGACGTCATTGTACCATTATTTATCACATTTGGCGGAATTTTAAAAAAATGCCGCTTATACTAAATCAACGACGTTTTTAAAGCGCCATAACGCTACAGCGATGGCCACATCTTCGGCGTTTGGTACTAAATGTCACAAAAAGAATTAGAGGCGTTTTCTTACACCTATAGCAGCATTTTTAAAATGCCACTAAATGCAAAATTTCCAGCAGTAACTCATATCTCCATGCCATTCCTCAAATAAGCCTTTATCCTACCAAGTACAACATCTAAATTTTCTTACACTTGCGAACTTTGGCAAATTATATTTGATTCTTTTCTTGTTTTCCTATGTTATTATCAAAATGAAGAGACATCATTTATAGAGATGAAAATGTTAAATTGTTAAAATTTATATATAGAATTTACAATAATAATGAGAATGATATGGCAATAACATATTAATTCTGCTGGGCAGCTGGAAATGAGCTGCCCCAAATGGCTCGAAATCTTAGTTTTCCATCTCATTTACGTGGGTTTCATGCACTTGTTAAATAAAAGAAAAGAATAACAATTCAAAAACAAAACAGAAGAGAGAGGAGAGGACAGAGAGAGAGAGGGAAACCAGATAGTAGAGCAGCCACCACTCTATTAAACATCTTCACCGATGACCATGATGACCACCGATTTGGGTGTTCACCGACAACCGTCGCTGACCACCGAGACCACCGTCCACCTCTGTTGGAAATTTCCACCACCGAATTTATTCATAAGAGATTGGGTAAGTTCTTCTTCTAGTTTTTTTTGCATGTAAGAGTAGCTTTGAGATGCATTTGTGATGTCTGCAAATCTACTGATTTTTGTGATGCATTTGTGATGTCTGCCATTGTTCTAGGGTTTTTTTTTTGTTGTGTGGCCAATGTTTTTGTATTGATGCATTCTAGGTGTTTGATGAAAGTCCACATAGAAAAATTGTAATTTTGTTCATGAAAAATCACCTAAGTTGCAAGTGATAATAATAAGTTTTGATTCTCTTCAGAATTGGAACCATCCCTATATGAAATCATGTCTTTATGCTTGATTTTATGTTATGTCGGAGAATCTTCATGATTTGGGTATTCTTCGATTCCTAAAGTAAGTTGCTTCTGATATGTTAACTACCATTGACTATTTTTTTCATGTGGAAAGTTGTTTAGATTTTTACTTTAATTGTGGAAATTTATGATTTGGGCAATTGATGAATTATGATCTCATGTTTGTGCTTTAGTGAATGTATACTTGAATGAATCAATAACTATCTATAAGTGTCATCTATGAATTTAGAATTTTGTGAATTGGTTGAAAGTGAGGGGAATTAGATTAAATTTGTGGAAATATGATTGGTTTTTTCAATTATTGAGGCTTTTTAGTTAAGAAAATGTGAGGGTTTTTGGACGTACTTGTCATATAGGGTTAGGATTTGCATTAGATTATCATGCATTATGGTTTCGGAAGTGAAAGAAAACATGGATAATTGTGAATACACTCTACCTTTTTGGCACTACATTCACTTACACTTTCTTTTCTGTCTGTTTATTGTTTATGTAGACTGAATCTATATTTCAAGCTACATATTTCAATGGACATTGATTCAAAATCCTTCATTGAATGGGAGTGAGGAAGTTGAAGAATTGGAAAACAATCCTTTATTAAATAAGAGTGATGAAATTGAAGAATCTAAGAAGGGGATGTGTTTTAACTCAAAGCAAGAAGTATACGCGTTTTATGTAAAATATGCAAAACACCTTGGATTTTCTATAGTTTATAGAACATAAAATATTGAAGAAGATGGGAAAGTAAAATACTTTGGAATTGAATGTACTTGGGCACGGAAGAGAACAAAAAGATCAGAAGTGCACCCTCTGAAACCATCTTTGTCATAAAAAATTGAATGTAAAGGAAAGGTAAGAACAACTCTACAAAAGGATGAAAGATTTAAGTTAACTATAGTTGTGCTTGAACATATGCATGATTTGATTCCTAGTGACTCATGACATTTTGCAATGAATAAGAGGATTCTAACTCCTGTGAAGAGAAGACTAAAAAAAAACGATGAAGTAGGGATAGGGATGGCTAGGAATTTTCATTCTATAGTTGTTGAAGCGGGGGGATACGAGGCACTAGCATTTGATGAACGAGATGCAAGGAATCACATTGAGAATGCTAGAAGATTGTGGCTTGGGGTAGGAGAAGTCGGATCAACAGCAAAATTCTTGGGGAAAACTTTACTGGCAAACCAACATTTAGTAGCAAAAATTATTGGGAAAAAATTCAACAGCAAAAAAAAAAAAAATGGTATGGCAATTAACAATAAAGACCAAAGAAAATTAAAAAACAAAAAGATCTTTGCAAATTTTCACATGAGCAAACTGTAGAACCCACAAGCCAAAATCAAACCATATTGACTTAACATAAATTAAACTCCATGAAATTCTTGATTCAAACAGCTGAACATATATACATAGAATAGATCAGACAGTCAAACAAAAGGGAAAAACACGAAACCCTAAACTATTTTGGTCTCGTTTAAACCATTCACTCAATCTTAAAACCATAGTTTTGCAATGTCGGATTTACCTAAGATTCGTTTTGTTTTGGTTGATAATCCGACGTATAAAAAGTTTCTGGTAGTGAGAGAAGTCAGATGAGAGTAGTTGAATGAGAGGAGTATCTCGCTAACCACTGAGTCGGATAAGAAAAATATACAAAGATAAAAGAGAAGTGGAGAGAGAGAGAGAGAGTTTGAAAATGGTATAAATTTGAACAAACAGAAAAAAAAAATGGTTATAAAAATTCAACATATAGGTTAAAAAACGTCAACAAATAAAAAAAAATTTTGAACAAATAGTCTAAAAATTTGAACAAATAGACAAAAAAATTGAACAGATACAAAATAATTTGAACAAATAGATATAAATTTTAACAGATAGCCAAAAAATTAACAGATAAAAAAAGTTAACAAATAAATTAAGAGGTAAATTTAGAAATAGATTGTTCTCTCAAAATAATGACTCATCACCAAACTATTTCACACGGGGTGAACCTCTCACTAACAAAAAAATATCCACTAAATCTAATGTCTTATGCTCTCCTAAGATTGGATTTATCACCAATTTTCTTAAATAAAAATCCCTAATTTTAAAATTAAACAAGAAAGTAATTAAATATAACAAAAAAAAATTAAGTAAATTTAAACTATTTTCATTATAATTTCACTTATGAATTTATTTATTTATTTTTTTTTATTCTATCTTTAATGTTATGATTTGAGTTCTAAATAACAAATACATGTATCATAAAGTAATTAATAAAAAATATGATAAATTACAAATATATATATATATATATATTTAAGGAACAAAAAATATACTTACGATAAAGAATAAATACATTATTTTTTCATGAGGGTTTCATAATTTTAGTTTGTCATGTGTTATATTCATCTGATGATATATTAAACTATGTGTATATATAGTAATTATTTTATTTGTTTCTTTTGTAATGTTTTTTAATTTTATTTGTTTTATTTTTTTTGTGAAACTCAATGAAGCATAATTTGTTCAAATTAAAATCAAATTGAATAGCGAAAAAAAAAAACAAAAGAAAAAGATAAAACAATGAAATACCAATGACTCATATCTCCATGTCATCCCTCAAATCATGTTTTCAAACCCAGTCCGGACTGGCCGGTGACCGGACCTAATTCCTGTCCCGATGACCCTCCAAATCCGAACTATGCTCAAAATCAGCTTAGAATTTGAAAATCAGAAGAACCGCCAGTGAACCGGTCAGATTTGAAAAATTGAAATTTATTCTAAAAATATGTTGTGGAGAGGGCTTGAACATGGAAGCAAGTGCATAAAAAGCAAGCACTAAAACCATTAAGCCATCAACATAATTCTTGACAATGTAATAAGTATATATACTATATATTCAATATTATCTTAATTATTTTTACTAAAAATCAATGTATAAAAAACGTAAAATAAATTTTAAGAAATGTATATATATATATTTTGTAAATGTTTATTATTTATTAATTTTTGTAATTTTAATATCTATATTTTTTATATTTATAAATTTTAATATATTTATGACATCACGGTTCAATTCCGGTTCACCTGCGGTTGAACCAGTGACTTATCCATCCGGTTACTTTTTCGGTTCGCTCACTGGTCCGATTTTCAAAATTTTGAGTACAACATCCAATTTTTTTTACACTTGCCAACTTTGACAAATTATATTGGATTCTTTTCTTATTCTCCTATGTTATTATCAAAATGAAGAGACATCATTTATAGAGATGAAAATGTTAAACTGTTAAAATTTATATATAGAATTTACAATAATAATGAAAATGATATAGCAATAACATATTTACAAATTTAAAAAATGATAACTATACAAAATCCAATCACAACACAATCCTTCTACTTCTACATGAAATTGAACCATTATTACTATGTGTATATATACAGTAATACTATAAATTAAAAAAAATTATTTAAAAAATATCAATATGTAATTTAAATTTATCAACAGATGCATCCCATAACACAATAATTTAATCCCATCGACACTTCATCCTATTCGGGTCAAATTCTTAATCCCACTTTCTGGGGCACTAAATATATATATATATATATAATATTCTAATCCTAAAAGCTTTCACCCTCAACCCTGTTGAGTCTGTCGGCATTGCTGTATAGGCAGTTACGGATTCAGGAAATTAAGTTAGAAGACGTATTTATTAATTATAGTTTTTTATTTTAAAAAAATCATGATTAATATTAAGATAATAATTTAATAATTTTATACGTTAAATTTAAATATAAGAAATTAAAAATCATTATTAATAGGAATAAATTAAAATTCTATAGCACAAAAAATTATGTAAGTTTAGTGTGGGATTGTGATGTAAGTTTGTAATTTTAATACAAAAAATTATGAATCAAAATTCCTAATTTTAGAAAATAAAAACACATCATTTATAGTAAAAATTATTATAAAATCTATTTAATTTTTATTCAACAGAAAATATTAAAGAGATGACACAAATTACACTAAGTAGTTTGTTAACTACCTGAAAATAATGAGTTAATTATATTCAATCTATACGATTTTCCACTACACTATTGGTTTAGACTACTACATAAACAATATCACATAGCGCTCTCAAAGTATCAAATAATTACTTATTGTGAATAATACAATAAATCCTTAGCCAAAAAACATGTTAGGAAAAAAAGAAAAACAAACAAACAAACAAACAAACAAAAGGATACATTTTGTATATGACCACAAAACAAAAATAATAAAAATAAAAAGGTTCAAAATTGAAGGGGGGACACATGACCCCTTGGGCCTTCTTTGGCTCCGCCCCTAGTGATAGGCCTATTTATTGATATCCAAGCATATTTCATTTTGAATTGATTAGCATATAGTTATAAAATGAACTATATATTTGTTGATAAAATATAGGACAAAATCTATTTTACCTCTTTGTGATATTGTCTAGAGCACTTCACCCCACTCACATCTATACTATATATTAAGTAAAAGTGGGTTTTTAATCCTAAGTCTTGTAGGAGCTCCAATCTCTCAATCTAAATTTCTTGATTTTTTTATTTTTTTTAAAAAAAACCTTAACATTTATTAACTTCTCCTAACCCCCAAATCTTATCCTCATAATAATACTTTAATTCATTAAGAACAAATATAAAAAAAATTCTTTGAAATCCAACACATGATTTCTTTGAAAAGTCTCAATACATATGATTATTATCTCTCATAATAACACTTTAATGCATTAAAAACAAGCATAAAAAAATATTTGAAAAGTCCAACACATATAATTATTATCAAAATATTAAATTTTAATATAATATAATAATAATAATACATTTAATTCCTTAAAAAGTCTAATACATATGATTATTATCAAAATATTAAACTTTAATATAATATAAAAAAAGAAAAAAAAAAAGACATTTAAAAATTACAATTCACATATATAACACGGATGATATCCTAGTTTAAAAATAACCAAAAATCTCCTTTGTGATTTTAGTCATTTTGCACTTTGACTCTCTACCATCCTAAATTCCGTTTAATCTAACGAAATGTATATCTCACCTCCCTCATTTGAGAGTTGGCATGAAAAAAAAAATTTGACAGTAAAGTCAAAATGCCTTAGTTATCATCATCTTCTTCCACAAACTAATATGAAAACTCTAATCCTGACCCTCCTCCTTCTCTTTCCTTCCGGATACACTCAACAAACAACCAAAAGTTGACTTTTTTAAGTGGTAATGTTTGCGAAATAAAAAATAAAAATATTGTGAACCATCCACTATTTTCTATTTATTTATTTATTTATTTATTTATTATCTAAACCAATAGCATTTCGTGAAACAATAAAGCAATCGCCTTTTTGCATCTAAACATTCCAATAATTTGCTTGGAAGCAAAACACTGTACTGAGTTGTTAAAATAATAAAAAAATATATGTATATATGTTAGGTTATAAATCTACATTATATATATAGACATAAAGATATATACATGTATCTCAAATATTTTCCATTATATATATGTATATCTCGAGACTCAACATTTGAGAGAGAGAGAGAGAGAGAGAGAGGATGAAGATACAGTGTGATGTGTGTAACAAAGATGAAGCGTCGGTGTTTTGCTCGGCAGATGAAGCGGCCCTGTGCGAGGGTTGTGACGAGCGAGTCCACCATGCCAACAAGCTCGCCACCAAACACATCCGCTTTTCTCTCCTCCTCCCTTCCTCCTCCAATCAATCTGAATCCCGCCCTCTCTGTGATATCTGCCAGGTGTGTCTCTCTCTATTCATTCAATCTTTTTCCCATATACACACACATACTTCAATATAAGGCCGTAATATCGACCTATGTTATTCAAGTTTGATTCATATTCAATTGGTTTAGTAAATAATAAGTTGGGACTCATATTCTTGCCTGGTATGTTATTGATTTGATTAAAATTTATTTAAAATTGGGTTAATATCAAAGCTCTTTAAATTTGCAAACCATGTTTTAACCATTTACTACTTGATTATACTTGTTTACAAACTCTACATGCTTATGGGATTTCTAAATGAGAAACTTCACTGTTTTTGTGTAGAGGAAGCGTTAGCTTTTCATTATGTTTCTGTACATAACATATGCACCGAGAGTTTCTAAGTTTATGCAAAAGTTACAGCTTTAAAACCCATGATTCATGGCTGAAAATGAGTCCTAAAATTATTTTAAAACCCATGATTCATGGCTGAAAATGAGTCCTAAATTTATGGAGTATCGTCAGTGGTTTCCTCTTCATATGTTTTCCAATCTGTTGTGCCATGAGATGTGCCTTCCTTAACAACCAACAATCTCTCGTTCGAGTTCTGAAGCTGAGTATTGTTCTATGGCCTCAAACACTGCTGAACTCACTTGGCTCACTTTCTTATTCCGGGATATTGGAGTTTCTCTTACACGGCCACCTCAGTTGTTTTGTGACAATGTTAGTGCTCTTCATTTGTCGATCAATCCCATGTTTCACGCTCGGACTAAACACATAGAGCTCGATTACCATTTTGTCCGAGAGAAAGTTGCCATGGAGCATCTCACCACTCGTTACATACCCTCGTCCGCTCAACCAGCAGATCTGTTTACGAAGGCCCTGCCTAAAACCAGTTTCACATCTTTTCGAACCAAGTTGGCTGTCCATGACCCCTCCCGCTCCAACTTGCGGGGTGGTGTTAAGGAAAGCACATCTCATGGCACAACAGATTGGAAAACATATGAAGAGGAAATCACTGACGATACTCCATAAATTTAGGACTCATTTTCAGCCATGAATCATGGGTTTTAAAGCTGTAACTTTTGCATAAACTTAGCAACTCTTGGTGTATATATTATGTACAGAAACATAATGAAAAGGTAACACTTCCTCTACACAGAAACAGTGAAGTTTCTCACTAAACACCCACATACATACATATATGTATATATATATGTAAGGTAATTTCATGGTAATAAATTAGAGTATTGAGGTAAATTTAATATATATATATATATATGTATATGTATATGTATATATATGTATATATTTAAATGTTTAATTTAACATATTATTAAATAATAATTTGGGTTAAAAATTAAAAATTAGTTTAAGGTAATTTTATGGTAATAAATTAAGGTATTTAATTGTCAAATTTTGTGGTTAGAAAATATTTAGATAAAAAAAAAAGTATAACATTACTATAAAAATGCGTAACACTATCAAAAAATACATAATTTTATTTTTAAATCACATATTATCGTAACTCCTACTAGAAAAATACGTAACATTTATTACAAAAATATATAATAGGTACATATGATACACACGCTTTGAAAAAATAGTGTTTTCCTTTTAATTTTTACTTTTTAAATATAAGTTTTCATCTTGTTAAAAAGCCATTAAGTTTGTGTAGACGTGATCCTCCGAGACCCACGCTGAAGCAACGGAATACACGGGGACTACACATCGTTCTAGTAGACAAAATGGGCTCTCGAATCCACGAGAAAAATACAACATTGAATCCACAAGGAAGAGAAATATTATTGAATGAATGAATAAAAGTTGTATAAAAGTTGTCTTTTCTACGAAACTTATATAGCTATTTATAATAAACTAATCCTAATACTTGTAGGAAAAGTAATTCTAAAATAAATTAGGAAACTTAAATCAACCAAATTAGGAAACCTAAGAAAATAGGAAACTAGAATTCTAAACTATTTAAAATCCTAATCAAAATCTAATTCCAAAATAATAAAATTAAGAAGCCTAATAATTCTAAATTATTTATACTAAATTACAAGAATCCTAATAAAATAATATATCAAAAATATTAAAACTAAAAATATAAAAATTGTTAAAATCTTGTCCTACATCAGACTCCTTTTCTTTGAAAGAACTCGTCCTCAAGTTCATATTAGAGATCTGTCATCTTCCATCTCAAATAAAAAGATACTTGGAATACTTCAGTTGTTTATCCCTCTTCCGAACATTATATGCAGAGAAGTCTACTTTCTGAAAATTATTCTCTATATGCTTCAACTGGTTGACAAGATTAATTAGATAAGCATTGAAAGTCAAATTAAATTACTCCACACCAAGAAAATCAATGAAGTGTATTTTATGTTGATGTTGGATACTCTCTAGACTTTGCTCTGTCTTATGTTGAATACTCTCTGGACTCTGCTCTGTCTTAGATTCAGTTGGACATTCAATTATCAATCTTGGAATATCAATTGCATCCTCAATCAACTTCTTTGGTGCACATGTCAACTTTATTACATCATCTTTTATTTCTTCTTTTTCATTGAGTTCAACTAGATCTTCTTCTTTTGCGATCTCATAACCATCATAATAATCAAGAGATGATAGTTCCATCATTAAAAGCTCTTGGCTAACTTCAACGTTTTCCTCTTGTTTCACCTCTTCATTATCTTCTTCAAACTTCTTGATCAAAGTAATTTCAATGACCTCTCTTTCATCAATTTCAACGTTCTCACCATTGTTGAAATCAACTTGATTTTCTACTTCAATTGAATGTCTATTTGGGTCTTCAAAATTTTGAAACATTGATGTACTCAAAATCTTTTCTTCTTCAATGTGTGGTTGAGCATGACAAATTTGTTGACCTACAAGACTTGATTGATCCAAACTTAGTAGAACTATAGTCATGTTCCTCGAATAATCTGTATCCACAGTTCCATAATAATTATTGAATTGCGAAGAATATTGGGAATCGAAATAACCTTGGAACAACTGTTTTGATTCAAGCTTTCTTTGATATTGTAGATACAATATTTGCCCATGATTTGTTTGAAGGAATCTACAACTCATCAACTTCTTCATCTTATGCCACGTCCTAATAGGTTGTTTGTATTGTCACCTTCGATCATACTGCAATTGTTTCCACTATGTAGAAACATAACCTTGTAACTTATGTGCGACATATTTGGCTTGCTTTTCTTCAGAGATTTCCATACACTCAAGGAATTTGTCAACTTTGCAAAACCAATAAATAAAATCCTCGGCATGACAAGAAGCGTTAAAATAGGGAATTTCTAGTGGTACTTGATAATATGAAAAGTTATGATTGACACAATTATTGCTATTGAATACGTCATTGAATTTTCGTTGTCGTCTTACCGACTCATATTCACCATAATCCTCGAATAACTCATCTTCAGAATCGTTCTCACTATTGTATTGACAACAAGAAGATCGTCTCAAGATGTTGTGGTTAATAGGTTGGCCTTAGGCAAATCTCATAGTGTGGTTCCTATTAACGTTGTAACTAATAGGTTGGCCTTGGGCAAGTCCCTTGACTTGAATCCTATTAGACCTTTCTCTACGATCATTGTCAATAGAGCTTGTGCTTTCTCTTTCGATGAATAACATCAAGCCAGGAGAAACCTTATTCTGATACCACTTGACGCAGCGGAATACACGGAGACTAGATATTGTTCTAGTAGACGAAAGGGGCTCTCGAATCCACGAGAAAAATACAACATTGAATTCACAAGGAAGAGAAATATTATTGAATGAATGAATAAAAGTTGCATAAAAATTGTCTTTGCCATGAGGCTTACATAGCTATTTATAATAAACTAATCCTAATACTTGTGAAAAAAGTAATTCTAAAATAAACTAGGAAACTTAAATCAACCAAATTAGAAAACCTAAGAGAATAGGAAACTAGAATTCTAAACTATTTAAAATCCTAATCACAATCTAATTCCAAAATAATAAAATTAAGAAACCTAATAATTCTAAATTATTTATACTAAATTACAAGAATCCTAATAAAATAATATATCAAAAATATTAAAACTAAAAATATAAAAATTGTTAAAATCTTGTCCTACAGCACACACACAGTTTGTGTTTGCTCCTCCATTTGTGAGATGGTATACTCTCTCATTTTTTTTTTTACATTTTGCTTTAGGTTGTATATGATAGGTTTTTCTTTTAACCTTTTTTTGGGTTATACACAGGAAAGACGTGCCATTCTGTTCTGCCAAGAAGATAGAGCCATCCTGTGCAGAGAATGCGACATTCCAATCCACAAAGCAAACGAACACACCCTTAAACACAACAGGTTTCTTCTCACCGGTGTCAAGCTCTCATGTCCTTCTTCTTCTTCATCCTCCTCCTCCAATGGATTTGATCTTCCCACTTATTCACATATCAAAAGCTCTGTTATTTCTAATCAAAGCTCTAACCCAACAAGTTCGATTCATGACGACAAGGCATCATTACCTTCAACAAATACAACACCTTGCAAAGCTAATCATGATCATGACCACCATTACCATTATGTGAGCCAAGAAAATTCAGTATCCTTGTCAACCAGTAGCATATCAGAGTATTTGATGGAGACATTGCCCGGATGGCGAGTTGATGATTTCCTTGATCCTTCATGTTTTCCCCATGGTTTCTGTAAGGTTTGCAGTACACTCTACATCTTACTATTACTAGACACATACACATACACATATGTAATTAAATATGACAATTTGTCTAGCCTTTACCCCAAACTCCATAATCCGGCGCGATAAAAATGAGAAGGGGACGTGCCCGTCCCACCTTTACTCTGTATCTCCATCCTGTTTCACACAGATTTTCATGTCCAAATATAAAAAGGGTGGGGACGAAACTTGCTTCCCTACACCGCCTTTGATTATATTAATTAAACAACTTTTATTTGTAATAAACATTTGCATGTCATTTAATTTGTTAAAAATAATATACTAAAATATCTCCTTTTTCATCTTTAATCTTTCTAATTCTCATTAATCATTCATTTGTATCCCTCATATATCATCTCTCTTACTAGTAGTTAGTACAATTCTCTCATATGAATGAGAAATTATCCTGGTACTTCCATGTTTCTACAATGCTCTTGTCACCTCCTTGATTTTCCATGCCCCGTTTCCATCCCAACAAGCGACATGGTGGAAAAGAGAGCACAAATCCAGTCCCACTCAGTTATGACATGGGATGGGACACTACAAACTTAACCTTGCCCCAACTCGCCTTAACAAGGAGACAGGACACCACAAATCCAGTCACACCCACCCCACCTCACCTCATCATTGCCATTTCTATATACAACCATATGGCCAGAGTTTCTCATATCCCTCTCATCTCCAATATTCAGCTGTACAATATGACAAAAATTTTAAAACACAAATTTAAAGACACGATTGTGCTATTCAAAGTTCATTAGAGACAGAGGATAACGGGGCATGTCATGTAACCCAATGCTAATCTCATTTTCGTCTTGCAGTTTTCGAATCACGATCTTGACAAAGGTTGGTATCCTTTTCCATCAGAAGATTTGGTCATTTGCGTACCTCAAGCTCCAATACAATCTTCTCATAATACTCCTCTATGTCCACCCCAAACTGGTGTGATCAATGGAGTTTTTAAGGGGTCTGAAGAGGAACTCGATCTCATGAAATTTAGCAGGAAATGGAATGAAGATGGTTTTACAGTCCCTCAAATCAGCCCTCCTCTGAAGAAATCGAGGCAATTTTGGTAGAGATATATGAAAAGATCAACGTTTTCTATGGGAGGAGCTCCCTCCATACCTCAATTCTCCATAATTCCTCCATACTTTTCTTGTGAACCTCAATCTAGACACACATAGATGATTTAAACTATTAATCTCATAGACATCACAGTAAAAATTATTCCTACAAAAAATAAGTTTCATTGGATTACTAGTAGTCGAATGAAACTTATTTTTTGCATGGACAAAATTTACTGCAGGACGTATGAGATAGACGGTTCAAATCATCTATGTGTCTGGATTGGAGTGTGCTAGAGGGGCATGGAGGGGTTACGGAGAAGATCTCATCCTTGTTTCTACACGTTGTAGGAAGTAGATCATATCATTGTTGATGTGATTCTGTGGCTCGTTTTGGGGGTTGGTTTGGCTAGGTTGTTCTTCTTCGTTGCCTTCTGTGTGGGTTGTCTATTTATCTTTCCCAAGCAATTTGTACATAAATGAATATCATGAATGCTTCATCAACTATGCTAAAAAAATAATAATAATAATAATAAATCCAGGGAGAAAAAAATAAGAAATAAAAAGTGGGATTTATGAATATGGGATTTACATGTGAGTGGGACACACACATGGATTACACTTTTTGTCTTATATTTGTCTTATTTTTTAAAAAATTTATGCAAGCTTATTTTTTTATACTTTTCTAAAATTTTCTACAATTGTAGTTGGAATTTTTCTCTTTTTTCTGTTCGGCCAGGAATGTGAAAATGCTATGAGAGAACATGGCAAACAGACTAATCTGAATGCAGACCACTACATAGAGATCTAAAAAAGAAAATGAAGTATAGAATTTAAATTTAAATTTGATGTGCCATGGACCGAACTTGAGGTTGTAACTACAAAACATTTTGTGTTTTAAAATTGAGTAAATACATAAATGATACCTGAAGTATAACATCTGTTTCATTTTAGATCTCTTTTTTAGATTGTAATTGCATCCTTCTAACTCCACACGTTAATTGTATGAGGTGGCCTGTCTCACTCATTCAAATATTTTCTTTTTTTTTTTGTTTGATCGGCAAAGAAAAATTTCATTTAACAGCATGAAATTAAGAGTACAGGAAGATGACTTGCTTCGAGAGAGATTCGGAAGTATACAAATACCCCTACTACTGCTACTCGCAACCATACAACCAACCCCTAAGCCTCTCGGTTTTTTTTTAAAAAAACAACAAAAAAGTTAAGAAGAACTTAACTGAAAAATAAAATACAAGATTCCCCACATAATCAACCCAACCAAAACACCTAAAGAAAACTAAAAGAACTACACCAACCCCCAAAAGGAACTAACAGATAAACTAAACCAACTCAAACAAAACAAACCCCCACTCCTCTGCCAAATCACCTACACCTCTGCAGCTACACCACCTGCACCAACAGCCCACGCCTCTGAAGCTTCAACCACCCACCCCTAAACAGCCTACATCGACCCTATGCTGCTGCCGTCACCACCCAAAGCTGCTGCTAATCCGGCCCACAATGCCGGAGAAAAAGGATTTTGGATGGCTATTGTGCAGTTAAATAGGCCCATTTCGAAACTCGTTTTGATAATTTGAATCATTCACATTTTATAATATATCGAATTGAACATACCTGTAAGTTAATCGGATATCGTTAACCCTTTCATCCACTCACATTTATATTTATTTTAATACTTTAAATCACAATTGTCATTTATTTTTGTAGATACAAATGTGAGTGGATCAAATGGTTAACGATATTCGATTAATTTGATTTTTTAAAGTATATTCTACTTCATATACTTTAAAATGTGAGTAGTTCACATCATTAAAATAAGCCTCAAAATAGGCCCATTTGGCTAACAGTAACTGTTGTGCCCCCAACACAACAGCCACCCCAAATCGTTAGAAAAATGCCCTCACATGACGAGATTTGGTGGAGACTAAACAGATCAACCCAGCTGACCTATCCTTTTTAAGCCTTCATGCAGTTGTAATATTTTTTTTATAATCGGTGGAAGGCAGGCTAAATCTTTGCCCTAAAGAACATTTCTAACAGCAAATACTATAACAGCATTGTCATTGTTATAATTTGGCAATAAGTAGTAGTAAATTGTCAAATTATAGCAATGGTACTCCAATAGTCACATGTTATTTTATAGGTATTGTTTGGATATAAGTTTTTTAGTAATTTTTTTATCGTTTATTTTTTGTGTGTTTGTAACTTTATTTAAACTTTTTTTTTTTAAAAAAAAATAAACATTTACATTGTACTCAACTAGACAAATATAAAAAATTGAAAAATGGAATTATATATATATATATATATATAAAATTTACCCCACCAAAAAAACATACGACTACAAAATTTAAAATAAAAAAAAAATTTAAAAATTAACTACATTAAAATTACATGGACCACCACATTACATTGCAAAATAAAAATTATATTTAAAAAGAAATAATAAAAATTACATTGACAAATAAATGATATTGTAAAATTAAAAAAATACATTCTTCCGTAATTATTCATCAGGAGGCAAGGAAAAATAGTAATTTGGGTTGCTAACATGTGCGGACCACTTGGCTAAAATCTCATTTTTGCGCATTATGTAGTACACTTTCATCTAAGGGTTCAAATGAGAAATGCCCGTAGTCATTATCAAATGTTCTTCCTTTTTGATCTCAAGTTCTTTCATCTCCTGCAATACTTGAGCCCTTTTTTCTTTTCTTTCAGTTTTTTTCATTTTCTTCTCAACAAGGTGTTGGTTAAATGTTTCTAACAAATTGTTAAATTTGTTGACTTCAGCTTAAACAGTTTGACTTTTACAAAGCAATTATTTTGTATATTTCCTATTTATAGGCCTTTTAACCCTTGCAGAGACACTACCCTCACCAATTGAATTATTACCAATAGTCGGATTGTTACTAACACTTGGACTGTTATCGTCTTCAAGAGAAATGCATTTATCCATAGGGGATTCAGGAGTTTGAATCAAGGGAAAATGATATATGTATTCTTGATTTCACTGTGTTCGTAGGAGCTACATCTTGCCACTTGATATTATTTTGCAAGACTATCCAACAATATTCAAATGAAAAATGTTTGTTTTCATCTTGACGGTATAAAAGTTTTGCTTGAAGCATTTGTATCAATAAAATATTAAATTAATTAATTAGTTAATTTTTATATGAAACAAAATAAAAATAAATAAATAAACTAACATAATAAATGAAAATGAAATCTTACTATATCAACTTAGACATCCCACTTAGGTGTATAATTTCGACTTGCGTCAAACACCCACGAAATTTGTTGCAACATTTCATGATTACACCTCATCGAAATGAGATGGACACTTGTATTCTTGAGTATTATTTAGCAGCGAGCAATAAATTTCAAAAATTCTTCTCCAAAAATGAGCATGAGATTGCGAATTTCCAATAATTAGGTCTCAATAATGTGACACCAAGCTTTACAAATTGTCACATCTTCATTAATGCCAACAAGAGTTTTCCTCTCTTTATTTTTAATGAACCTTCCATAGTGATTATGTAAAAAACAAAAAAGAAAAATATAATTTAAGATGTTTTGCTATAAACTCAAATTGAATTAAAGTGTTTGTATTTATACCACTACAAAAACATGACCTTTTTTTTTTTTTTTTTGGTCATTTAATTTATAGCCGTTGATGTCTTGTCCGTTTAATTTATAGCCGTTGATGTCTTGCCCATTTGGAAAAATAGCCATTTTTTTTCCAGTTTGAAATAGAGCCATTAGGTTCATGTTTAACATTCCAAGTCACATCTCACCGTTGGATCTTTACATAATCCAACAGTTCAGATCAACCCTCTAGAATCATCCCAACTCTCTCTTTTTGTGATCTGCATTAGAAGTCGGGCTTCTCTCTCTCTCTCTCTCTCAAGACAAGCACCATCTACCCATCACCGCCTTGTCTCACCACCATCTCTCTCTCCATCTACCCATTGGTTGTCATCTTGAATCTGGAAGCCTCATCCCTTAAACCATCTCTCCTAAATCTTTCTCTCGCCTCTCCTTCCTTCATCACCGGTTGTCTCCTCTCTCTCTCTATATCTCTCCCCTTAACATAAACCTTTCTTCACCTAACAGATCACAAAGCCCTAAAAGCCCTAACTCTCTTCTCTACCAAAAATCACAAACACTCCACAGTTGAAACCCTAACCCCAAACCCTTCAAATCACTCCTCCAAATCAACTCTCTGATGGAGAAGATGAAGATGGTCACAACGAAGATGATTGTTGAAATCTGCTAGAATATGAACAAAAAATGGCAAATCTAAGTATTTATTATTTGAAGTTTTGTTCATATTCTGTGAGATTTAGTTCAGATTCCATGTGATTTGTTGAAATTGTTTCAAATTTTTTTAAAAATTGCTTGTTGAGATTTATTGAAATTGTCATAACTTAATTATTTGGATTTGTAATATCATCTAGTTCAATTTTTGATTAATCTCATTAACAAAAGTCTTCTTATTTACATAGAATCCTCTAATTGGTTGTTTAGAATTTTATCATTATTAGTTGGTTTAACAGAGAAGCCTTCTATTTGTTAGCCTGCTTTCAATTTGATTTGCAAATTCTATTTTAACTATGTTCATTGTGGAATCTAATCTCTATTTTTTCTTGGTATTATTGATTGGTAGGTTATTGATATTGACATAAAACAGTGCATCTTTAGCTTAAATTTTATATTATTAGTTTGGCATCTGCATATGTGTGTGGTTTTGATTATTGCTTGAATTAGATGGTTTGATTCTTGGTCTAAAGAAACTAGATGGTTTGATTCTTGCTGAATCTAAGATTTGTTGAAATTGTTTGAGATTTTGTTAAAAAAAAAAAAAAAAAAAAACTTTGCTGAATTTGGGTAAATTAAAAAAAAAATGGTGAATCATGTTAAAAAAAATGGTGAAACAAGTTTGTGTCAAATTTGTTTTACTATAAGGGAGGCAAAGAGGGAAATAGTTGGTTTTGACTGAGTTGGTACAATTGCCAGCTGCCAAAGCTTGTGTCAAATTTGACACAAGTTTTGACATTTGTCAAAATTGGCAAATGCCATATTCAACCATTGGAGCAACCATTTTTCAACTCTAGCTACTATATTATAGTTTTGGCAACTCTAATGGCAAACCATTGGAGATGAGCTAACAAAGTGAAACTAAGGGGTCATTCCCCTTTTCGGTTTATTTTAATCCTAAATTAAATAAATAGGCTGTTTTTGCAAGAAATTTCCAGCACAGGCTAAAGCGTGTTTACAAAAAGAGTCATGTTACATCTAGCTGCAAACGAGTCAAGCCAGTTGAGCTTTGCTAAGCTCGTTTACTAGTCGAGCTCATTTATTGAGTTCGGGCTCGGCTCGATATGTAACTTGACTTGAGCTCACACTGCTAATATTAATTAAATTCGAGCTCGACTTGGCTCAACTCGATAAGATTTTTTTTAAAAATATCATTTATATTATTTGAATAAAACTGTTTAAATAAAAATATTATTAATATTAAATATATAAATAATTTATTTTACTGTTATTTATATATTATTTAATATATAATTTACATAAAGATAAATAAGCCGAGCCTGACAAGTCGAGCTTATTCGAGCTCGAGCTCAAACGAGCCTAAGATTCGAGCTCGAGCTTCAGCTCGACTCCTTTACAAAACAAGCCAAGTTGAGCTGAGCTTTTAACTAGTTTAGCCGAGCTTATTCATGAACAGCACAATTCATTTGTAGTCCTTTACATCTACTTAAAATTTTATTAACAATCTTATTAAAAATATAGATGTATAAACAATTACATTTGACCTCTTGTATGTTTAGAAAAATTTTAGCAAGATTTTTAATATATGCAGGATTATTTTTACAAAAAACACTTTCCCTTTGCAATTAAAAAAAAATGTATTTTATAAACACACTTTCTTAATTGAAAACCACTACAAGAAAAAACACATTTGGCGACTAAATTTTTTGTTGCCAAAAGTCGGTTTTTAAGTTTCCCCGACTAAATTTTTTAGTCGCTGGTTTGGTCGCTAGAAAACGGTTGGGAAAGGTATTGGTGACTAAAACTTTTAGTCGCCAAAAAGCAAGTCTTTAGCGACTAAAACTTTAGTCGCCAATAGTCAATTATATTTTTTAAATTATACATTTGGCGACTAAATTTTTAGTCGCCAATAGTTAATTATATTTTTTTAAATTATACATTTACCGACTAATGTTTTAGTCACCAATACTCAAGGAATCGGCGACCAAACCTTTTAGTCGCCAAAAGCTCATTCCGAAAAAAAATAAATAAATAAATAAAATTACACCCTACTATTGTGGAGATTCGAACCATCAACCTCTCACACCATAAACCTTATACAACACACTTTTTCCACTACGCCTCCATAACACCATATAATTATATATGCAACATATATTATTTATATAGTACTTAGACCCGTATTAATATAAAAGTATATATATAAACATAATTATTTTTTATTGAACATAATTTATGTAAAACTAAATTATTTAGTAGAAAAAAAAAAGGGAGACCACTTTTGGCGACTAAACATAATTTTAGTCGCAAATTCTATACTTTTGGCTACTAATTATTTTTTAGTTGTTAAAAAAAAATTTCCCGCGCTAAAATTATTACTTTTGGCGACTAAACTTCTTTTTAGTCGCCAAAAAGCCTCACTTTTGGCTACTAAACATGTTTTTAGTCGCCGAATGCTTCACTTTTGGCTATTAATTTTTTTTTGGTCGCCAAAGGGCCTTACTTTTAACTACTAAAATTTTTTTAGTCACTAAAAGCCTCACTTTTGGCGACCAAACAGATTTTTAGTCGCCGAATGCCTCACTTTTTGCTACTAATTTTTTTTTAGTCGCCAAAAGGCCTTACTTTTGGCTACTAAAATTTTTTTAGTCACTAAAAGCCATATATCGGTGACCAAACAGATTTTTAGTCGCCAAAACCTATACTTTTGGCTACTAAATTTTTTTAGTCGCCAAAAGTCTTTACTTTTGGCTACTAATGCATTTTTAGTCACCAAAACCTATACTTTCAGCGACCAAATGTGATTTTTTAGTCGCCAAAGGTACTTTTTCTTATAGTGAACATGTTTACAAAACACACTTTCCACTTTCAAAATGGCAATACACCTACACCCAATCCGAAACCCAAATCAATTAAATGACTTCTTCATAAATTAACAAACAAAAAAATCAACTAGAAAAATACATTAGAAATTAACACTTTACCTTTGACAACACTGTCAGAGAGAGTGAGTCTAACTAACAATGAGATTGAAGGAGAGAGACGATGCGAGTTCTTTGTTTCAGACTTAAGCGTGAGACCGATTGACTGTCAGCTTAGGGAGAGACGATTTCACCAGAGTGTGTTGGTGAAGGCGAGAGTGAGAGGGTGGGAGAGGAAAGGAGTAAGGGTTGAGAGCGAGAGTGAGAAGGCACACATAATAAAAGAGGAATGAATAAGATGAGTGTGCAAGTGAAAAAGACGAAGTATGAAAGGGATACGCTGTCTACCCGCCCATTGTTCAAAGAGATAAATTGAAATACATAAGATTTGGTTGATTTTATTTGTAGTGTAGCATCAGCTGAAAGGATTTGTCTGATCACTTTTCGCCTAATAATGCAGGTTGCTCCATGTGTCCTGGATAAGGTTGGAGTCTATGTCCACTATGCTTCCATCCTATTTACGAGATTGTAATATTCTTCATCAATCTCTAATGGAGGGGAATCAAGATCCTAGCTGTATTGCTCATTCTAAAATTATTCTACATCATCCGTAGTCATGGCTAGTTCCAATGGAAGATCCACATTATTTCTCTTTTTGAGATTTAATAACATGTCAAGAGCCTCATCAATTTGTGTAGGAGACCTTTGATATGTTATGGGAAAATGAGTTACAAATAGTATTTTACCATCTGTGACCATGAATGGCAACTTTGTTGAGCCATGGATATTAGAGATAGCTTGTGAAACAGCTATTAGACTGTCTATCCAATATTCTATTAAATGAAGTTTTTGAATATTTTTCAATCTCTCTCTCCAGCGTTCTTCATCCAAATAATCATCTTCAAATTCGAAATCTTATGTTTCTTTAAGATACCAAATTTTATATGGTTGGAAAGAATGTTCTCATTCTCACCAACCGATTGTATTAGAGATCCAAAAAATAAAATATTTACTCCATCGGAAGCCTTTTACTACCCATGAGAGCATTGCTTTTATGATCATTGGATATTATATCCATTGGATTGGATCTAAAATTTGGAAAATAACTTGATTAGTTATTTCCCAATCTATATCTTTAAAAAACCACATGCCATGATTTGCCATGATGGTTATGTTGGGAATTCCATCTTTAAAATTTAATTTATTGTAGGATTGTTTTAAGATTTGTCTAATCTTATCACGATGATCCTCAACTTGATTTTTTATTAAAAGAAAATTTTCTTTTGGAAGCAAAGTTCTTGCTTTTTCAAAAAGACAAATTCTTTTTATTTGTTCAAAAAATGGATCAGAAAACTCATTTGATATAAGATCTGATAATTGAAGAAAATTGTTTATTTTTTTAAAATTAAAATCTTCATTCCAATTCATTAGTTTAAGGATATTGAAACAAAGGTTTGTAAATCTTTTAACTTAGCTATTTGCTCAGCTAATTTGTTGGCTAGAACTCCCATGTGTTTTTGAAATTTCACTTTGTTGTCTACAATGTGAGTTTTCCAAACTCCATTGAGTTCTGTATAAATTTCTCTGGATATACCGAGGTTGAAAAAATATTTTATTTCAGATTCATCTGGTTTAAATGTCTAATATTAGTTGGAACCATATTAGTTCTCATTTGACAAAAATTGTTTTGATAAACAGGCATAGCTATTGCACTATAAAAATCATTTTTAGCTTTGGTCATGCTATCATAGGATTTATAACTAACTCTTGAAAATCCGCAAACTTTCTTATTGCAATCATTCCATTCTATGTAAATTCCAGGTTGTCTTCCTACAAACACAACATAAACTTTTTCATGTCTGGGGATTGCTTTTTTAGCAATTGTCACCCAATCTCCTTGTGCAGGTTGTTTACCCTTGTTCATTTTTTCCTCTTCACCTAGTGGTCTTCTGCAAAAATTAAAATTACTTGTTTAGTAATTTAATTTTTTGAAAACAATTCTTACTAAGAAAATCTGCAAGAAAATTATTAGTACCTTTAAGATGTTTTACCTCAAAAGTATATTCTGAAATTTTATTATACCAGTGTAGCACTTGAGCTTTATAAGGCTTTTGGTAAATGTATTTGGACCCTTCATTCTATTTTGGGAACCTTTGTTGTGTTTGTTGGAAGTCCCACATCGCCATAAGACACATTTTAAGGTGGACAAACTTCTATATATAGGTACAAGTGCATAGGGTTAGCTTACCAACTTCTATGGTTCTTTCTTGGTTTAATGAGCCATTACGAACCAAGCTTGAGTTATAAATTTTAGTTGCGCCGAGCTGGATTTTGGCCACAGTTCCATTGGGATTTTGGCCATAGTTCCTTCGCCAAAGTTGTGTTATTTCTCGAGGGCTGTGTGGTGTATGGTGGAGATCGAGTTTCAACTCTTTTCATCTTCTCCATTTGAGCTTTGAATTTGAGGTAGGGATAACCTACTCCTCTTTATGAGCTTTGTCTTTAAATTTTAGCATTTTGATATGTTGGGGGTTGTTGTGTAATTTTGGAAAAGTTTGGGGCTTTTTGTGTAATTTTACAAAAGTTGGGGTTTTAAATATATAAGACCTATATGCATGTTTAGCATGAAGAAATGGAATTAATGTTGAAACATTGATGAAAATGGAACCATAGGGTTATAATGTTAATTATGGAAAATGCCCTAATTACATTGGTTAATTAATTGGTATAATTAATTGTGAGAAATGAGGAATTGAATTGGGAATGTTGAGATTGGGAACGTATGGGATTAAAAGGTGTAGTTGAATTATTTATCGCTCACCTAATTGAAATGTTGATATATTATCCATTTTGTGCATTTATTTTCTGTTTAGAAATAATCGCTGGGCTATCGGTGGAGGATAGTCTTGATTGTTGTAGACAATGCATGATGATTAGGCAAACTAAAACTAATCACTGGAATGTGTCATTGAGTATGACGACTGAAAGAATACATTAACTTTATGTATTGATTGATGATGTGTATAATAATTGTTTATATGCATTGTGTTGTGTTGGAGGAGATAGGGGATGTACTCACTTTAGGGAAGATAGGGGATGGACCTCTAAACCGGGTGTTGTATGGGAGGAGATAGGGGATGGACTCCGTAGATACAGCTCATATGCTTGTCTATTGAAGTGTTGATATAGCTCATATGCTTATCTTTGGAAGTGTTGATATAGCTCATATGCTTATCTGTTGCTGTGTTGATATAGCTAGTATGCTTAGCTATTGTGAAATGAGGAAATGTTTAATATGAGTTACTGTCTCATATCGGTTATTTGGTCAGGTTCTGAACCATGGTTATGAATTGAGAATTGTAAAGGAATGGAAAATGAAACTGTAATGTGTTATGAAAGAATATAAAAGTGTTAACCATCTATCAAACTGTTAATCTTTTAGTCATTGTTCATAACTGGTTTAGTGTATTTCTACTGGGCTGTTAGCTCACCCTATACGGGAATATCATTTTCAGGTACAGGTAGCATGCCACCTCCAAGGATATAGCTTGGGAGGCTTAAGGCGGGCAGACTTTATTGTCTTTCTTTCTTTTGATGTATTACATGTGGATTCAAGCCAAGGGCTTAATGTGTAATTGAGTTAGTACTCTCTTTTTGTAACCAAGTGTTAACTTGGAAAGTTGTGTCTGAGGGTATTTGTTTGTTGTTAACATGTAATACATTTTGTAATGGAACACTCTGATGAATAGAAGAATGAAGGTCTTTCATATATCAATGCATGTTAAAAGTGATGGGTTTTATGTATTATTTTGAGGGCGTGACAACTTGGTATCAGAGCGTACCGGGTTTGAATACTTTGGGTACGTGGGAAGTGATTGGTATCACAATGGGTTCGCCTCGCTTTGATAGAGACTTAGCTGCATCATATATGCTTATGTGATAACATGTTTATGTGACTATGTGGGTATGGAATTTAATTTCTAGGATGTTGATTGGATCCTTGGGTTTCTGTGAGTTTTGTTAGAAAAGCACTTGATCAATCGCTTTCTAACCTAACTCTAGTAACGCCTCGGGACTATCATTATCCGGAAAGGAAATTCGTAAGTGCTTATGTGTTTATATGCTTACATGGAGTGAATTAAAGTTGTCCATGCATTAGGACGTGGGTGTTTAGTTTCGACACGTTTATGAATATGCTAATATTCTTCGTTTCCTTCATTAGGATGTCAAGATGGGGACGAGGACGTGGTAGGCGTGGTAGGCCTGGGAGGCAGGGGGTGCCTATACCGGATGAGATTCCGGCAGTACATGAGGGAGTTGGCCAGGCCAATGTGGCCGAGCCAGCAGGTCAGCAGGCTATAGGTGCCTTGGCCAGAGAGATAACAGGAGCTTTGGGTATTCTCAGAGCTGAAAATCAGGTTGCAGAGGCAGGACCTTCTTTCTTAAAGAGGGAGTTCTTCCGGTCTAATCCGGATGAGTTTATTAGGGACCCAAGGGAGCCACTTAAGGCAGATGAGTGGTTGGAACAAATGAGTAAGATGTTCGAGATGCTTGGCATTGAAGACGGAGCACTGAAGGTGACCTTGGCATCCTTCCAACTGAAGGGAGATGCGGGTCAATGGTGGAAGTACGAGAAGGTCCGTGTTGGTGGTGCATGGGAGGCTTTTGTACGGGCTTTCCATGAGAGATTCTTATCTTCAGCTGCTAGGGAGAAGCTGAGGGATCAGTTTAGCCGGCTTAAACAGGAGGGTATGTCTGTGGCCGAGTTTAAGGATACCTTTACTAACTTGTCCAGGTTTGCACCTGAACTCGTGGCGTCCGAGGAACGCCGTTGTTCAGAGTTTGAGAAGAGATTGAGGCGTGGCCTCAAGTTGAAGATTAGAGGACCTTTTTATCGAGAGTATAGACGTTTAGTGGATGCTACTGCTCATATGGAGATTATGATGCAGGAAGAGGATGATGAGAAGCATCAAGGTTCCAAGAGGAGCCAAGATGGACAGAGTGATGGTAGGAGATGTATGGTTTTAACCCACGCTAGCCTCAGAGTAGCTTTACTAGATCGACCTTTCCAAAGGCCGAAAGTGTGCTCGGGGAAAGGCAATCAGGGGGAGTTCACCTGCTACAAGTGTGGCCAGCTGGGTCACAAGGCTTCGGTTTGCCCACAAAAGGGCGGAGGACAGAGAGCAGCGTCATCTTCGGCTCGATCTCAGAGCCAGAGTCAAGGTAGAAAACCAAATTGCTCGTGGTTATCAGTGTGGTCAGCAGGCACATGAAGAGGTTTTGCCTGCAGCTTGAGTGGCACATCCGTGCATCCGGGTTTGAGGCAGATTTTAGAGTCATCACCAACCCGCTTAGTTCAGCCTCGAGGGCCAATCAGGGGCTTCATCGTCTCCAACAGGCAAAGCAGCCTTTATGCTCCTAGAGGTGAGCAAGTGGATCGTGGGACCCAGGCGCTGCGGTATGTCGTTACCACGCAGATCTAGTACTAGCTCTGGCCAGAGAGGTACCTTTCTGCTTTTGCAATCTTGCTAGTGTGTTGATTGATACGGTGCATCTCATTCTTTTGTATCTCAGATTTGCATCTGGTTGGAGTTGGTGTAGACACCCCATTTTTGACCGACCTTAAGACTCGACGCCACCGATTGAGCTTGGTGATATTGCATATCGTGCTGCTCAAAGATCATGAGTCCCGTCATGAGCCTCGCCTCCCGACTTCCAAACTCTTTTGTGCTTTTGCCTCGGTTTGTAACCAGCCCTGCTTTTCTGCTTTCTTCCGAAGGAGGGAGAGGTCTCAGAGACCATGTCTCAAAGGGTCAGAGGCTACGCTTTTGTGGTCGAGGCCATTTTTCCCGCTTTGGAGCCTGGGCCATTAAAGCCGCTGGTCAGGTGTCTCTGCCGGGACCGCTTAACTACCTCCGCTTGTTTGCTTTTGGCACACCTTGTTTCTCCCTTTGAGGAACATCAGGCTCGGGAGACCAACTTTGTGGTCGAGGCCATTTTTCTCGCTTGGAGTCTTGCTCTTGGTTTTTCTGAGTCAAGTAGGTGCCTCGGTTCGGGACCGCTAACCACCTCTGCTTGCTCTGGTTTTTGGTACATACCTTATTTCCTCCTTTTGAGGGACATCAGGTCTGGAGACCGACTTCGTGTTTGGTCACCACTTCCTACCTAAATTTCACCTTCAGGCCCCAAATCCGTGTTTTGGCTCCTAACCTTCATTCTACATTTTTGGGCTCCGACCCAAACTTAAGATAGTCATATTTTGAGGTCCTTTTCATGTTTGATTAAGGTCCTTTTGCTGTTTGAGATCTCTTACTGCCACTTGCTTCTTCACCCCTCTTTTAGCCCTTTTCTTGCATGATAGTTTAGGCCTACTTGTATTTATTTTCGTGGCTTGTCATAAATTACAAAATGTCTTATTTTGAGCCCCTCTTCAATTTTGTTGAAGGGCTCTCATCGGTTTGAAATCTCCTACTATCACTTCCCCCTTTATCTCCCTTTAGGCCAATTTTGGGGGGAAATTTGAATTTCATTTCCCCCCCATTTTCCCCCCTCTTTTTTCACTCTCTTGTGTCTATATAACAGACCCTCCATCTCTGGAAAAAGGGTTATAAAATTTTGTTTACATCCAATCTCTCTCTCTCTATCTCTATATTCCAAGCACCAAAACCCTTTATTCTTGGATCCATTTCTACTCCATCTCCAAGCCAACCGACCCATACTCCATACCAGCAGTTCGGAGGCCATTTCTAGAGGCAAGGAGCATCTTTTCTCAAGCCAAGAGTTGATGAAAGACTAGTCTTCAAGGGTGAGTCTCATTTTCCCTCTTTTTGCTCTTTTCTTGGTCTATATTTTAGCTCATTATGCTTGCATAGTTGGGCTCCAACCCTAACTGGAACTAGGCTTATTTTGAGACATTTTTCATGTTTCATTCAAGGCCTCTCACTGTTTGAGGCTTCCTTCTTTCACTTGCTTCATTACCCCTCTTGTATCCCCCTTTCTTGCATAGCATTTTTGGCCTATTTGTAAACTGTTTTGAGGCATGTTGTGAACTGTGAAATAGCTTATTTTGATCCCTTCTTCAACATTGTTGAAGGGCTCATCACTGTTTGGAGCTCCCATGTGCCACTTGCCATTGTACCCCTTTTTTGGCCTTATTCTTGCTTGATTTGTTAGCCCCTTGTGCTTCTGTTTTTGGACTCTGGTCTGAACTAAAAATGACCTTATTTTGACCCCCTATTCATGTTTCATCAAGGGTCTTTGGATTTTTGAGGCACCCTTTGTATACTTTGTGTTTAAACCTCTTTTTGGCCTTATTTTGCATAGCATCTTAGGCCTACTTTTACACTGTTTTGGGTTTGATCATAAGCTTTAAAAGGTCATATTTCGGGCCCCTCTTCAACATTGTTGAAGGGTCCTTTGCCGTTTAGAGCCAGCATCTGCTACTTGCTTCATTACCTCTCTCCCGGGGCCATTTTTGTATGCTAGCTTAGCCCCATTTGTGTTCCCTGTTTGGCCTTTCTTAAAACTGTAAATATGCTTTTTTTGGGGCTTCCTTGCTTCTGTCTTCACACTTCATGTACAAATAATGCATGCTTGATGTAGCTACAAGTCATTTCATGTGTCTAATCTTGCATTTCGGGATCATTCCTTGCATCGGGTGCCATGTTTCCATGATTCGGGGCTGTTTTGCATCACATTTTGGTACTGAAATTTGCATGCTAATATTTCATATTCCATGAATTGCCATGTCTTGTTAGAGTGGCATCTTGGTGCCTTAGGATCGATCTCGCTTATGCGGCACGCAGTGCACGATTTCGAGTTTCCTCATTTCCATCTTATGTCCTCTTATGTGAGTGTGGCTGAGGTCCACTCATGTTGGTGTAAGTCCATTATGTAGTGTGTATGCCATTCCATTTCATAGCATTGTGTATGCTAGGTTGTATATTAGTACATTATGTATGCCATGTTACCTCGTGCATCGTGTATGCCATTTCATAACATTGTGCATGTTAGGTTGTATCTTAGTTTGCATTCGTGCATGTCATGCATATTGCATTGTGCTTGGGATAGGAGTTAGTCTTGTTAACGGAAACGAGGGCGCCAGACTCGAGTGACGGAACGTGTCTCAATTCCCCAGTCACCGACACTTTGGATCATCCATGATGGAGTTAGGTTTTGTTGTGTTTTCATGTGCATTCATTCCATATCGAGTTGTGCACTCTCGCCATCATGCATCGAGATGCGTGATTGGTGGCACGAGGATCGAGGCATGCATACATTTGTGAAAATACATTGCTATGCCCCTTTCTTGCTCTCTCGCTGCAAAGAAAATCAAGAATCGCTAGCCTTCCGAGGCTTGGCGCGCTTCCAAGAACAATTGCAAACAGAGGCTAATTGGGGCATCCCAAAGGATTTTCAAATTTACCTAAACATATATCATTCATCGTAATCAAGGCGCCTCGCTTGCATGTTAGTTTATTATTTTCTTAGTTAAGTTGTAAATTAATTAGGAATTTGTACATATTTGGACTGTATTATTTGGACTGTATTTATTCGGACCCTCTGTGCGAGGGCATAATTGTAATAAGTATGCATGAGTGTGATGTATGTCTTCCAACCCCACGTCTTTCTTCCCTTTTATTTACCTGCTTATGATGTTTAGATTAGGGCATATTTCAATTAGCATACAGTATGATAGCATGTTTGCATTCATTCATCTGTTTTTGCATGCACTGCCTTGCATCATACTAATCAGATTTGTATTTCAATTCCAAGTTGAATATATGTTAGTCAGAGCATTCCATATGCCATGCTTAGAATTGCCGAGCCTGCTATAGTTTACATCTTTGCATGTGTTGCATTAGGCAATTCTATGTATCTAGGATCATGCATGGATGTCTAATGAGCTTCTGTTTTGGCTGGGAGTACTTGGTGAGTTTTTATGCTTTAGCATCCTTGCATGTGTGTGAGTGACTGCCATGATAGTATGCTTACCATGAGGCTAATCGCTTATGTGATATAACCGCTGAATGCCCGTGGGTGAAGGTTGGGTTATTTGGATTGGAACAATTCATCAAATGTTTGTTTTAAGCCCACTAGATAGTGGCAAAACCATTGTTTTTAAGCCCACCCGAGGGTGGCAAATCCACGCCTTAGCCTACTCATGGTAACACCATCAAACCATTTTCAAACAAATAAACATGAAATGTTTTGTTCCAATTCAGCGACTCATTTATACTTGTATGTCATGCGATCACATAGTAACCTAAGCTAATAACCGTAATAAGAACATACAATGTTTTCAAAAATAGATATCATGGTTAGTAGAGGCCGGTCTCGACGGGCGAAAGGGTGCTCACGGAGTGACCTCCCCAATCGTACCCAAGTTCCCGAGCTGAGGAAACTTTGGTGATGACGGACACGTGGCCTTAGGCAAACGAGTCAGGGTTTCCTAAATTTTCCAAAAATAAAATATTTAGGTGGCGACTCTGTATCTAGCAAAGCTGTCCATGTTTGGCACTTCTTTCAAAAAATCTGTTTTCAAAAACGATTTGCCGGATTTGGACTCTTTGGTTCAAGATTAAGAACCGTGACAACATAATCGAGTCCGAACTGTAGCGAAGCCCCCCGCGGGCTTGTTACAGTTGGAGTTGGCACTATTGACATCTCCTATTTGTGTTGTGTCACCTATCGGGGGTGAGTTGATTTTGAAACACAGATGTAGAGGTTGTGATATAGAGGTCGCCGATCATAGGCTTCCGTTTCCTTTTGTAGTCATGCCCATGAAGGGCTTTGATGTTATTTTGGGTATGGACTGGTTATCGTCATACCGGGCTGTTATTGATTGCTACCGCCAGAGGGTCACTTGTTGTACCGTGAGCGGGGAGTGTTTCCATTTCTTGGGGGACCGGGTTGGTAGTGTTTTGCCACCGAGGTATGATCCGCGAGGGCGGAGTGAGCTTAGTGGTCTACTTGCTAGCTTTGAGAGTGGCGAGTGTGATGAGACCCAGATTGTATTGCCGAGGGTAGTTTGTGAGTATTCGGATGTCTTTCCTGAGGACCTCGTTGATTTGCCACCTCACCGAGAGATTGAGTTCTCTATTGATTTGGTGCCTGGCACGGCACCGATTTCTATGGCACCTTACCGTTTTGCTCCAGCAGAGTTGGTTGAGTTGAAAGTTCAGCTCTAGGAATTGCTAGATAAGGGCTTTACTCGCCCTAGTGTTTCACCGTGGGGAGTACCGGCCCTCTTTGCTAAAAAGAAAGATGGTGCCTTGAGATTGTGTATCGACTACCGGAAGTTGAATCGGGCTACGGTTAAGAATAAGTATCCTATGCCCCGTATAGATGATTTGTTTGATCAGTTGAAGGATTCCCGTTATTTCTCTAAGATAGACTTGAGATCGGGTTACCACCAGTTGAGGGTCAGGGAGGAGGATATTCCGAAGACGACATTCCGTACGCGGTATGGCCATTATGAGTTTCTGGTGATGCCATTTGGACTTACCAATGCACCGACAGTCTTTATGGACTTGATGAACCGGATCTTCTGGGAATTCTTAGACCGTTTTGTGGTCGTTGTGACTACATTTTGATCTATTCACCATCGAGGAGGAGCACGAGGAACACTTGAGAGTGGTGCTTGTTACTTAGAGCCCATAGGTCAGATGCCAAGTTTGGGAAGTGTGAGTTCTGGCTTGGGGAAGTCAAGTTCTTAGGCCATGTGGTATCCGGGAAATGGGTGTCTGTTGATACATCCAAGACTAAGGCAGTGCAGGATTGGGCACAGCCTAAGAGTATGTTTGAGATCCGTAGTTTTCTGGGATTAGATGGGTATTACTGCCGATTTGTGAAGGATTTCTCCAGATTAGCTTCACCGTTGACTAGACTGACTCGGAAGGGAGTCCAATTTGTATGGAGTGAGACTTGTGAAAAGACGTTCCAAGAGTTGAAGGTTAGGTTGACCACCGCTCCGATTTTGATTATTTCAGAGAGAGGGTTGAGTTATGTGGTTTATTGTGATGCCTCACGAGAGGGTTTGGGTTGTGTGTTGATGCAGGAAGGGAAAGTGGTAGCTTATGGCTCATGTCAGTTGAAAATACACAAGAAGAATTACCCTACACATGACCTAGAGTTAGCAGCTGTGATCTTTGCCTTGAAAATCTGGAGGCACTACCTTTATGGTGAGAGATTCGAGGTGTTCTCGGATCATAAGAGTCTGAAATAATTGCCATACGTAAAGACTTGAACTTGAGGCAGAGGAGGTGGATGGAGTTTGTTGAGGACTATGACTTCGAGTTGCATTATCATCCGGGAAAGGCTAATGTTGTGGCCGATGCCCTTAGCAGAAAATCCATTAGTGATGTAGCTTGTGTAGCCATCCGGGAGTGGGAGATGTTGAGGGCACTTGGCGAGTTTGATTTGCATCTAGGCGAATCTGTTGAGGCTGCGGCCTTGTTTTCTGTTGTTGCGCAGCCTACACTTGTGACTCGAGTGTTGGAGGCACATAGAGGTGACCTTGAGATAGAATCCCTCTGAGAGAAGATCTCCAGTGGGAAAGTTGAGAAGTGTTTGACGGTGTATCCCGACCTGAGTGTGAGATACCGAGACCGTCTGTTTGTGCCGGAGTCTTGCCGAGAGGAGGTGCTCCGAGAGTTTCACCATACGCGCCTTGCGGTGCATCCGGGAGGCACCAAGATGTATCGGGATTTGGGTCGCCAGTTTTGGTGGCGGGGTATGAAGAGAGATGTGGCAGTTTTCGTGTCTAAGTGTCTTACTTGTCAGTAAGTGAAGGCTGAGCATCAGAGGCCAGCGGGTTTGTTGCAACCCTTGCCTATTGCCGAGTGGAAGTGGGAGCATGTCACTATGGACTTCGTTGTAGGTCTTCCGAGGACTCCGGGTAGTGATGCTATTTGGGTGGTTGTAGACCGTTGACTAAGTCGGCGACTTCATTCCTATGCTACCGAGATTCGGTAGATCATCTTGCCGACTTGTATATTCGTGACATAGTGAGGTTACACTTGAGTCCCAAAGGACGATCGTCTTAGATAGAGATCCTCGTTTTACTGCAAGGTTGTGGCAGAGTTTGCAGAGTGCCTTGGGCACTAAGTTGACCTTTAGTACATTTTTACCATCCTCGTGACTACGGGCACCAAAGCTGCATTATTCAGATCCTTGAGGATATGCTTCGGGGTTGTGTCCTTGACTTTAGTGGGAAGTGGGAGAGGCACTTGCCATTGGTGGAGTTTGCCTACAACAATAGTTTCCAGTCTAGCATCGGTATGGCACCGTTTGAGGCCTTGTATGGCCGACCGTGTAGGTCTCCAGTTTGTTGGGCCGAGGTAGGTGATGCACCTTTGTTGGGTCCGGAGTTGGTGAGGGAAACAACGGAGGAGGTTGAGCTTATCCGTAGGAGGCTTGTTACAGCCCAGAGTCGTCAGAAGTCATATGCGGACCGTAGGAGGAGACCTTTGGTGTTTGAGATAGGTGATCATGTCTTTCTAAAGATATCACCTAGGCGGGGATTGATGAGGTTTGGGAAGAATGGGAAGTTGTCCCCTCGGTTTATTGGCCCTTTTGAGATCCTTGAGAGGATTGGTGAGGTTGCCTATCGTTTGGCTTTGCCGCCGCAGTTGTCCGGAGTTCATGACGTGTTTCATGTGAGTATGCTTCGGAAGTATGAGCCGGATCCATCACATGTATTGGATTGAACCGACTTAGAGGTAGATGAGGATGCCTTGTATGTGGAGAGACCGGTTCGGGTCTTGGATAGGCGGGATCAAGTCCTGCGTGGCAAGACCATTCCCTTGGTAAAGGTTTTGTGGAAACATCACGAAGTGAAGGAGGCCACTTGGGAACGTGAGTTGGAGGTCCGAGAGAAATATCCGGACTTATTTGTGGATGTTTGAACGTATGTTATATATATTGTTGTATTGTTGGACTTTAAGATCATTAAGTATGTCTTAAGTTGTAAAACATTGTAAATGTTTTGGTTTATGGAAATATTGTAGAACTACCTTGATATGGGAGTTGATTGTAATATTGCATATGTTGGCCATATTATAGAACTAGAGATGTATCATGAAAATTGTTTATGATATGAAATTGTGAACCATGTATGTTGAAAATGGTTGAGAAGGAAAGGAAATGCATGATGAAATGTATTTGTTATGTCTCTTGACAAGAGATGGAATGACCTGTAATGGGTCGAGTTATTAAATGTTGAAATTTAACATTGTTTAAAAACGGAGAAAAACTTATTTTTCAAAAAACTTGTCCTTAATTTCGGGGACGAAATTTCCTAAGGTGGGGAGATTGTAGCACTTGTGCCTTTTAAGGCTTTTGGTAAATGTATTTGGACCCTTCATTCTATTTTGGGAACCTTTGTTGTGTTTGTTGGAAGTCCCACATCGGTTACAAGACACATTTTAAGGTGGACAAACTTCTATATATAGGTACAAGTGCATAGGGTTAGCTTACCAACTTCTATGGTTCTTTCTTGGTTTAATGAGCCATTACGAACCAAGCTTGAGTTATAAATTTTAGTTGCGCCGAGCTGGATTTTGGCCATAGTTCCATTGGGATTTTGGCCATAGTTCCTTCGCCAAAGTTGTGTTATTTCTCGAGGGCTGTGTGGTGTGTGGTGGAGATTGAGTTTCAACTCTTTTCATCTTCTCCGTTTGAGCTTCGAATTTGAGGTAAGGATAACCTACTCCTCTTTATGAGCTTTGTCTTTAAATTTTAGCATTTTGATATGTTGGGGGTTGTTGTGTAATTTTGGAAAAGTTTGGGGCTTTTTGTGTAATTTTACAAAAGTTGGGGTTTTAAATATATAAGACCTATATGCATGTTTAGCATGAAGAAATGGAATTAATGTTGAAACATTGATGAAAATGGAACCATAGGGTTATAATGTTAATTATGGAAAATGCCATAATTACATTGGTTAATTAATTGTGAGAAATGAGAAATTGAATTAGGAATGTTGAGATTGGGAACGTATGGGATTAAAGGGTGTAGTTAAATTATTTATCGCTCACCTAATTGAAATGTTGATATATTATCCATTTTGTGCATTTATTTTCTGTTTAAAAATAACTGCTTTGGGCTATCGGTAGAGGATAGTCTTGATTGTTGTAGACAATGCATGATGATTAGGCAAACTAAAACTAATCACTGGAATGTGTCATTGAGTATGACGACTGAAAGAATACATTAACTTTATGTATTGATTGATGATGTGTATAATAATTGTTTATATGCATTGTGTTGTGTTGGAGGAGATAGGGGATGTACTCCACAGTTTAGGGGAAGATAGGGGATGGACTCCGTAGATATAGCTCATATGCTTGTCTATTGAAGTGTTGATATAGCTCATATGCTTATCTTTGAAAGTGTTGATATAGCTCATATGCTTATCTGTTGCTGTGTTGATATAGCTAGTATGCTTAGCTATTGTGAAATGAGGAAATGTTTAATATGAGTTACTGTCTCATATCGGTTATTTGGTCAGGTTCTGAACCATGGTTATGAATTGAGAATTGTAAAGGAATGGAAAATGAAACTGTAATGTGTTATGAAAGAATATAAAAGTGTTAACCATCTATCAAACTGTTAATCTTTTAGTCATTGTTCATAATCGTTTAGTGTATTTCTACTGGGTCATAGCTCACCCTATACGGGAATATCATTTTCAGGTACAGGTAGCATGCCACCTCCAAGGATATAGCTTGGGAGGCTTAAGGCGGGCAGACTTTATTGTCTTTCTTTCTTTTGATGTATTACATGTGGATTCAAGCCAAGGGCTTAATGTGTAATTGAGTTAGTACTCTCTTTTTGTAACCAAGTGTTAACTTGGAAAGTTGTAAGCCGGTAGGGTATTTGTTTGTTGTTAACATGTAATACATTTTGTAATGGAACACTCTGATGAATAGAAGAATGAAGGTCTTTCATATATCAATGCATGTCAAAAGTGATAGGTTTTATGTATTATTTTGAGGGCGTGACAACCAGGCTAATCTTCTTCCTTACTCAATAGGTTTTTTATTGATCAAGAAATCTTTTACTGCTTTATTATCAGTACGTACAACAAAATTTTCTAGGGCTAAATAAATATGAAAACTTTTTTATAGCCAATTTTATTCGAAGTAATTCTTTTTCAAAAATAATATATTTCTATTCATTTGGTTTAAATGTTCCAGAATTATATCCACAAATTAGTTTTTCTTTTTGTAATTTTATGGGTATTGGATTTTTTTTCTTGGTCTAATCCAATTTTTTGATAAAAGTATCTCTTTATCATTCCATAATTTACTTCGTATTGCTTTGAAAACACATCTCTAACATGATTCTGAGACATCTGTTTCTAAAATTAATTTATCACCCGTTTTAGGAAGATAAACGTCTGATAAAGTTTTAACATTTTCTTTAATTTATTTAATTAAAGCAACATCCTCTGTTGTCCATTCAAAAATAACATTTTTCCTTAATTTGGTTAACCAAGAAATTTCTATTTTTGAAAGATTTTTGATAAAATTTAGTCAATAATTTAAAATACCTAATAAATTCTGTAATTGTGTTATATTTTCAAGAGTATTAGGAAAATCTCATATTTTCCTGTAAATTTAAACCTTTTTGATCTAAAATTATTCTCAAAAATTTGATTGATTCTTTTTCTAGTTCAACCCTTTTTGGTAACAAAATAATTTCATGTTTTTGGAATTTTTCAAAAAGTAATTTTAAATGTTTCTTATGATCCTTCCAGGTTTTGGAGAAGATAAGTATATCATCAATATAAACGACAGAACAATATTTAAGATCTTTAAAGATAGTATCCATCCACCGTTGAAATACCTGTGGTGCTATATTTAAACCAAAAGGAATAACATTCCAATGGTAATGTCCTCTAGGTTTACTGAAAGCTGTCAATTTTTTTTTTTTTTTTTGACTCTTCAGTCAATTAAATTTGCCAAAACTCCACTCTTACAATCGAATTTGCTAAAGATTTTTGATCCTTTGGTTAAGTTAATCAAAACATATTTTCTTGGAATAAAATATCCATCAAATTCTAAATTTTCATTTCGCCGTTTATAGTTGACTACGATTTGAGCTTTTCCTCTTTTAATTTCAGTATGGTTTCTTACCATAAAAGATAGACTAGAGTGAGGGCTTCTAGTTTCTTCAATTAACTTTTTATCTAAAAGGCCCTGAAGTTGAATATCAAATTTATCTATATCTTGTGTAATATAGATCATTGGTCTTACTCAAATGATAACATTAGGGTTTTTCACTAAAATTTTAATGGATTTTAATGTTGCCATAGTTTTAATGGATTTTCACTAAAATTTTCTTCTACAATTTTATAAATCCAATGTGATTCATCAATAGTTTTGATGATGGGAGTTAAATCACCATGCTGAACAGGCACAAACTCTTTATCACAAATATATTTATGTTGTTCTAACAATGGAATATGAATTAAGACATTATTTATGCTTAATGAAATGGCTTTTTCTTGTATTTGCATTGGAAGGTGTTTATATATAAAATTATTTCCAAGAAGGAAATCTCCATGCATATAAGGAAAACATAGAATTTTTGGTATAATAAACTCGCTATCATTTAACCAAATAGCTATATTTTTAGCCTTGAATTGTATGGAAGTATAGTTTCCATAAATTCCAATAACCAAAATTGGATGTTTCATTAATGTCCATTTTTCTTTTGGTATAGCGTTCCATTTACATGAGCTGATTGTAGCTTCAGTATTTATGAGAACACTGAGGCTACAGAGTTTATAATCTACAAAATTAAATGTTCCCAACACATATGTGTATCTTCTTTTTCCTTGGCTAGGAGAAAAAATAATATCATCATTTTTTGTTTGAAAATGATACATATATACAGACTTAATATGTTCAGATTGTCTTCTTGTTCCTAGAAAAATAGGAATCTTAACATTTGTTGAAGCAATAGATTCTTGATTAGAATTATTACTCAATTCACCAATGCTTAATTTTGAAAATACTTTGTTAGGAAAATCATTTTCAAATACAGAAGTTGATCTTTTAATTTTTAGAACTGCATTTTGAATATATAATTTTTTTCCTGATGCTTGCATTTGTATTTGTGTAGGATTTTTGTTTTAGACGATTCTCCTTGTCCCACTAGGTCATGGATTAACCATTGTCAAGGGACTTCTAAATCGCTCCAATTCATTAGAAGTGGTTGGATTTCCGTGTCAAATGGTCTTGGTTCAAAGATTTCAACAATTTTATTATCATTTGATCTTGTTTTTGTTTTAGGAAATTTGGTTAATTCATGAATTGTTTTCCAACTAGTAGCCAAATCATGGGAATTCGATTTCAACCCTAATCCTTGTGTTTTAATTATTATTCTGACTGTGTCCTCAAGATTAGGATCATTTATAGAAATAAAGAAATTTTGTCTAACATTAAACCAAACTACTCTATTAGCCAAATTAGATTGAATTTCTCCAATGATTGCTTTCATTTGGTCGGAAAATCTTTTATAAAAAATTACTGCCAAAATAAGAGTATCTATCCCTTGTCGGAATAAGGCTATTATGGTTACCTGTATTAATCCAATATGAATATATTGAATCTCAGGATATTTCTTTTTCCATCTTACAACTTTTTTCTTGTCAAAAAAAGGAATATCAATAATTCCTTCTTCTGACCATTTTGCTTGAGTGTTGCCACTATATTGTTCAAACACTCTTGCTGAAAAGAAGTTGAATTTTGAAAGTTTGTAAATTTCTAGTACAACTTCTTGCATTTTTTTGGATTTTGCTAATTCTTCTTCGGTAAAGGTTTTTTATTCTCCAATTACATCTCCAAGTCGAATTGCTTGTAATTGTTCTTGAGATATACTATCTACTTCTTGAGATATTTCTTGACTATCTATATTAGTCATCATGAAGATTAGTTCTTCATCTGGACTTCATCACTAGAAATTTCGTACAAGATTTCTTCTTCATTAGAAATTTCTTCGCCAGATATTATTTCAAAATCTTGTTCTTCAAAAATTTTGATCATTTTCTTTACACTTTTTCTCCTTTTTGGGCATTTGGGTGCATAGTGACCATCTTCATTACAAATGTAAAATCTACAAGTTTTCTTTTATGAAACACTTGTTGGTTTCTTTTCCCGAATATACTCTTTTTTTTAAAAAAAAAAGTTTTGTTCTTTAAGGTTTCCATTTATATTTTTTGTGTATTTTTGGAAAATCCTTTTCACTTGGGAAATGAATTACAACCAATTTTTCAATTTTCTTTCAAAATTTTCTCACAACATTTTTTACCATATTGTGAGTTGGAAATTTGATTTTTTATTTGTTTTTTCGCCTTTGCTTCTAGACACCGATCTGCTATCAGCCTTGGAACATAATTAATGTGAAAACCAAGATTATCATATTCTTCCTTCCCCATTTTTTTGAGAAAGTCAAGATATGTTTTAATACATAACTCATCCCATGGATTAGGGAGTTTATGAAAAGATTGATCTAACCAAGGTTGATTTGCTAGTGGATCAATAAGACAATAATATTTTTTAAAAGTTTGAACATAGTCTCCAAAAAGACAAATGTTACATAACTCTAATTTAGTCAAAATATAATTTGCATCTACTTGCAAATTAGTATCTCTTGCAAAACCACATAAATTTTCTTTTATGATTTTTGCAACTCAGCTAATATTGTGTCAAGTGTGAGAAAATTTGCCAACAAAGTTGTTTTCTGATTTTTTTTTCCAATTCTTGATTTTTTTTTTTCCACTGTCTTAACCATTGCAAAACATCTCCCTGGAGGGTTGCTGCAATATAATCAAGGAATTTTTCCTTTGACCAACTATTTTATAATTGGTAATAATGATGGACAATGATTGTACCCAATCATCCATCGCTTGTAGCTGGTCCTATAGCGATTCTGGTTTAGACCTACCCATTTGATGTTTTGAATTCAAGTTTCATTGTCTTACGAGAGTTAGTTTTTCAAAATGGTTCATGCCTAGATTTTGGCCTCTTCGCTCGAGCGACACTTCTTGCGCTCGAGCGGTCTTTGAGAACTCTCAAGATTTTGTAGGCCTCGCAGTTACTAGGAGTTGGCATGCTATGCTCGAGTAGTGTTGGCTCAAACGACACTTCTTGAGCTCGAGCAATAGTCCTCTATCTGTAAAACTTCTAAGAGTTTGTATTCTTTGCTCGAGCAGTCACACTTATTGTGTCTGGTCGCTCAAGCGGCACTTCTTGTGCTCAAGTAGTCTGCACGTATATCAATTCGTAAAAGTCACTTTTTCACACCTCTCTCTCTCTAAATCTCATATCTACTGCCTCTCTCTCTAGAAATCACCTCTAAGCTCCAAATACACTTTGATCCACCCATTTCTACACCTAGTCCCTTTGTTAAAGAGGAAGAGCTCATCTAAAGCTTCATTCTAATTCGGAACAAAGTTAGGTTTCGGCGTTTTTGAAGTTTCTCCATTCTCTCTCTTGTCTTGTAAGCTTGAGGTAGGGATTCTTCGCACTTTCTTATGATTTTTAACTTAGTTATTTGTTATTTCTAAAACAATATTATGATTTGGTGATTTTTGGACAAACCTAGGGTTTGGGGTTAAAAATCAAAAGAGGGGTTTTCAAATGGATTCTTGAAAATGGTTGTGAGATTAGAAGTGAGGTTGAGTTGTGATAAAATGGTTGGTTTTGATACTTGGAATTGATTGTGGAAGAAATGGGGGTTTTGCCCTAAATATCTCAAATGTTGATTTTGTATAAATAATTGGAATTGATGTTGGAAATGTGAAATTGGGTTGATATTGATGAGAATGGTGGAGTTGGGTATGCATTACCACTCACGTCTTGGAAATTGGAAAGTTATCTTTATGGAAATTAACAATCTGTTTAGAGATATCTGTTTTAGGTTATCGGTGGAAGATAACTATGATTGTTGTTGAAATTCCATGAGAATTTGGAGAATTGAAACTATTTTGTCATCCATGGCATTAAGTATTGTTGCATATTTACTATATTGAAAATGTGCATTATTTTGAGAAAAATGGGTAAATTTGGGAAGCAAGTGCTATCTTGTTGAAATAAGTTGGTATGTGTGTCCATGGTGAAAGTCCTAAAAACCACGCGTTTATATGGGCGCCGATCTTGTGGACGAAATTTCCGTGAAATGGCAATAGTAGTGCTTGTATAGCCTACGTTTACATGGGTTTCGGTTTATAGTTTCCTATGGACGAAATTTCCGTGAAAGGTTGTATTTGTTTTGACATTCCCGAAGATTATGATTCACTGCCCTATTTTTTATTGTAAAGGAAATGGTTTCGTAATTGTGATGAACTTGGCATTGCATGGTTTTTGGAAAGTGATATAAAATGTTTTGGCACAAGCATTACATATGCATATCACCTTATATCTTTGTTAAGATTCATAAACTATGTTGTAGTATCTCTACTAGATTTTGGCTCAACCTATGTGGGAAAATCATTTTCAAGTGTTGATGATATGCCTCCACCAAGGTAATAGCTCGGGAGGACTCGGAGTTGAAGGCTTCTTTTAGTGTATTGTTGTATTTATTTTGTACAAGCCAAGGGCTTTAAACTGTATTGGATTTAAATCCATTTTGTTGTAACAGTCTTGGAAAGTTGTAAGCCTTTAGAGCATTTACTACTTGTTTAACCTTTATTTCATATCTTTAACATGTAACACATGCTATAAATTCAGAGTTAGGGTTTATGAATGTATAATCGCATGTGTTATCTTTTGTACTATGAGATCATATGGAATGGAAGGGACATTGCATTTAGAATGGTACGATTATTTATTAATATTGTGGGTGGTTCTATTGTAATTATTTACGAGGTGTTATAGGTCCTTAAATGAAACATGAGACAAGTCTAAAGAAGTACCATTTTGAGCGATTAGATACTTATGATTATTATCTTTTCTAGATATTATTGGCTCAGGTGTATGATTGGAGGTACTTCTAGTGTTAATATTATTTTTAACTTCATTTGTTTGAATAAAGTCAAAATTTTCTCCATCTCCCCATGTGCCAAACAATTCGGGATCAATCGACTCTTCTATCTTTCTTTTTCCCTTATTTATTTCTAGTAAAACACCTTGATCTATTATTTCTTCAGATGAAGATGATTGACTATCATCATCATTAGTTGACATATTAATATCATAATTAAAATGCTGTAAAAGGGCTTCATGTTCTAAACAAGTTTCTCTTATATGATCTAGTAGCCTATTTTCTTCATCAATACCTAAATCTAGGTCTTTATATAATTTTCTCTGATAATCCGATATTTCAACAATATTTTCATATTCAGTCCTATTATAGATATTGGTTTGAAGTACCGGAATATCTTCTGTACCGTGAAATAGCCTAGGAATGGAGTTATCTCCTGGACTATTCATTCCATCATTGTTATGAAAGATATAGTTTCTAATTGAGTTACCAAATTGTTTATTTTGGTTTTTGCTTCTTTGTTTAAGTCAATAGTTATTATAAAACCTAAATTGTCTATTTTAGATTCTATAGACTCAACTCTAGATTCTAGATAATTTTGATTTATTTTTTGATTTTTATCTAATTCAGAAAAACAATAGCACATAATATCGGTAACATTATTTAAACTAGAATACACACTATTTATATTTGCAGACTCTTTAGTAATATGTAAATTATGGTCATATTTATTATTTACATTATTCTTTTTATTTCCAAAGCATATTATATCTTTAAGGTTAATTGTCATTATAGATTGTTGTTGGTACCTAAGACTCTCATAGTTTATTTATCTAGTGCCTAAAACCTCTCTTTGTGATCTTAAAGACTTAAAAATGCCTAATTATGGCCAATAGTCAAAAGATCTTAATGAGTATATGGACTTTGACATACACTAAACATATATGTTCTACAACAACTATAAATGAAACAAATAATTATGAAAATATAAAATACAAAGGATACATAATTAAAGACTAAACTTTACTAATAATATTTTTCAGATTTTTTTTTTTAAATATCATTAAGCACACGATACACACTTATATATATCAAAATTAATACATAGATAGAAATACTTACATAGCTTGATCATGATTTAAAAAACTCTTCACCAAGCTCTGATACCAATTACAAAATAATAAAAGGAAATAAGCTTTCTACTATTTTATGGAGCTATGGAGTTAAGAGAAGTTAGAGAAGTTAGACAACAAAGAGATGGTGGGAATTTACATTGCTTCCATTGTTGGTTTGAATGCCAATTTATAGAATACATCTTATAGACACAAACAAAAACCAAAAAGCTAGCCTAATCCAAAAAGTTTATTATAAAGTTATTGCATATCTACTTTGTTGAAATTTACAACACCAATACGGCCAAAACTTTCACAAAAGTCTAGAAACTAATAAATACAAAGACAAGAAAGACTTTGGAAACATAAATTTTAGGTTAAAATTTACAAAAAAGATAAAAATAAATTGAAATAGTCAATAAGATAAAATGTCATATCAAACTCACAATCATTTTATTTTTTCTCTCATAAATATCACATCTAACTAAAAAAATATCTAACCTCTTTCCAAACACAAAAATTTTAACCTACTAAAATAGTCAAAAACTAAAATAACTTGCTAAAATAGTCAACTTTCCAAACGAGGCCTATATAAAGACAAAAAGTCTATTTCTATAAACACTTATTTATTTATTTATTTATTTTTGTAAACACGCTTTTATGAAAGCTTTAGCCTATTCTGGGAATTTGAAAAAAAAAATTTAAGTGCTTATAGAAATAGACTTTTTCTAATTATTTAATGGGTTAATTAAAAAAAATCAAAATTTCACATGTTTTTCACTTTAAAGTCTAGTGTTTCAATTTTGACAAATTAAACCCTAGAATTTCATCCGTGTTTCAATATTTCCTCCGTCTATCTCCTTTCATTTTCATTCATCTATTTCCTTCAGCAGCATACATAATTTTTATATTCAAACCCACCTGTTAAAACCCTTATATCTTCCTCGTCGTAATTCTATTTCGCCTCATTTTTGCGTCATTGGATTCACCTCATTGCCTAATTTTCGTTCCATTTCACATGTCTTATTCCACCTCTTTTTGTGTGCTGTTGAAACTCCAAAATTTGACCAAAAATAAGGTTTTTCTTTTCGTTGTCGACTTTTCTTCGAGTCATCTTTCAAACTCTATAACTTTCTCGATTCTTAACGGTTTTACTCGCTCTTTTGCCAATCTCTTCACCTCACTTCCTACTTCATCCTATGCTACCTCGCTTACTCCTCCCCGAAATGGGTGATTTCCAAAAACAAACTTTGAAAATTTCAAAAACTTATCTATTTTGTTTCTTTCTCCTCCATCTTCACCTATAACATGTTGTGAATCGTGGTTCTAAGTTTTGACAGATGGTGGTGGGTTGGTGGTTCAGGTGGTGATAACGAAGTGAACAATCAACCCACCAACCCATTACCATGTGAGCTTCATCATCACCATCTCTCAACCCCACCTCCGCCATCGAAATCCATCACCACCAATTTCAACCCGCGCCATCACCATCCCTGTAATCACCTCCTTTAACTGTGAGCTTCGCTACCACCATCACTACTGTTGGACTGCCACCGTCACCACCATCGCCCAGCTATGTCAAAACCTAGAACCACCATTCACAACATGTTATAGGTGAAAATAAAGAAGAAGGAAGATGGAGGAGAAAGAAACAAAGGGGATACGTTTTTGGAATTTTTTAAGTTGATTTATAGGCTACTTTCAACATACTGAAACCACCCATTCTGGAGCGAAGTAAGAAAGCACAGTAGCGTAAGACGAAGTAGGAAGTGAGGTGAAGAGATTGACAAAAGAAAGGAGTAAAACCATTAAGAATCGAGAAAGTTATAGAGTCTGAAAGATGACTCAAAGAAAAGTCGAAAACGGAAAGAAAAATCTTATTTTTGGTCAAATTTTGGAGTTTTGACAGCACGCAAAAAGAGGTGGAATAAAACATATGAGAAATGGAATGAAAATTAGGCCATAAGGTAAATCCAATGATGCAAAAATGAGACGAAACAGAATTACAACGAGAAAGATACAAGGATTTTAACAGGTGGGTTTGAATATAAAAATTATGTATATGAGAAAAGTCTCAAATGGAAAGAAAAATATAATTTTGGGTCAACTTTCGGAGCTCCGAAGGCACACAAAAAGAGGTGAAATAAGACATGAGAAATGGAATGAAAACTAAGTCATGGGGTGAATCTAACGATACAAAAATGAAGCGAAATGAAATTACGATTTATGAAGAGACAAGGGCTTCAATAGATGGGTTTGAATATGAAAATTATGTGTGCTGCCAAAGGAAGAAAATGAATGGAAATGGATAGAGGGGCCACATTGAACTACGGATAGAACTTTAGCGTTTAATTTGTCGAAATTGAAATACTGAGGTTTAAAATGAAAACAAGCTAAACATCGATTTTTTTTTTTTTTTGGTAATTAACTCTTATTTAATTTAGAAAACCAAAAGAATTTCTGTTTGGCAGTAGGCTATTTTAGTTGACTATTTGACTCTTCACGAACAGATATGTAAAAAATATAGAGAAAGATGTGATGAGGTATTTTATTTTCTTGGCTATTTTAGCATGGAATGGACATATGAATCTAAGGGTTTGAAAGCATTTAACTCCGTAGGCCTTGTTTGTTTGGTGTGTTTTCAACCTAGGGATAGGACTCCATGTCGGGGCATTTCCCTAAATAAGCCAAAATAATAAGGGAATTCCCAAACTAAGCCTAGTTTTGAAAGATTTCCCAAAGTAAGCTAACTCGCGGTTCACAATCACGAGTTCAACACTTTTCCACCCCTCTCGCCTGAAACCTGCTAAAATTGAAACTCGCTGTTATGAAAAGCGAGTTTAATTAAGAACTTGCTGTCAGAAAACGCGAGTTTGATTAATTTTTTTTTTCTTTTGAACTCGCTTTTCACAAGCACGATTTCATCCCATGCTGAACTCGCTTTTTGAAAGCACGAGTTTAGCGTAGCGATTTTTGTTCGAACTTGCCGCTTGTAAGGACGAGTTTATCAAAAATTTCTAATGAACTCGCTCTTTGTAACCACGAGTTCATCAAAACCCACGCTTTATGAAAAAAAAATTTCTTCTAACCTCACTCTTTAGAACCACGGTTTTTGCCAAATTTTTTATGAACCGCTTTTAGCATAATTTTTTTTTTAATTTCAATTTTATGAACTTTAAAGAAAAAATTTCGTTCTTTTGTTTATGTTGTCATTGTTTTGGTGATAATATATTTTAGAATAATTTTTGGTTAAAATTCTTTTACTAAAACCGCTCTCATATTAATTTTTTTTTTCTTTCCTTTTGTCTTTATTTTGGGTTAGAATGTGTAATTCAGCGTTTTGTTATTTTGTTTGTCTAAAGTAAATTTATTTTGTTTTTTCTTGTGTTTGTTTTGGGTTAGAAGGTAATAATATAATTCATAAATTTTTGAGCTTTAGTAAAGTCGTTTTGATGTGAATTTTTTTAATTATTATTTCTTTGTTTTATGCTAGAAGGTGTTATTCAGTAATTTGTTTGGGCTTTAATAAATCCGTTTTCATTTAAATATATATATTTTTTCTTTTGTCTTTATTTTGGGTTAGAAGATGATAATGTAATTTATAAATTTATTTTCACTTTACTAAAGCCATTTTCATGTAAAGTTTTTTATTTTTTATTTTTTTCTCTTGTCTTTGTTTTGGGTTAGAATGTGTTATTCAGAATTTTGTTTTGGCTTTACTAAAGCCGTTTTCATGTAAATAATATATTTTTTTTTCTGTTGTCTTTGTTTTGGGTTAGAAGCTGATAATGTAATTCATAAATTTCTTCTCGCTTTACTAAAGCCGTTTTCATGTAAACTTTGTTATTTTTTATTTTCTTCTCTTGTCTTTGTTTTGGGTTAGAATGTGTTATTCAGAAATTGGTTTTGGCTTTACTAAAGCCGTTTTCATTTAAATAATATATATTTTTTCTGTTGTCTTTGTTTTGGGTTAGAAGCTGATAATGTAATTCATAAATTTCTTCTCGTTTTACTAAAGCCATTTTCATGTAAACTTTGTTATTTTTTATTTTTTTTCTCTTCTCTTTGTTTTGGGTTAGAATGTGTTATTCAGAAATTGGTTTTGGCTTTACTAAAGCCGTTTTCATTTAAATAATATTTTTTTTTCTGTTGTCTTTGTTTTGGGTTAGAAGCTGATAATGTAATTCATAAAACCTTGAGGAAAAAACACATAAGTCTCTCACAAAAATACATAAGTAGTACAAACATAAGTCTCGAACAACAATACATTGTGGACACCATGAACTGAACACACAATACATAGATAAACATAACAGTTAAACAGACAAATATTAGCTGCATAATCGACCAACTCATTACGGAAACACTTACTCTAACACAAACATTACATATTAATGCATGACCTAATATTGTCAAGTGTAGACATTAACACCTAATTCGCTTAAATCGTAGGTGGCTCAGAGTCCGAATAATCCGAAGCTCAAAGATCGAGACAAGTTGAGGATCCTCCATGATACCCTTGATAGCCGCATCATTTGGTTCTGCTTTTGTTCTTCCGGGCATCCTTCTTAACTATGTATAGTCAAGATATCGCGGGCTAACCTACGGTTCATTTGAGAAATCTCACGTTGTAGTCTTTCACATAGTCGATCAACATTATCAGGATCTTCCTTTTGGATCTCAACAGAACGTGCTTTTGGCACCTTCAATCGATTTTCTCAACATAATCTTTCCATTTGGACTCACTCTATAAATAGTGCGGGCCACTTCAGAAGTCTAGCGTTTGCTAAACCATATCCTGTTTGATTATCTGATGGTTCCTCTACCAAGCCACATGGATCTCGATAGTACTTGGGCATGACAAAATGTCGCTTCCCAAACCTATCATGACAAGCACAAGAGGCATCTAACGAAGCAAATGGTGTTTCATCTTCAAAGACGCCACTTCCTTCCCTCCTCGTCGTGAACTATCACCCCTTTGCAAGTTCCTACCACCTCTGCGATTCCCACTCCCTCCCATGAACCATGTAGCCATGCTAATTTTTTAAAACAAATGAATGATAATTTCGTAGGGCGAAATGAGTTGTAAGGTTGTATCTTCACCTTTAGTCGTTTATATAGTTAGTTATGAACAGCTTTTGAAATATGGCCCTGCATGACAATCCCACATAAACGAACAAGGTATGAGTTGTCAGTAGAATGAAAAACCAGAAAAAAGGAAATATTGTGCACCAAGTCACATGACTTGACAATCCATCTGCATATACCGACAAAATAAGGGCATGCTCACTGTAAGGTAAATCAGTGAATTCACTGTTATCATACAACTTTCTGAATTGAGAATCGCACATATATTAATAAGAAATGAGTTGTCATTGTAATAAAAAAGTCGAGCAAAAAATTGAGAAAACCAAAGTCTGTGCACCAAGTCACATGACTTGACAATCCATCTGCATATACTGACAAAATAAGGGTATGCTCACTGTAAGGTAAATCAGTGAATTCACTGTTGCCATGTGACTTTCTGAATTGAGAATCGCACATACATTAATAAGAAATGAGTTGTCATTGTAATAAAAAAAGTCGAGCAAAAAATTGAGAAAACCAACGTCTGTGCACCAAGTCACACGACTTGACAATCCATCTGCATATACCGACAAAATAAGGGCATGCTCACTGTAAGGTAAAGCTGTGAATTCACTATTGCCATGTGACTTTCTGAATTGATAATCCCACATATATCAAGTAGAGATGAGTTATCACTGTAATAAAAAAATCGAGCAAAAAATCGAGAAAACCAAAGCCTGTGCACCAATTTACATGACTTGACAATCCATCTGCATATACCGACAAAATAAGGGCATGCTCACTGTAAGGTAAATCAGTGAATTCACTGTTGCCATGTGACTTTTTGAATTGAGAATCGCACATATATTAATAAGAAATGAGTTGTCATTGTAATAAAAAAAGTCGAGCAAAAATTTGAGAAAACCAAAGTCTGTGCACCAAGTCACATGACTTGACAATCCATCTGCATATACCCACAAAATAAGGGCATGCTCATCAGAAGGTAAAGCGTTGAATTCATCTGCTGCCATGTGACTTTCTCAATTGAGAATCCCACATATATCAAGTAGAGATGAGTTATCACTGTAATAAAAAATCGAGCAAAAATCGAGAAAACCAAAGCGTGCACCAATTCACATGACTTGACAATCCATCGCATATACCCACAAAATAAGGGCATGCCGATCAGAAGGTAAATCGCTGAATTCATCGCTGCTATGTGACTTTCTCAATTGAGAATCCCACATATATCAATAAGAGATGAGTTGTCATTGTGTATCAAATAATCGAGCAAAATATCGAGAAAACCAAAGCTTGTGCACTGTGTCACAAGACTTCACAATCCATCTCATATACCGACAAGTCTCTCCACGATTTGACTACTCAATGTTTGAAAAAATGAAGCTTATGTAGGCAATGTTGTGTTTCACTTAGCTATGCATCATTCGTTGTTATGACCTACTATTTCTATCAACGGGAAAAGTATGACTATTTGAATTTTTGTTGTCATTTGGAATTATTTTAAAATCAACTTTTGATTATTCGATTTGTAATATTTTGGGAAACATTTACAATCTCAACTTTTGAAATCAACTTTAAAATAATGGTGGACCTTGTGAGTGAAACGTGGGTTAGGTAGGAGTACTTGGCCACCAATGTTTGTGAATATCATGGTGCAATCAAATCTGTCCAGAAAACTGGTGCATTAAAATCTGTCTGGAAAACTGGTGTTACACAGTAATTTCAGAAGTGTTGTTCTCTTTGGGTATAAATCCGAAAAATAACAAATCAGCGTCATTAGAACTGGTTACAATTCTAGTTTCTATACTCAGAGAATCGTCAATTTCTTTCAAAAGGTGCAAAAACAACTGCTTTGGGTATAATTAATTGTAAATAGTGATTCATCCCAACCAAATCAAGTAAAACCAATTGGGTTTTAAACTTAGTCCCCAACCGACCAACCACTTGGGTTTGAGCTTGTTTGTCCAGCCCCGAAGTTTAGTTTTCTGTCAACCCCCATTCCTTACCGTGAGTCATCATTTGTACCGGACTTACAAGAATTGGAAGGCGACTTTTCTTCTTTCCCGATGGAGATTGAAATTCTTACGAGAGGATCCCTATTTGACGAGGCACGCTTAAGGGAAGCTTTTCACCGAGCTACTGCTCGCTTTTATGTGTTATTGAAGGCGAGTTTGTTTGTCCGAACTTTATTAGTCCCCCAACCGACCAACCGCTTGGCTTTGAGCTTGTTTGTCCAAATTTCAAATTTAGTTTTCTGTCAACCCCCCATTCCTTACTAGAGTCATCATTTTTACTAGACTTCTAGGAATTGGAATGCGACTCTTTCTTCTTTCCTGATGGAGATTGAAATTCTTTACATAGAGGATCCCTATTTGACGAGGCCCAGTTACAGGAAGCTTTTCACCGACCTACCTGTTCTGTTTTATGTGTTATTGAAGGCGGTAGTTCGTTTCACCGAGTTTAGTTTTCTGTCAACCCCTCATTCATTACCAGAGTCATCATTTTTACTGGACTTTCAGGAATTTGAAGGTGACTCTTTCTTCTTTCCTGATAGAGATTGAAATTCTTTGTAAATTGATCCCTATTTCACCAACCCCAGTTAAGGGAAGCTTTTCACCGAGCTACCTATTCTGTTTTAAGTGTTTTAAGTATTCACATAATTCAACATACATTAATCCATTCATTAATCCAGAATTGAGAATCGCACATATATTAATAAGAAATGAGTTGTCAGTGTAATAAAAAAGTCGAGCAAAAAATTGAGAAAACCAAAGTGTGTGCACCAAGTCACATGACCTGACAAATTCCATCCGCATATACCCACAAAATAAGGGCATGCTCATCAGAGGGTAAATCAGTGAATTCACTGTTGCCATGTGACTTTTTGAATTGAGAATCACACATATATCAAATTGGTGTTGAGGTAAACCAATTGGGTTTTAAATTGCTTACTAGAGTCATCATTTTGACTGGACTTCCAGGAATTGGAAGGCGACTCAATCTTCTTTCCCGATGGAGATTGAAATTCTTTACGTACAGGATCCCTATTTCACGAGCCCCAGTTAAGGGAAGCTTTTCACCGAGCTACCTGTTCTGTTTTATATGTTTTAAGTATTCACATAATTCAACACACATTAATCCATTTGTTAATCCAGAACATTCATTAACTCATTGCAATTCAATAAAGAAAGTCATGAACTAATAAATGTGCTGTTATAAATGTAGTTATTTCATAAACTTCAGGTTCATTAAACAAATACTTCAAATACATCCGTACGTTAGATGAACAACAACATTGTCTTACACCTGCATAACATACAAATATATATGAAAGATAAAGGTGTTTGATTTCTCATTCCTCATCTGACATGTAGTAGTTAGAGAGATATTTTTCATTGTTTAAGACATTATTTCGCTCAATCACTTTCAAATCTCTGTTGCTTGCTTCTGCCATTTCGGTGGCTAGCTGAAGCATAAAATGTCGACATCTTCGCATCAACATTCTGTTGTTCTCCTTCTTAATTCTACTAACTGCTTTTTCATAGTCACTAACATTTCGTCTAGCCATGGTTAATGAACGATGATGAGGTATCGGTGCCCCAAAGTTACGTAGATCATTAAATAATCCTTCTTGCTCCATTACCCTGAACGCCCATTCTGCTCGGATACCAGCATAATAATCCTTCGGACTCGAGTACTTTTCGCTCTTATAGTCATAACTAAATGGAGGTAGCAGCCACACTTTCGGATTTCTTTGTTGGCGTGAACTTCCTACACCTCTTGAAGACATTGTTCCTAAAATAAACAAACAAATAATAATAGTAATTGTAGATATATTACTATTGTTATGACTTGAACAAACATCATACTGGGGTTGTCGCTATTTATAAACATCATACTGAGGGTTAACTAGAGATGATCTAGTGACGATAATGCATGCTGGGGCACTATGGAAGAAGTGATACCTGTGATATTGTTTTTTAGCTTTTCATTTCATACAATTCTGAGTACCCGTGACTTTGTGTACCTGTGATGTAGTCACGGACGTGGTTGTTAGATAAAGTCATCATTGTAGGACAGAGGATGACACTGCAATCCCTTCATATTGGAGCAGTGAGTTGTCAAATAAAACAATATGCAGTGAGTTGTCACATCGCCCCATGAAACTATTTTTTCATGCTTACTTTTTTAATACAGTAAGTACTGACTTGGAATTGACGATTTCAATACAAATTGGTATTTTCAAAAAATTATAAATGAAATTAAATCCTTAAATTTTCTTTGTTTTAAACTAATATTCTTCATAAACAACCTATATTTTATTTTATTCACTTAATGAACATTCACAGTCATCCTATTTTCTCCTGTTTACATTTTTTGCTTCTTTTTGTATATTCTGCAATGTGATAAAAAAAAATAAAGCATTTACTTGCGCTGCAGAAAGTCACATGCATCACGTAATGTGAGGAAAAAACTGACAAACTATATAAGCATGACAAAGTCAGAAAGTCACATGCATTACTGCATCACTGCATAAAGCGACATGCATCACTGCATCACTGTACAAAGTCACATGTATCGCTGCACAAAGTCAGATGCATCACTGCACAAAGTCACATAGCATCTGAGGAAAAAACAAAGCATCCAAATTATTACACCGGTTCAAGTAATTGGTGAGCATCACTGACAAATGTTGGACGTATCACCGCGCCGAGCTGCAATTTATTATCGTACCATACCTACTGTGCCCTTGTGAATTATGCAATCTATTAAAATTTTGAGGGGGGTGCCATAACAAAATAACAATAAATTAATACATATGTCAATACACCTAAAAAGTAAAACAAATTTCTGAATAAATATTTCAAAGAATTTAAAAATATTTTAAAGATTTTGAAATTGTAATTTCACATTTATTTTTTAAAAAAAATTTCAGGCAGAGAAATTTGACTACTTCAGACGTTTAGTCAGTTGATCAGCTTGGTTTTTATTTTATTATTTTTTTTTATGTTTTTACTTTTTGTTTTGGAATAACAATAAATTATCCAATTCATAAAAGTCGAAGTGACAACTCCTATCAAGTTGATGCATAGTTGTTCAGGTCATAAAAGTTGACGTGACAACTCTGATGCATAGTTGATTACAATAATTTCATACATACAGCTACCATGTGTATATATGGTATAAATATCGCATCATACCATAACAAAAGTTTTACAGCTATTTCGAGCGATATCATCATGAGATATACGGTGGTTGATCTATATTCAACAATGGGTCGCTATTGGGTTGCAGATGGAGATGAATTTGAATACCCAATGAATCCAAATCTGCGTTACTCATGTGCCACCGTCAATACCATGAGAGCTGAGTGGGAATTTCGCAAAACTCGAGCAAACGTTCTCGTTGAGCTATGTCGTGAAGTTAATCTTAAATTTCCTCGCTGGTTAGCCATGCATATGCCAACTGACACTCCACAGTTGTTGCAAAGGGCATTGCATCGTATCCGCGACGAGGTTAATCGCATGACCCAACGTTTGCAAAGGTCCGGACTAATGAAGACTGCAAATGAGCGTGCCGAAGATGGGTTAATGGATGACGCACACTAGTACTACGCCTAGAGCATGGATGTTATGTATGAATCTGATATTGAGATGTCAGATGATGATGATAATGAATGAAATTGTTTGGGTGAACGTCCAAACCATTTCTGTAATGCATGCAATTTGTAATGCTTATCCACGACTTATCAATGAAGGGAGATATTTCAATTGTTTTCGAATATTTATTGTAATTCTACCTTTACTTTCTCTCCGTTATTGTTATTTTGAAGAACGCTACTTGAACTAAACTTTCATGATTTCATGCATTATTGATGTGGAATATAATAATGATACTTAATGAACAAGGTATGAGTTCATATCGATTGATAGTTGAAATACTTGTGTTTGTTTAGATATTTATTTTGATTCCTTTTTGTTCATATTGCTCCCCACAACTATCCATTATGCAATGTTCACATTTTTTTCCCAAATTTTTGTTGTATAATATTTTTACAAATCAGAGTAACACACAAGTGGTCCTCCAATCTCATTTAATCATAAAATCCTATCAATTCTTATCATTTTTTTCTTGTTTTCATTTTTTATGGAAATCATCAAAACAAGTAAGAATAAAAATTGTGAAATTATATTTTTCAAGAAATAAGTACGACACATTTACATCATCTGCATAAGTTTGATATACAAAACCATAACAAAAACTATAAATAAAATAAACTATACACTCCACATCACACCCGCTAATGCCCTAACTCGCCTCAGCCCCACAACCCCATCAGGACCTCCTCCTCGGTCTTGTCAGAGACTCTCAATATCTCGCTCTGTGGAGCTCGTGGATCGTGACTTTCATCGCATGTACCCCTAATCTCGGCCGGGCGAAGATCGGATATCGCCGTGAGCCGTGAAACTCCATCATCCGTGCAATCAGACGATTCGCACCGAGCTTGACCTTCGCCGCTTCGCACTCCCAACCTTCGCCGCGACGTCCGCCACAACCAAAACCTCGCCTCTCTCGCGCTGGGGGTTCAATATGGCCTCGGCGTTAACGTGGGAGATGTCGCGAGAATCGCATCATGTGTACTCATGGTCGCGTCGAACCGTTCGTGGTAATCGGGTGGGTGGGGTAACAACGTCATGCATGTATCGGGGCGGTGTCCAATCAGGGTCAAGCACATAAGGTATGCCAGTATGCAGCGTAAGAAGTACGTCGAGGGAATCTGTAGATATGTATGGGGTAGTATGTGGTGGGGTCGAAGGCAATGTCGAAGGAGCTGATGTGGCAGGCGCTGAAGTGGACGGCGCTAATGTGTCTGGAGCAGCTGCTAAAGTGTGTACACCGTAGTGGCCGAAATGCAAACGATTTCTCCGATGGGCAAGCTGGAATGCCTGGTACAATAACTCCCGGATCTCTGCAACGGCCTCCAAGGCATGCTGTGCATCACGTCTCAAATGGGCGTCCTCAGCCAAGTGAAACGACCTCCCAGCTCCAGCCACTTGAACAAACATTCAGACGTATTATTAGGCTACAGTTCACTGAAAGTAAATCAAGTATGATTTTAATAATTATCTGACACATAATATGATACTCACCAATGCCTCAAGATAAGGGCCAACTCCCTGATATCCAGACTCAGACACGTGGCTCGGATTCCCGACTAGTAGGTGTGTATGTCGCCGATACCACAACATGTAAGGGTCGAAAGAGAGGATCACCTCATCGCTGTAGTCACCAGGCACAATCGTCCCGGCGGGCATCCCACAACTGTATATATCACATATAAAACAGACGCTACCGCCAATTCAGTCACGCTTATCGCTGACGTGCAATCGCCACTCGTCGAACCAATCCAAGACGGATCGCACCACCAAACTGTCGGAGGACACGATGCGGGAGATGCCACTCAACCACGTCAAAATAAATAAGTGCCACTCTCGCCATCCATATCTCCTGACCCAGTCGGCAGTAGTCGGGGAGCGTATCGAGGACCCCAGCGTAAGGCTGCCAGATAAACTACAATGCCGACAAATAATTTAAATTTTGCTCGTGAACTCAAAACATACACAATGAAGAAGACAACTAAAATGCAATCAAAAAAGTTCATACCTCACCCTCGGTCATCCGGTCCAGCTGGTCTCTATAAACTACCACTATGTGGGTCGAGACGACCTCGTGGCCCATGTCAACCCTCCACCGGCTACCTCGCGGTCCGGTGGGCAATTGCATGTCCCCCTCACCCATAGGAAGCTCACCAGGACCAACCGGTTGCCGCCTAGACGGGGCAATGCGAATCAATCTCTCCCATGCCCAAATCTGTAATAGTTTGAACACAATTACAATACTGATATATGGCTATAAATATGAATTGACATGTAATAAAATTGTTACTAACCTGTAGCAACACAAGTGGTCCTCCAATCTCTCTCGTACCCACTTGAGCTGCTCGACATAGCATCCTATACAACCATGCTAGAGCCGCGCTACCCCAGCTGTACTGCCCAATCTCGTCAATGTCTCTCAGCAATGGAAAATACATCAGCTTAACCAGGTTCTGTGACTTATCAAGGAGAAGTACCCCCCCAATAAGCCACAGAATATATGCTCGGGTATGCTGCTGTACCAACTTATCTGGAGCATGATCTGGAAGATGAGCAAAGTGCTCAGCCAGCCACCTCACCCTCACTCTACCCGTCAGAATCACTGGGTGTAGGTGCTACTCCCAATAGCTCAAAGACATAGGGCTATCCATCGCCTGTCGTGATGTAAGAGTCAACTCCAAGAATCGCCGCCATCAATCCGAAGACCATATAGGACGAATACATCCTGCAACGTGACGGTGGCCTCCCCGATCGGGAAATGGAATGTATGAGTCTCTGTGCGCCACCTCTCAACGAGAGCAGTGATGAGTGCGTGGTCCAGTCGAATGTGCCCGATACGATACACACCATAGAATCCTGCGCGTAATAGATACTGCAAGACTCTATGGTCCAACGGATGCTCCCACAATCCAGACCGCCTGACGGCATGTCAACACTATGCGGCCTTCATCCTCGCACAAATGTAATTACAGTTCAAATAATAACATTATCCCGAAATATAAAACAAAATGCAATGTATTTTAATTGTAGCCGTAAAGTGCAACAAACATTATTGCATACCGGACGGTCCCACATACTGTCAGCCCGATGTGCCTGTCTCAATAGTGGAACCTCCTCAAGTACATGTGCCATGAAGCCTGTACAACTGAAATATTAGATCATCCATATCAAAAGCTCCTTTAATCATAACATAATAACAGAGAAATCGTAATTATTGATTTTGTCTTGAACGATGTAAAATACAATGAAGTAAATGTTATGGGTTCGAGAAAAAGACAAATTTATGTGCCACTTACACGGAAGCAATTCGAAATTAATGATTACATTTATGGCATATTTGACAAAACTGAAATATTTATTTTGTAATGCTAAAAGTTTGAATAAATTATAAATTTTGCAAAATACATATAAAATTTTGTAATTGTGAACAATGACCGCAGCATTCCAATTTTTAAAATTTTAATTTATAATAGGTTAATTTTTTTAAATTTTGTAAATTTTTTAAATTATAAAATGTGAACAATAATTGCAGCATTCGATATTTAATTTATTCAAAAATATGAAATTTTGAAATGGTAGAAGAACTACGTGATTAAGTATAGAATATTGTAATACACATTTTGAATCAAGTACTCCGTGAAAAACTAGTACACATTTTCAATAAATTATAAAAGTTTGAATAAATTGTACACATTTTCAATTTTGCATTACACATTTTTGACTCAAGTACACATTTTGTAATACACACTTCAAATGTATGACCCCCTTTACAAATAAAGAATTTAAAAATACATAATTAAATGATCTATTACAAATGAAGAATTTCAAAATGATATATTACAACATGTAAGTATTACATAGTCTTCATCGACCAAGTCGCGCCGGACATGTTCGCCTGTCATGACCTGTCTGGTGGCACTCACTGCAACGAGCTGTCAAATGCCTGTCTGATATATCCATCTCATTCGAAATACGAGCCATAGATGTACGACCCCGTTTTACTTCTCGCAGACGAAGGTCATTAGGCATTAAGGTCCACTGCAGATCATCCCAATAATCTTCATGCGGTATTGGGTTGAATTTAGTTTCCCAAACCCTCATGTATACAGGAAGCCTGTATACTGGATCAACGTACTGGAATGGATTGTCACCGCATTCAGACATTACAGCGAGCATATGAGAACATGGATAGTGTCTTATCTCATATTTCCCACAACTGCACGTGGGTTGATTCATCCGCACAATCTGTCTATTGCGACCTCGTCCACGGCGAAAAGATGTTTGCACCTCAAATACACGGCGGGGCCTATAAGATAATATTGAAACAAACTAATCAAGTTCATGTTTTTAGATGTAATTAACTTAACAACATAATAATAACAATTTTTTCACATTACAAACTAACCTGTCATACGATATCAACTTCAAAGTATTTCCCTTTGTGATACCCTCCTCCATAGTTCTTTGCATCTCTCTAGGGTATTGGAAGTCATTATGCATATCTGCTTTGAAATTAGGCTCCCATCTCGTCAAAATATTTGACGAGTCAAAATGTGAATTCAACCATAGTGAAATAGGTAAGTTCCTTGCACCTTTCAAGGCCGTTGAAGCACTCGCATCATTCTTGGTCAATACCCCCATGATATCCACCGTCATATACAAGGGCCCACCTCAGATTCATCTTGTGAACCCAATCGATGGCTTGCTTAATAGCTCAGATTCCGATCTAAGTAACCATTACACTTTCGCTGCTGATCAAGACTCGCTTTCCACGAAGTTGTTTGAGCTCCTTATTTCGAAATGTGTGTTAAAGTTATCGCAAACATGTCGAAGGCAAGATGATATCCAACAAATTGGAGCGAGGATTCACCAATGCCGCCACGCAGCCTAAAATACTCTCACTCGATCGAGATATCAAAGTCACTCGTCGGGTCCATGACAATATGTTCCTTGATATTTTGAATGAAGAACGACCAAGACTCCAAACTCTCCCCGTCGACAAATAATGCAAGCGGTAATATTTTTCCATTGGCAGTGACAATCGTTGCTACAAGCAACACACCAGTGTATTTACCATATAAGAATGTACCATCTATAGTTATAACAGGCCTACAATATCTAAAGCCATCGATGACGTGTTTGAAAGACCAGAAAACAAAGTGGAAGACGGGTATAATGGTTGCATGCCCGGTATATCTATGCTTCCATGTCACGATGGTGCCAGGATTAGATGTCTGTAATGCATGCATGAATTTAGGCAATTGCCTGTATGATTCATCCCAATCACCGAATACCATTTTAATTGCCTTTGCCCTTGCATGCCATGCCTTCTTGTATGATATACTATAATTCATGGTCTTTTTTATATCTTCGATGACATTCTTAATTGGCATATCATGTTCATTCTGCATACGACAATCAAATATGAGTTGGATTATCTAGATGTGAACACTATAAACAAACAAATATGTATGTATATGTAAACATTTATTTTTTATACTAACCGCAACTTGTCCCAAAATATGAGAAGCAATGTAACTGGAGCTAATATTAGTGTGGTCCCTGTTCATTCGTGGGTATAAATAATGGTGAGGACCCCTGTACTGCTTTATTTCAAAAAGACCATGTTTCCTACTAAGAGATGCTTCCTACTAAGAGATGCACGCAACCACCAACTGCAGTCGTGCTTGCAAGCAGACACCCAAAGGTCTCGCTTGGAGGTTATGACCTTACACTCTCGATTATTTGTTGCATGGTACAATTTCACAGCATATAGAAGTTGCTTCTTATCAACAAAAACCATTCCTCTGTCCAACTCTGGATTTTCAACACTCCAGATCCGGTTACGGGGAACGACATGACGGGTACTAATGTCAAAATCACCACCCATGTGAATGTTATCATAGAAAGGGATTTCAACTCTAGGTGGAATGGGGGCATTTTCAGGTTCAACGGGAGCCTGGGCATCATATTCTTCATCATCATCATCATCTGATCCGCCTAATAAATTTTTTTCCTCACACATTTCATTGTCATCATCGTTTAGGGCGACATCAGGACCGTACATGTCACTGTCAACAAACTGCACCTCGTTCACTGTTTCAGCCATATTACCAGCAACTTCAACCGGAGTGGTATGATGGCTGCATGTCGGCACATCTTGTGTGTTACTGTCAAGTTCATAACCATATCCACCACGTGAACTTGATTCTACACCATAGCCCTGAAATGACTGTTGTGTGTAGCCCAGTGGATAACATTGATCTGATACATACATAGGAGACTGAAACGCTGTTGTGTCAATCCCATGTGTCAGCAATGTAGTGAACGGACGAGAATCCATATGTGTCATGTTCGGGATATTGTGTGCAATCTCTTTATCAATGTAGACTTCCAAACAATTTGGTGCTTGAAAACTTGCACCGATACTTAATACGGTGTTCAACGCCTCATCGTCATTGATCGGTAATATCTTGTATTTGATGTGTGCTTGCCACTGGCGATAAGGATATCTACATTTGAAGGTCAATCGGACACTTTCCCCGTAACTTGCCACCTTTGACGTAAACATCTCCTCCAAATTGCTAAGCGTGGTGCCAATTTGCACCAAGATATATCCTTTCGCTCAGCATCATATGCTACGCCTTCATCAGGATCCCGAATTATGTTTCCCCGCCAGTAGAAAATAATTGGAACAGTCTCCATATACTTGCTTCAATTAAGACAAAAAACATTAAAATAGCAACAATATACGTATATCTCCTTGTACTTGTAAAAGAATTATATGAAATTATACTCATTCAATTACAATTACTTGTGACGCAAAAACTTTATTTAAGTAATCATCAATTATAATCCAACATTCATTATTGATTTTTTAATTAAGATATGAGTTAAAATAATGATAATGGTTTAGATTTTTTAGCTTTTTAAGAAAAGCATCTTACAACTTATGAAAAAATTAACATCATCCTCTTATGCTATGCTTTTTACATTACTTATTATGATTAAGATCATGCTCTTGTGCACATTAAATGTAATTCAGCTAAATTTTAGGTTTATTAATTTTGGATTAATTTTGTATAAATTAGAAAGTAACAACATTTGTAATCATTAAATAAATATAATTTTATTTGTGTGATGAACATCTTAATTTTATAAGGACTTGTTATTTTACTTCTGAAGTTGTAATTTAAAATTTATCAAAAATGTCTGTGTTACATGGATTCTTGAAAACAAATCAAGTAACCATATCAGACACCTGACACCTAGATAAGTGTATCATATGTATGGTCGATACTTCTCATCAGGTATGCACATATCCACGATTTTAGCCAAAAAAAATTTTGTTCTGAACTCGCTGTTATAAACCACGATTTAAGCCAAAAAAAATTTTCTTCTGAACTCGCTGTTATAAACCACGATTTTATCCCAAAAAAAAAAAAAAAAGACTTGTGTACTCAAAATATATATATTAAAATGTGATCAGAACATCACTTATGTTGTTGGCAGCTCAAGTGGTAGTGCAATGGTGATGCCCAGGGGTGGAAAACTGTTAAACTGGTATGGTGGAAGAGTCCGTTGGAAATTGGTACGGTGGAATAAGAGTCTAATTGGAGGCATTTCCCTAAATAAGCCAAAATAATAAAGGAATTCCCAAACTAAGCCTAGGTTTGAAAGAATTCCCAAAATGAGCTAACTCGCGGTTCACAATCACGAGTTCAACAGTTTTCCACCCCTGTCGCGGGAAACCTACCAAATTTGAAACTCATTGCTATTTAAAAGCGAAGTTTGATTAAGAACTCATGATTCTTAAACGCGAGTTTAATTAAATTTTTTTTTCCTTTGAACTCGCTTTTTACAAGCACGATTTCATCCCAAAAAAATTTTGTGCTGAACTCGCTGTTTGAAACCACGAGTTCATCAAAAAATAGATTTCTTCTGAACTCGCTGTTCATAACCACGAGTTTATCAAAAATTATGAACTCGCTATTTGTAACCACGATTTTAGGGCAAATTTTTTTTCTTTAAGTGAAATCGTGGTTCACAACCACGATTTTAGAACTTATATTTAAACCCCCCAGCCCCGTGTTTTGCATTCATGCTTTCTCCTCTCTCCCTCTGCTGTCTCTCTCTCGCTCTTTACTCCTCTCACTCTGTTCTCTCTCTCTCTCGAGCTCCCTTTGATTCAGTACTGTCTCTCTCTCTCGTTGGTATGGCTTCTATCATCTACTTTACTGTGAATAAATTAGGATTAGAGTTTATATTTGTGAATATATTTGTGTTTGTGAAAATGTGAATAAATTAGGGTTAGGGTTCATGAATGTAGGGTTAGGGTTAGGGTTTATATTCGTGAATAAATCAGAAATAATAAATTAGGGTTACGGTTTATATTTGTGAAATTTTAAGTATAGATAATTTGTTGAATGTGAATGTTGAATGTGTTGAATTTTAATTATAGATAATTTGTTGAATTTTTTTAATTATAGATAATTTGTTGAATTTTAATTATAGATAATCTGTTGAATGTGAAATCTTTTGCTATAGATAATTTGTTGTTGAATTTGTTGAATGTGTTTAATTATAGATAATTTGTTGAATTTTAATTATAGATAATTTGTTCAATGTGAAATCTTAAATTTTAAATTAGGGTTAGGGTTAGGGTTAGGGTTTATATTTGTGAAATCTGTTTAGAAATCTGTTGAATGTGAATGTTGAACGGTTTATATTTATCTTAAATCTGTTTATAATTGTGAAATCTGTTGAATGTGAAATCAGATTTGTATTGAATGTGAAATCAGATTTCTGTTCAATGTGACATCTGTTGAATGTGAAATCTGTTGAATGTTGCAACTGTTTAGCAAAATTTAAATATTATGTTTGAAATAAGAAAATGAGGGTTATGGTTTTCTATTGAATATGAAATCATAAATGAGGGTTTTGGTTTTGAATTAGGATTTTGAATTGATGAATGTGAAATCATTTTTCAATTAATGGTTTTAAATTGTGAAATCAGAAATGAGGGTTATGGTTTCAGAAATTAGGGGTTAAGAAATTTATGATAAGTTAAATTTTTTAAATAATGTTATATAATTATTTTTAGGAACAAATAATTTTTACGTAATGAATAGATAGTTATCTATAATAATAATAATTACATAAGAAAGAGAAACGTTAATTTGGCTGGAAAAATTATTATTAATTAGGTGATGTGGAGTAGTAATAACTTAAAATTAATAAAGTAACAAAAATAATTTTGTTCTAACTTTCAATTTTTTAAGTAAGAATAAGAAATTGAAAAGTAAGGAACAAAATTTGTGATAAGAAATTGCTATGGAAGTTTTCTCATCATTTTGGCCAGGAACAAAAAAATATATATATATATATATATTTTGGAGATAGGGATATGGCAAAATAGAAAAGTCAGATAATTGAATTTTATGTCGATTGTAGGCCTGCTGCTTTCTTATTAAATTTTTTTAAAGAGTGATTGTGATTGTTAATATTTTCTATGGGTGACCCTTTAAGTAGTACACTAAAATTTTATTAACAAATTAAAAATCTAACTACTTAGAATGTTGACCCAAAAATAAAAAATAAAAAATAAAAGAAAACTTTAAAATATGCCATTGATGCCACATGCCCCTATGATAAGAAAAAATGGTTTGACTAAATTTATGCACTAAATTCAAATGTAATCGTGGTTAAATATAAAAAGTATAGTTTACTTGAATTTCTTGCCCCATTTACGGTTGAATTTCATTTTCGAGTTTTTCCTCCTTAAAATTCATGACATTCCCTTTTATAAATTTGATATAAATAAATGACTTTCTAGAAGTGATCTACAAAAAATTGATATAAACATTGGAGGTCGAATAATTTGATCCACAAAAAATTAGAAGTCAAAACATTACTTTTTACCTCTTTGCCAAAAGAGGCCTTCCACGTCGTTATGGAAAATGCTATTATGAAAACATTTGATATAAAAAAAAAAAAAAAAAAAAACCAAATTTGTTTAGGAATTATGTTTGAAAAAATTAAAATATTTGATTTATAAAATGAGTCATTCTCGATAATTTTTACCCACTTGAATTATCCAATTGACTTATTCTCTATGCGCCTGCATTATGTTTATTCAATTAAGTTATAACTTTTTATGATAGTTGGATCTCTGAATCAGTTTACGTATTTATCAACTAATCTTACAATCCACACCAAACGTCCATTCCACGTAGATCCGACAAATCTCAATTAATGAAACATACTGAGAGTTCAACTTGAGATCTGAAAGCAGCATACCTAATTTCTAACACATAATGAGAGCTCTTTAATATTAATGAAACTCAAATTTGACTCGCTTCAGGTCGATAATTTTTTTGTTATGTTATTTCCCTAAGTTATTTCCTACGTTATTTCGGATGAGGTTATTTCCCTAAGTTAGGGAATAATGTCATAGGAAATAACCTATCAAATAACTTTGTCATTAAGGTCCCTATTGGCAGAGGGAATAATGTCAATAAAAGTAACTTCTCTTTAATTGTCCATAAATCTCACAAATTTGACCACCAGTTATAAAAAATGACATGAACAATGTTTGAAATTAAAATTAAGTACAAGTCATACAAAATCAGTCGAGTTATTCGAACTCAATGAAAATAATAATAATTTCATAGAAAAAGTTACACTATGATTTAAGATTTTTGTATGACTTGTCCAGTTTTGTCCAATCGCACTGAATAAATACAATACTTCAAACAAATTATAGTATAAAATTATATGAACAGAAAAATAAAAGAAGAATCTTCGTAATGTCTTCATACTCAAAATTATTGATATATCTGTCTAGGTTACAAATCACGCTTTTAAGGAAATTTTATTTATACAAAAATTTTGAAGTAATTATTTTTTAAAAGTAAATCTGATTAAGAAAATTTTCTTCTGAACTCGCTGTTATAAACCACGATTTTAGTCCAAAAAAATTTTGTTCTGAACTTGCTGTTATAAACCATGATTTTAGCGAAAAATATTTTTCTTCTGAACTTGCTGTTATAAACCATGACTTTATCCACAAAAAAAAAAAAAAAAAGACTTGTGTACTCAAAACATATATATTAAAATGTGAACAAAGCATCACTTATGTTGTTGGTAGCTGAAGTGGTAGTGCAATGGTGAGGCCGAGGTAGTTGTTTGAAAATTGAGTTTTTTGAAAATTGAGAAGGAGTTGGCGTGGTTTGAACCCACGCCTCTGCCTGGGCATCACCATTGCACTACCACTTGAGCTACCAACAACATAAGTGATGTTCTGATCACATTTTAATATATATGTTTTGAGTACACAAGTCCTTTTTTTTTATAGATAAAATCGTGGTTTATAACAGCGAGTTCAGAGGAAAAAATTTTTTGGCTTAAATCGTGGTTTATAACAGCGAGTTCAGAACAAAATTTTTTTTGGCTAAAATCGTGGATATGTGCATACCTGATGAGAAGTATCGACCATACATATGATACACTTATCTAGGTGTCAGGTGTCTGATATGGTTACTTGATTTGTTTTCAAGAATCCATGTAACACGTATATTTTTGATAAATTTTAAATTACAACTTCGTATAAAATAACAAGTCCTTATAAAATTAAGATGTTCATCACACAAATAAAATTATATTTATTTAATGATTACAAATGTTGTTACTTTCTAATTTATACAAAATTAATCCAAAATTAATAAACCTAAAATTTAGCTGAATTACATTTAATGTGCACAAGAGCATGATCTTAATCATAATAAGTAATGTAAAAAGCATAGCATAAGAGGATGATGTTAATTTTTTCATAAGTTGTAAGATGCTTTTCTTAAAAAGCTAAAAAATCTAAACCATTATCATTATTTTAACTCATATCTTAATTAAAAAATCAATAATGAATGTTGGATTATAATTGATGATTACTTAAATAAGTTTTTTGCGTCACAAGTAATTGTAATTGAATGAGTATAATTTCATATAATTCTTTTACAAGTACAAGGAGATATAAGTATATTCTTGCTATTTTAATGTTTTTTGCCTTAATTGAAGCAAGTATATGGAGACTATTCCAATTATTTTCTACTAGCGGGGAAACATAATTCGAGATCCTGATGAAGGCGTAGCATATGATGCTGAGCCGAAAGGGATATATGCGGTGCAAATTGGCACCACGCTTAGCAATTTGGAGGAGATGTTTACGTCAAAGGTGGCAAGTTACGGGGAAAGTGTCCGATTGACCTTCAAATGTAGATATCCTTATCGCCGGTGGCAAGCACACAGCAAATACAAGATATTACCGATCAATGACGATGAGGCATTGAACACCGTATTAAGTATCGGTGCAAGTTTTAAAGCACCAAATTGTTTGGCAGTCTACATTGATAAAGAGATTGTACACAATATCCCGAACATGACACATATGGATTCTCGTCCGTTCACTACATTGCTGACGCATGGGATTGACACAACAGCGTTTTAGTCTCCTATCTATGAATCAGATCAATGTTATCCACTGGGCTACACACAACAGTCATTTCAGGGCTATGGTGTAGAATCAAGTTCACGTGGTGGATATGGTTATGAATTTGACAGTAACACACAAGATGTGCCGACATGCAGCCATCATACCACTCCGGTTGAAGTTGCTGGTAATATGGTCAAAACAAAGGAACGAGGTGCGCTTGTCGACAAAGGACATGTACGGTCCTGATGTCGCCCTAAACGATGATGACAATGAAATGTATGAGGAAGATAATTTATTAGGCGGATCAGATAATGATGATGATGAAGAATATGATGCCCAGGCTCCCGTTGAACCTGAAAATGCCCCCATTACACCTAGAGTTGAAATCCCTTTCTATGACAACATTCACATGGGTGGTGATTTTGACATTAGTACCTGTCATGTCGTTTCCCGTAACCGGATCTGGAGTGCTGAAAATCCAGAGTTGGACAGAGGAATGGTTTTTGTTGATAAGAAGCAACTTCTATATGCTGTGAAATTATACCATGCAACAAATAATCGAGAGTATAAGGTCGTAACCTCCAAGTGAGACCTTTGGGTGTCTGCTTGCAAGCACAACTGCAGTTGGTGGTTGCGTGCATCTCTTAGTAGGAAACATGATCTTTTTGAAATAAAGCAGTACAGGGGTCCTCACCATTGTTTATACCCACGAATGAACAGGGACCACACTAATATTAGCTCCAGTTACATTGCTTCTCATATTTTGGGACAAGTTGCGGTTAGTATAAAAAATAAATGTTTACATATACATACATATTTGTTTGTTTATAGTGTTCACATCTAGATAATCCAACTCATATTTGATTGTCGATGCGTAATGACCCCGATATGCCAATTAAGAATGTCATCGAAGATATAAAAAGACCATGAACTATAGTATATCATACAAGAAGGCGTGGCATGCAAGGGCAAAGGCAATTAAAATGGTATTCGGTGATTGGGATGAATCATACAGCAATTGCCTAAATTCATGCATGCATTACGTACATCTAATCTGGCACCATCGTGACATGGAAGCATAGATATACCGGCATGCAACCATTATACCCGCTTCCACTTTGTTTTCGTCTTTCAAACCCGTCATCGATGGCTTTAGATATTGTAGGCCTGTTATAACTATAGATGGTACATTCTTATACCTGAATACACCGTGTGTTGCTTGTAGCAACGATTGTCACTGCCAATGGCAAAATATTACCACTTGCATTCGCTGTTGTCGACAGGGAGAGTTTGGAGTTTTGGTTGTTCTTCATTCAAAATATCAAGGAACATATTGTCATGGACCGACAGGGAGTGACTTTGATATCTGATCGAGTTGAGAGTATTTTAGCTGCTGTGAGGCGGCATTGGCTGAATCCCTCGCTCCAATTTGTTGGATATCATCGGCACTACCTTCGACATGTTTGCAGTAACTTTAACACACATTTCAGAAATAAGGAGCTCAAACAACTTCTGTGGAAAGTAGGGAGTGCTGATCAACGACGAAAGTGTAATGGTTACTTAGATCAGATACAAGCTATTAACCAAGAAGCCATCGATTGGGTCCACAAGATGAATCCTGAGGACTGGGCCCTTGCATACGACAGTGGATATCGCTGGGGGGTATTGACCAGTAATGATGCAGAGTGCTTCAACAGCATCTTGAAAGTTGCAAGGAACTTACCTATTTCAGCTATGGTTGAATTCACATTTCGACGACTCGTCAAATATTTTGACGAGATGGGAGCCTAAGCTGAAACAGATGTACGCAATGACTTCCAATACCCTAGAGAGATGCAAAGAACTATGGAGGAGCGTATCGCAAGGGGAAATACTTTCAAGTTGATATCGTATGACAGGTTAGTTTGTAATGTGAAAAAATTGTTATTATTATGTTGTTAAGTTAATTACATCTAAAAACATGAACTTGATTAGTTTGTTTCAATATTATCTTATACGCCCCGCCGTGTATTTAAGGTGCAAACATCTTTTCGCCGTGGACGAGGTCGCAATAGACAGATTGTGCGGATGAATCAACCCACATGCAGTTGTAGGAAATATGAGATATGACACTATCCATGTTCTCATATGCTCGCTGTAATGTCTGAATGCGGTGACAATCCATTCCAGTACGTTGATCTAGTATACAGGCTTCCTGTATACATGAGGGTTTGGGAAACTAAATTCAACCCAATACCGCATGAAGATTATTGGGATGATCCGCAGTGGACCTTAATGCCTAATGACCTTCGTCTACGAGAAGTAAAACGGGGTCGTACATCTATGGCTCAGATTCAATGAGATGGATATATCGATGTGCGCTTGATACTGCTGCAAGTTGAGTGCCACCAGACAAAGTCATGACAAAGTAACATGTCCGGCGCGGCTTGGTCGATGAAGACTATGTAATACTTACATGTTGTAATATATCATTTTGAAATTCTTCATTTGTAATAGATCATTTAATTATGTATTTTTAAATTCTTTATTTGTAAACGGGGTCGTACATTTGAAGTGTGTATTACAAAATGTGTACTTGAGTCAAAAATGTGTAATGCAAAATTGAAAATGTGTACAATTTATTCAAACTTTTATAATTTATTGAAAATGTGTACTAGTTTTTCACGGAGTACTTGATTCGAAATGTGTATTACAATATTCTATACTTAATCACGTAGTTCTTCTACCATTTCAAAATTTCATATTTTTGAATAAATTAAATATCGAATCTTGCAATCATTGTTCACATTTTATAATTTAAAAATTTACAAATTTTAAAAAATTAACCTATTATAAATTAAAATTTTAAAATTGGAATGTCATGTCATTGTTCACAATTACAAAATTTTATATGTATTTTGCAAAATTTATAATTTATTCAAACTTTTAGCATTACAAAATAAATATTTCATTTTGTCAAATATGCCATAAATGTAATCATTAATTTCAATTGCTTCCGTGTAAGTGGCACATAAATTTGTCTTTTTCTAACCCATAACATTTACTTCATTGTATTTTACATCGTTCAAGACAAAATCAATAATTACGCTTTTCTCGTTATTATGTTATGATTAAATGAGCTTTTGATATGGACGATCTAATATTTCGCTTGTACAGTTTCATGGCACATGTACCGAGGAGGTTCCACTGTTGAGACAGTACATCGGGCCGACAAGATGTGGGATCGTCCGGTATGCAATAACGCTTTGTTGCACTTTACGGCTACAATTAAAATACATTGCATTTTGTTGTATATTTCGAGATAATGTTATTATTTGAACTGCAATTACAGTAGGATGAGACACGCACCATGTTGACATGCCGTCGGGCAGATTCTGGATTGTGGGAGCATCCGTTGGACCATAGAGTCTTGCAGTATCTATTACGCGCGGGATTCTATGGTGTGTATCATATCGGGCACATTCGACCGACTACGACTTCATCATCGCTTCTCGTTGAGAGGTGGCGACAGAGACTCATACATTCCATTTCCGACGGAGGCCACTTACGTTGCGTGACGATCCGCCCCTATATGGTCCTCGGATTGATGGCCGTGCAGTTACTTGAGTTGACTCTTCTGTCGCGACGGGGCAGTGGATAGCCCTATGTGCTGAGCTATTGGGAGTAGTACCTACACCAGCAGATTTACAGCTAGGTAGAGTGAGGGTGAGGTGGCTGGCCGAGCACTTTGCTCATTTTCCAGATCATACTCCAGATGAGTTGGTACAGCAGCATACCCGAGCATATATTCTGTGGCTTATTGGGGGGGTACTTCTCCCTAATAAGTCACAGAACCTGGTCAAGCTGATGTACTTGCCATTGCTGAAAGACATTGAGGAGATTGGGCAGTACAGCTAGGGTAACGCGGCTCTGGCATGGTTGTATAGGATGCTATGTCAAGCAGCTCAGGTGGGTACGAGGGAGATTGGAGGACCACTTGTGTTGCTACAGGTTAGTAACAATTTTATTACATGTCAATTCATATTTATAGCCATATATCAGTATTGTAATTGTGTTCAAACTATTGCAGATTTGGGCATGGGAGAGACTGACTCGCATTGCCCCGTCTAGGCGGCAACCGGTTGGTCCTGGTGTGCTTCCTATGGGTGAAGGGGACATGCAGTTGCCCACTGGACCGCGAGGTAGCCGGTGGAGGGTTGACATGGGCCACGAGGTCGTCTCGACCCACGTAGTGGTAGTTTATAGAGACCAGCTGAACCCGATGATCGAGGGCGAGGTATGAACTTTTTTGATTGCGTTTTAGTTGTCTTCTTCATTGTATATGTTTTGAGTTCACGAGCAAAATTTAAATTATTTGTCGTCATTGTAGTTTATCTGGCAGCCTTACGCTGGGGTCCTCGATACGCTCCCCGACTACTGCCGACTGGGTCAGGAGATATGGATGGCGAGGGTGCCACTTATTTGTTTTGACGTGGTTGAGTGGCATCTCCCCCATCGTGTCCTCCGACAGTTTGGTCGGGTGCAGATCCGTCTTGGATCGGTTCGACATCGAGTGGCGCTTGCACGTCATCGATAGGTGTGGCCGAGCCGGCAATCGATCGCGCCTGCTTTATATGCGATATATCTGATTGTGGGATGCCCGCCGACAAGATTGCTGTGCCGACTACGATGAGGTGATCCCCTCTTCCGACCCTTACATGTTGTGGTATCGGCGACATACACACCTACTAGTCGGGAATCCAAGCCACGTGTCTGAGTCTAGATATCAGGGAGTTGGCCCTTATCTTGAGGCATTGGTGAGTATCATATTATGTGTCAGATAATTATTAAAATCATACTTGATTTACTTTCAGTGAACTGTAGCCTAATAATACGTCTGAATGTTTGTTCGTGGTGAGCCGGAGGTCGTTTCACTTGGCTGAGGACGCCCATTTGAGACGTGATGCACAGCATGCCTTGGAGGCCATTGCAGAGATCCGGGAGTTATTGTACCAGGCATTCCAACTTGCCCATGGGGGAGATCGTTTACATTTCGGCCACTACGGTGTACACACTTCAGCAGCTGCTCCAAATACATCAGCGCCGTCCACGTCAGCGCCGTCCACTTCAACGCCTGCCACATCAGCTCCTTCGACACTGCCTTCGACCCCACCACATACTACCCCATACATATCTACAGATTCCCTCGACGTACTTCTTACGCAGCATACTGGCATACCTTATGTGTCTGACCCTAATTGGACACCGCCCCGATACATGCATGACGTTGTTACCCCACCTACCCAGTTACCACCGCATACCGATCACGACCTTGAGTACACATGATGCAGTCCACACTGACATCTCCCACGTTGACGCAAAGGGCCATATTGAGCCCCCCCCCAAAAGCGCGCGGGAGAGGCCGAGGTTTTGGTCGTGCAGGCTCTGGTACGGCCGAGGCAGAGGTCAAGCTCCAGCTGCAGATCCTGATACAGTTGCACCAGATAATGGAGTTTCACAACCACCTAGCTTCCGATCTTCCGCCACACCAGATCAGCAAGACATGCAGAGAGGGAGTCACGATCCACGAGCTCCACAAGAGCCGATATTGAGAGAGTCTACTGCAGAGACCGAGGAGGAGGTCCACTCGGGGTTGGGACTGGGGCAAGTTAGGGCATTAGCGGTGTGATGTGGAGTGTATAGTTTATTTTATTTATAGTTTTTGTTATAGTTTTTGTATATCAAACTTGTACAGATGATGTAAATGTGTCATACTTATTTCTTGAAAAATATAATTTCACAATTTTTATTCTTACTTGTTTGTATGATTTCCATAAAATGAAAACGAAAAACAGAAAAAAATGATAAGAATTGATAGGATTTTATGATTAAATGAGATTGGAGGACCACTTGTGTTGCTACAGTTTGTAAAAATTTTATACAACAAAAATGGGAAAAAATGTGAACATTGCATAATGGATAGTTGTGGGGAGCAATATGAACAAAAAGGAAACAAAATAAATATCTAAACAAACACAAGTATTTCAACTATCAATCGATATGAACTCATACCTTGTTCATTAAGTATCATTATTATATTCCACATCAATAATGCATGAAATCATGAAAGTTTAGTTCAAGTAGCGTTCTTCAAAATAACAATAACGGAGAGAAAGTAAAGGTAGAATTACAATAAATATTCGAAAACAATTGAAATATCTCCCTTCATTGATAAGTCGTGGATAAGCATTACAAATTGCATGCATTACAGAAATGGTTTGGGCGTTCATCCAAACAATTTCATTCATTATCATCATCATCTGACATCTCAATATCAGATTCATACATAACATCCATGCTCCAGGCGTAGTACTGGTGTGCATCATCCATTAACCCATCTTCGGCATGCTCATTTGCAGTCTTCATTAGTCCGGACCTTTGCAAACGTTGGGTCATACGATTAACCTCGTCGCGGATACGATACAATGCCCTTTGCAACAACTGTGGAGTGTCAGTTGGCATACGCATGGCTAACCGGCGAGGAAATTTAAGATTAACTTCACGACATAGCTTAACGAGAACGTTTGCTTGAGTTTTGCGAAATTCCCACTCAGCTCTCATGGTATTGACGGTGGCACGTGAGTAACGCAGATTTGGATTCATTGGGTATTCAAATTCATCTCCATCTGCAACCCAATAGCGACCCATTGCTGAATATAGATCAACCACCGCATATCTCATAATGATATCGCTCGAAATAACTATAAAACTTTTGTTATGGTATGATGCGATATTTATACCATATATACACATGGTAGCTGTATGTATGAAATTATTGTAATCAACTATTCATCAGAGTTGTTACGTCAACTTTTATGACATGAACAACTATGTATCAACTTGATAGGAGTTGTCACTTCGACTTTTATGAATTGCATAATTTATTGTTATTCCAAAACAAAAAGTAAAAACATAAAAAAAAAATAATAATAATAAAATAAAAACCAAGCTGATCAACCGACTAAACGTCTGAAGTAGTCAAATTTCTCTGCCTGAATTTTTTTAAAAAAAATAAATGTGAAATTACAATTTCAAAATCTTTAAAATATTTTTAAATTCTTTGAAATATTTATTCAGAAATTTGGTTTACTTTTTAGGTGTATTGACATATTTATTAATTTATTGTTATTTTGTTATGACACCCACTCAAAATTGTAATAGATTGCATAATTCACAAGGGCACAGTAGGTATGGTACGATAATAAATTGCAGCTCGGCGCGGTGATACGTCCAACATTTGTCAGTGATGCTCACCAATTACTTGAACCGGTGTAATAATTTGGATGCTTTGTTTTTTCCTCAGATGCTATGTGACTTTGTGCAGTGATGCATCTGACTTTGTGCAGCGATGCATGTGACTTTGTGCAGTGATGCAATGATGCATGTCGCTTTATGCAGTGATGCAGTAATGCATGTGACTTTCTGACTTTTCCATGCTTATATAGTTTGTCACTTTTTTCCTCACATTACGTGATGCATGTGACTTTCTGCAGCGCAAGTAAATGCTTTATTTTTTTTTATCACATTGCAGAATATACAAAAAGAAGCAAAAAATGCAAACAGGAGAAAATAAGATGACTGTGAATGTCCATTAAGTGAAAATAAAATAAAATATAGGTTGTTTATGAAGAATATTAGTTTAAAACAAAGAAAATTTAAGGATTTAATTTCATTTATAACTTTTTGAAAATACCAATTTGTACTGAAATCGTCAATTCCAAGTCAATACTTACTGTATTAAAAAAGTAAGCATGAAAAAATAGTTTCATGGGGTGATGTGACAACTCACTGCATATTGTTTTATTTGACAACTCACTGCTCCAATATGAAGGGATTGCAGTGTCATCCTCTGTCCTACAATGATGACTTTATCTAACAACCACGTCCGTGACTACATCACAGGTACACAAAGTCACGGGTACTCAGGATTGTGTGAAATGAAAAGCTAAAAAATAATATCACGGGTATCACTTCTTCCATAGTGCCCCAGCATGCATTATCGTCACTAGATCATCTCTAGTTAACCCTCAGTTTGATGTCTATAAATAGCGACAACCCCAGTATGATGTTTGTTCAAGTCATAACAATAGTAATATATCTACAATTACTATTATTATTTGTTTGTTTATTTTAGGAACAATGTCTTCAAGAGGTGCAGGAAGTTCACGCCAACAAAGAAATCCGAAAGTGTGGCTGCTACCTCCATTTAGTTATGACTACAAGAGCGAAAAGTACTCGAGTCCGAAGGATTATGATGCTGGTATCTGAGCAGAATGGGCGTTCAGGGTAACGAAGCAAGAAGGATTGTTTAATGATCTATGTAACTTTGGGGCACCGGTACCTCGTCGTCGTTCATTAACCATGGCTAGACGAAATGTCAGTGACTATGAAAAAGCAGTTAGTAGAATTAAGAATGAGAACAACAGAATGCTGATGCGAAGATGTCGACATTTCATGCTTCAGCTAGCCACCGAAATGGCAAAAGCAAGCAACAGAGATTTGAAAGTGATTGAGCGAAATAATGTCGTAAACAATGAAAAATATCTCTCTGACTACTGCATGTCAGATAAGGAATGAGAAATCAAACACCTTTATCTTTCGTATATATTTGTATGTTGTCTGGAGTGTAAGACAATGTTGTTGTTCATCTAACGTACAGATGTATTTGAAGTATTTGTTTAATGAACCTAAAGTTTATGAAATAACTACATTTATAACAGCACATTTATTAGTTCATGACTTTCTTTATTGAATTGCAATGAGTTAATGAATGTTCTGGATTAACAAATGGATTAATGTATGTTGAATTATGTGAATACTTAAAACACATAAAATGTAATGGAGCTCGTGAAAAGCTTCCCTTAACTGGGGCTCGTGAAATAGGGATCCCATATAAAGAATTTCAATCTCCATCGAAAGAAGAAAGAGTCGCCTTCCAATTCTCGGAAGTCCACCAAAATGATGACTCTAGTAAGCAATTTAAAACCCAATTGGTTTACCTCAACACCAATTTGATATATGTGTGATTCTCAATTCAGAAAGTCACATGGCAACAGTGAATTCACTGATTTACCCTACAGTGAGCATGCCCTTATTTTGTGGGTATATGCAGATGGACTGTCAGGTCATGTGACTTGGTGCACACACTTTGGTTTTCTCAATTTTTTGCTCGATTTTTTTATTACACTGACAACTCATTTCTTATTAATATATGTGCGATTCTCAATTCTGGATTAATGTATGTTGAATTATGTGAATACTTAAAACACTTAAAACAGAATAGGTAGCTCGGTGAAAAGCTTCCCTTAACTGGGGCTGGTGAAATAGGGATCAATTTACAAAGAATTTCAATCTCCATCAGGAAAGAAGAAAGAGTCACCTTCCAATTCCTGAAAGTCCAGTAAAAATGATGACTCGTAATGAATGAGGGGTTGATGTAAAACTAAACTCGTGAAACGAACTATCGCCTTCAATAACACATAAAATGTATCAGTAGGTCGGTGAAAAGCTTCCCGTGAATCGGGCCTCACCAAATAGGGATCCTCACGTAAAGAATTTCAATCTCCATCGAAAGAAGAAAGAGTCGCATTCCAATTCCTCGAAGTCCAAGAAAAATGATGACTCGTAAGGAATGGGGGTTGATGTAAAACTAAATTTTGGGGCCGCACAAACAAGCTCAAAGCCAAGCGGTTGGTCCAGTTGGGGGACTAATAAAGTTCAGACAAACGAACTACCGCCTTCAATAACACATAAAACAGAACAGGTAGCTCGGTGAAAAGCTTCCCTTAACTGCGCCTCGTCAAATAGGGATCCTCTACATAAAGAATTTCAATCTCCATCAGGAAAGGAGAAAGAGTCGCCTTCCAATTCTTGTAAGTCCAGTACAAATGATGACTCTGGTAAGGAATGGGGGGTTGATAGAAAGCTAAACTTCGGGGCCTGGACAAACAAGCTCAAATCCAAGTGGTTGGTCCAGTTGGGGGACTAAGTTTAAAACCCAATTGGTTTTACTTGATTTGGTTGGGATGAATCACTATTTACAATTAATTATACCCAAACAGATTGTTTTTTGCACCTTTTTAAAGAAATTGACGATTCTCTTAGTATAGAAACTAGAATTGTAACCAGTTCTAATGACGCTGATTTGTTATTTTTCGGATTTATACCCAAAGAGAACAACACTTCTGAAATTACCGTAACACCGCTTTTCCGCATGATTTTAATGCACCGCTTTTCGATGATTTGATTGCACCATGATATTCACAAACATTGGTGGCCAAGTACTCCTACCTAACCCACGTTTCACTCACAAGGTCCACCATTATTTTAAAGTTGATTTCAAAAGTTGAGATTGTAAATGTTTTCCAAAATATTACAAATCGAATAATCAAAATTTGATTTTAAAATAATTCCAAATGACAACAAAAATTTAAATAGTCATACTTTCCCCGTTGATAGAAATTGTAGGTCATAACAACGAATGATGCATAGCTAAGTGAAACACAACATTGCCTACATAAGCTTCATTTTTTCAAACATTGAGTAGTCAAATCGTGGAGAGACTTGTCAGTATATGCAGATGGATTGTGAAGTCATGTGACCTGGTGCACAGGCTTTGGTTTTATCGATATTTTGCTCGATTATTTGATACACAATGACAACTCATCTCTTATTGATATATGTGGGATTCTCAATTCAAAAAGTCACATGGCAACAGTGAATTCACTGATTTACCTTACAGTCAGCATGCCCTTATTTTGTGGGTATATGCAGATAGATTGTCAAGTCATGTGAATTGGTGCACAGGCTTTGGTTTTCTCGATTTTTTGCTCGATTTTTTTATTACAGTGATAACTCATCTCTACTTGATATATGTGGGATTCTCAATTCAAAAAGTCACATGGCAACAGTGAATTCACTGCTTTACCTTACAGTGAGCATGCCCTTATTTTGTGGGTATATGCAGATGGATTGTCAACTCATGTGACTTGGTGCACACACTTTGGTTTTCTCAATTTTTTGCTCGACTTTTTTTTATTACAATGGCAACTCATTTCTTATTAATATATGTGCGATTCTCAATTCAGAAAGTTACATAGCAACAGTGAATTCACTGATTTACCTTACAGTGAGCATGCCCTTATTTTGTCGGTATATGCAGATGGATTGTCAAGTCATGTGAATTGGTGCACAGGCTTTGGTTTTCTCAATTTTTTGCTCGATTTTTTTATTACAGTGATAACTCATCTCTACTTGATATATGTGGGATTCTCAATTCAGAAAGTCACATGGCAATAGTGAATTCACTGCTTTACCTTACAGTGAGCATGCCCTTATTTTGTCGGTATATGCAGATGGATTGTCAAGTCATGTGACTTGGTGCACAGACGTTGGTTTTCTCAATTTTTTGCTCGACTTTTTTTATTACAATGACAACTCATTTCTTATTAATGTATGTGCGATTCTCAATTCAGAAAGTCACATGGCAACAGTGAATTCACTGATTTACCTTACAGTGAGCATGCCCTTATTTTGTCAGTATATGCAGATGGATTGTCAAGTCATGTGACTTGGTGCACAGACTTTGGTTTTCTCAATTTTTTGCTCGACTTTTTTATTACAATGACAACTCATTTCTTATTAATATATGTGCGATTCTCAATTCAGAAAGTCACATAATAACAGTGAATTCACTGATTTACCTTACAGTGAGCATGCCCTTATTTTGTCGGTATATGCAGGTGGATTGTCAAGTCATGTGACTTGGTGCACAATATTTCCTTTTTTCTGGTTTTTCATTCTACTGACAACTCATACCTTGTTTGTTTATGTGGGATTGTCATGCAGGGCCATATTTCTAAAGCTGTTCATAACCAACTATATAAACGACTAAAGGTGAATATACAACCTTACAACTCATTTCGCCCTACGACATTATCATTCATTTGTTTTAAAAAATTAGCATGGCTACATGGTTCATGGGAGGGAGTGGGAATCGCAGAGGTGGTAGGAACTTGCAAAGGGGTGATAGTTCACGACGAGGAGGGGGAAGGGGAAGTGGCAATGCTGAAGATGAAACACCATTTGCTTCGTTAGATGCCTCTTGTGCTTATCATGATAGGTTTGGGAAGCGACATTTTGTCATGCCCAAGTACTATCGAGATCCATGTGGCTTGGTGGAGGAACCATCAGATAATCAAACAGGATATGGTTTAGCAAATGCTAGACTTCTGAAGTGGCCCGCACTATTTATAGATCGAGTCCAAATGGAAAGATTATGTCGGGAAAATCGATTGAAGGTGCCAAAAGCACGTTCTGTTGAGATCCAAAAGGAAGATCCTGATAATGTTGATCGACTATGTGAAAGACTACAACGTGAGATTTCTCAAATGAACCGTAGGTTAGCCCGCGATATGCAGCTATATATAGTTAAGAAGGATGCCCAGAAGAACAAAACAGAACCAAATGATGCGGCTATTAAGGGTATCATGGAGGATCCTCAACTTGTCTCTGATGCTGAGCTTTCAGATTGTTCAGACTCTGAGCCACCTACCGATTTAAGCGCGAATTAGGTGTTAATGTCTATACTTCGGCAATATTAGGTCATGCATTAATATGTAATGTCTGTGTTAGAGTAAGTGTTTCCGTAATGAGTTGGTCAGATTGTCTGGCTAATATTTGTCTGTCTAACTGTTATGTTTATCTATGTATTATGTGTTCAGTTAATGGTGTCCACAACGTATTGTTGTTCGAGACTTATGTTTGTACTACTTATGTATTTTTGTGGGAGACTTATGTGTTTTTTCCTCAAGGTTTTATGAATTACATTATCAGCTTCTAACCCAAAACAAAGACAACAGAAAAAAAAATATTATTTAAATGAAAACGGCTTTAGTAAAGCCAAAACCAATTTTTGAATAACACATTCTAACCCAAAACAAAGAGAAGAGAAAAAAATAAAAAATAACAAAGTTTACATGAAAATGGCTTTAGTAAAGCGAGAAGAAATTTATGAATTACATTATCAGCTTCTAACCCAAAACAAAGACAACAGAAAAAATATATATTATTTAAATGAAAACGGCTTTAGTAAAGCCAAAACCAATTTCTGAATAACACATTCTAACCCAAAACAAAGACAAGAGAAAAAAATAAAAAATAACAAAGTTTACATGAAAACGGCTTTAGTAAAGCGAGAAGAAATTTATGAATTACATTATCAGCTTCTAACCCAAAACAAAGACAACAGAAAAAAAAATATATTATTTACATGAAAACGGCTTTAGTAAAGCCAAAACAAAATTCTGAATAACACATTCTAACCCAAAATAAAGACAAGAGAAAAAAGTAAAAAATAAAAAACTTTACATGAAAATGGCTTTAGTAAAGTGAAAAGAAATTTATGAATTACATTATCATCTTCTAACCCAAAATAAAGACAAAAGAAAAAATATATATATTTAAACGAAAACGGATTTATTAAAGCCCAAACAAATTACTGAATAACACATTCTAACGCAAAACAAAGAAATAATAATTAAAAAAAAAATTCACATCAAAACGGCTTTACTAAAGGTCAAAAAATTTATGAATTACATTATTACCTTCTAACCCAAAACAAACACAAGAAAAAACAAAATAAATTTACTTTAGTCAAACAAAATAAAAAAATGCTGAATTACACATTCTAACCCAAAATAAAGACAAAAGGAAAGAAAAAAAAATTAATATGAGAACGGTTTTAGTAAAAGAATTTTAACCAAAAAAATTATTCTGAAATATATTATCACCAAAACAATGACAACATAAACAAAAGAACGAAATTTTTTTCTTTAAATTTCAGTAAAATTGAAATTAAAAAAAAAAATTACGCCAAAAGCGCGGTTCATAAAAAAATTTGGCAAAAAACCGTGGTTCTAAAGAATGAGGTTAGAAGAAAAAAAAAATTTCATAAAACGTGGGTTTTGATGAACTCGTGGTTACAAAGAGCGAGTTCATTAGAAATTTTTTTTTGATAAACTCGTCCTTAGAAACAGCGAGTTCAGAACAAAAATCCTTTCTGCTAAACTCGTGCTTTCAAAAAGCGAGTTCAGCATAGAATGAAATCGTGCTTGTGAAAAGCGAGTTCAAAAGAAAAAAAAAATTAATCAAACTCGCGTTTTCTAACAACGAGTTCTTAATTAAACTCACTTTTAAATAAATGAAGTTTCAATTTTAGCAGGTTTCAGGCGAGAGGGGTGGAAAAGTGTTGAACTCGCTATTGTGAACCGCGAGTTAGCTTACTTTGGAAAATCTTTCAAAACTAAGCTTAGTTTGGGAATTCCCTTATTATTTTGGCTTATTTAGGGAAATGCCCCGTCTAATTGGACCCCATATGCTTCATATGTGGGATTGATGTGTCCTAGTGAGAGCGTGAGACACAAATGGTGAGATTACAATCCCATGAAATTAACTTGTAAAAAGACTTTTTTTCTCTCAAGTACATGTATCTTAATTTATTTTTTGTCAAAATTTTTTAAATGGTGTGATAAAAATTCAATTTTTTTCAAATGGTGGGATAAAAATTGTACTTAGTAAAATTGTTTTGTTTCATTATGTATTGTATTTAGTAAAATAAAATAAAATTTTAAAGTCTCAATTAAAAAATAAAATAAAATACAATTATTTATTTTTTATTAATATTTTATTTATTTAATTTTTTTTAAAAGTTGGAGCCAAAATATATATATATATATATTAAAGATAGGTTTTGTATTGTTGTTACTAAACAATTGAAAATAATAAAATAGTCATTTAAACATTTATCATTTTTCATAAATTCTAACTAAATACTGGATTCAATAAGATAGTCATTTTTAGACATCTAATCGAATAAGAAAACAAATATGGAATACATATTATTTCTAAACAAATGACCCAGGCAAGGTTATCAGAATTGGGATCTTAGAATCAGTGAGAGGTCCTCACGAATCGGATTGAGAATCGTAAAATTCTACTTTTAGTCTGACACAAGATAAAAAATTATAAATAATGATAATATATCTGAAAAAATCATTAAAATTAACAAAGAATATTAGATACGATATATAAAAAATAATATTAGATAAGATATATGACAAATTAAAAAATATATTTCTAAGCATTAAATATAAGATAAGATATAAATATAAGATAATGCTTTTATATACAAAAGAATATTAAATAAAAAAGTGTATATATAACAAATAAAAAACATTGATTCAAAAATAGAAAACAATAAGAGGCTTGTGGCTTAGTGGTTTTTGACTGATAGAAGCTAATGTTGTGGGTTTGATTCTTCATACTTCTTTGTGTTCAAATTTTGATAGAGTCAGCCAAAATCAGGGTAGGATCGCATTGGCCAGGATCGCAATCCCACGATCTAGCGCGCGACTCCGCACCAACTCGATGATAGAATCAATATTAGAAGGATCTGAGCTGTTGGATGAAGGTAGGTAGGATCGTAGAGATTGTACAACTTGGATTGTAATTTTCATAACCTTAAATCCAGGAACTAATTCCCCTTATCCAATCTGTCCAGCACAGATAAAAATGTTCATTAAAAATGGTGGACCAATGGGATTAGTTTTTCAAAGACGAACAGAAAGATCTCCGATAGTGTGACTTCAGTTTTTTTTTTTTTTTTTACTATACAGACATCACATCACATTGCGGCAAATCAGATTAGTTTTTATTTTTTATTTTTTATAATTCATAAAAATAGATATATAGATTGTTGTACCTACCCACCAAGAAGTATTGTTTTTTAATACCCACAACGCATCTGTAAATAATCTCACCACATCTATATCGGGAGCCAAAACTAAAGCCCCTACGTGCTTTGAGCATTAAAAAGTATGTTTAATCTCAATAAAAGACTATGAAAACTCGAATCCAGACTTTAAGCGAGAAATTTAAGGTCTTACCACTAAACCAAACTCCGCTTGTAGATTAGTTTCAATTGGGGACCTTTACCAGAATGTTATTAATCCGAATTGCCAATTAATTTAGACGTACAAAAATTCAGATTCTAAAGTTATCTGCAATCTTGTCGTGCACAGAATCCACACCATTCATTGTTCACCCAACCCACTACTAACAAGATCCCAATCAAATCAGATTCTGGACATTAATAAAAACAAATTACATACTTTCTTTTATGTTATTTGAAAATTTTTAAATCCACACGAGTGAAGGCTGTAAATCCATCACACAAAAAAATAAAAGACTGGATTAATAGTTAGTTTATTATTATTTTTTTTAATTAGGGAATTTGTTAGGAAACTAAATAGGAATAAAAGAATCAGCAAAAATTCAACAAAGTTGTACAAAGAGGGGGAAATAAATCTTCTTGTAGGGAACTTACATTGTTGTATACATTGCAAGATATGTTTGAAGAATGTATATCCACACTTCTGGGTATTTGAGAATCAAAGCAGAGCATGCTGCTTTGGAAATTTCCAAATGTGCTTATATTTAGTTTTTACATTTTTTTTTTTTTTCCCTCTTATTTTACAGCCCTTGGGAGAGGGCACAGAGACAAATATACCTTTTCAGCAGTTACATACAGGCGGCTAACTAATAAAAGAATGGCACCAGTCTTTCCAGAGAAAACTAGAAGCAGGTGAAATACAACAAAGCCCTGCAAGGAAAAGAAAGAAATAGAAATATGTTATAAAAACTTCATTCCCCTAAAGATAAAATTAACTGGACAATCTACAACGCAAAATTTACCGAGGAAATACTATTTAGGAATGTAAAAGAGCCAAGTAGTAAGCTGTTAAGTTTTATTTGAAAAAGATTTTCAAATTATGTTCAAGCTTAACTTGTTTACATAATGAGCCAATCTCGAATGAGTTTTTAGTGAGCCGAACATGAATGGAGCTCTCGAGTAGCTTGGGTTTTTATAGTATATATAAACTTATAGAGCCTAGTTGATTGTTCAAGCTTGACATTAAATTTATCACGCTTTTATATGTTCAATTTTTGTTTGTCAATGTCACATGAGCTTGATGAGCTGAACATGAGTCAAGCCCGAGTAGCTTGGTTTACAGTTCTAATTACTGTTAACAAACTCAAATAAGTCACATATATCACAGTATCACCCACAAGGGGCGACCGTGTCCACCAACCTATTGTTGAACATGTTGCAAGAAGAGGAACAATAGTCTCATGTCTATTTGTAATATTTCTACCGTCATATTCATACAGTTGCAAGAGTGAAACATGAACGAAGCTTTGATGTTCACATGGTTATGTAAACATCAAGTGCAGAAAACTGAATTACCTGACCCAGATTCAGGGGAAAATAAAGCACGCTATTATCAAGTGAAAGCAAAAATCCTATCTGCGATCTTTGTGCGACAGATTGGACACTCAGAACAAGCAAGTGAACAGGATTTACACACTGCAAAAGATAAACAAAAGTCAATACTGCAAAATAAGTCAAAAACTGAGCTCAAGGTTTAAGGAAGTTCAGAGCTTAAAGGTTCAAATAACTTACAACAAAAATGCCGGCAAGGGAGAAGCATTGTGGCAGTTGGTGATTCAAAACATACTTTACATACATGAGAATTTGCATCCCCATTCCCTGAAAATTTGAGTTCTTTATCCTTCATCTCTTGCATTCGAGCCTGAAAGCATTTAAAACACTAGAATCACCCAAAAGCAAATTACCTTAAGAAGCCACGTGACCAAAGCAAACCAAACTAGGTTCCCTACATTAAAATAAACCAAGTGGAATCGTATGAAGTTTCTGAGGTCAAGCAGATGGTGTACGCTCTTGGTGAGCCATTTTTCAGTCTTTTCTTTTGCGTAAAATTAACTTAACCAAAGAGACACGTCCAAATAAATGGGAACACATGCAAGCTTGTCTACATGTAATGCATGGACTGAGTGAGGGAGAGTTACCTTCAAACGAACAACAAGGGATTCTTCCTTGGAAACATCTTGAGTTGGTTTTGTCACATCCGCAACTCGCCTCTCTTTGAGGACGGTATCCTTACTGTCAACATCTAATTTAGGATCATTCACATGGTTTATTCCATCAATATGCCTCCCATTCATGCTGAACTCAGGGATAGCTCCCCCCTCGTTTTTCAGCTGTGCAACAAGCACCCACATGTTGGCTAAATCATTTTCCAAAGCTGCCTCCCTTTTCTTTGCTTCTTCAACAGTTTTCCTGTATTCATCTTCAACAAATCCCTTCTCAGCCAAGGCAGCCTCAAGGACCGCCTCCCGTTGTTTCCTTGCCTGCAACTCCTTTTTTAAATCATCTAGGTCAAGATCCCACGAGTCGAATTCATCATAGACCATTCCTGAACCTTCATTAGAACGGCCAGAAAGCCGTCCTTTTCTCCCTGGTTTTATGCTGTCACTATACTTCCGGTTGCCCCCATTACCAGTTTGTAAACCAGAGCCCCTAGAATGTGTGGATTCCCGAACAACTAATAATTCTTTCTCCAGTTTTGCATTCTGTTGCGAAAGCTTTGTGACTTCACCAGCCAAATTCTTTAACTCAACAGCAGCAGCAGAGGCCAGTTCCTTTGCATAAGAAGCTTCTTCAGACAATTTTTGATTCTGCACACGTAATCCACTGTTCTCCTCTAAAATCTGTACGTGTTCTAGCTTTTGTTTCTCATTCTCAATTTCCTGCTCAAAGAAACAAAAACATATATGTAATCATTAGCTACGTTGAACATCCATGTCAGTTGCAGATTTCAGTTAATTTTACACAATACACACATTGAAGGCAGATTTCAGTTAATTTTACACAATACACACATTGAAGGTAGGAGCAACATCTTTTATACAAGGATCCGCTCAAAATACCAAACTCTACACTTTACACTTATGCTATGTTTGTTTCAGTGGAAAACATTTTCTATGAAACAGCTTCCGCATTTTTTGATATTTGATAAAACAGAAAATTTGGGCAGAAAATATTCCATTTTTGAAAGGTGGAAAACGTTTTCCAGAATTAAAATCTACCAATATCACCGAACTACCACCTCCACCACAACACTACGACCACCACCAACCACTGTTGTCACTGCAACCGCCACCACTTCCACCACCACCTCACAAGCACACAACAACATCACTACCACGGCCACCACCTCACCATCAGCTCAACCGCCACTACCACCACCACTAATACAGCCATTAGTACAATAGTTTCTTGCAACCAAACACGAAAACATTTGATGGAAAAAGTTGTCTGCTGGAACAAGCAGAGCATTAAAATCCAACTTCTGAACAAATTCTGTGAACATCCAATTATGCATATGCTGAGGTTTTCCCACAAATTTAAAAGAAAATTCCAGACACAAATCACGCTTGAATGACAAAACACACCAACTTTTTTTTCCCAGTGCAAGGCTAACGGCAGGTCAAAATTTATTGTAGTTGGTACAAAAGACATTATATTCTCTACACCACTTTGCTTCTGTAAGATGTCTTTTGGAAGTGAATTTATAAAGCCAGCTGTGATCGAAGAATTCTTAAATCTTCAATAGAAAACTATACAATGGCAACATCTAAGAGGGTACAGGATATGGGATTATTTAATCAAATTGCCACCAAAAACATCAATTTCTCTGACCACAATTCTGTTAAGCCATGCCCATTCAAAATCCAGAAGATCCAACTCACCTGGGACTGAATTTTCTTTCTCAACTCATCTACGTATTCTTCAGATGGACACCATTCAGAAGGTGATGATTTCCCACTGCTCATTGAAGCCAATTGTTGTTGCAGGAGACTTATTTTTTCTTGCAATTCCTTATTCTCTGCACACTGATTGCAACAAACACAGTAACAATGATTTAAGCAAAAGACGGGAAAAGTTAAAGCAGAGAGACATCATTTCAAAAATCGAATCCCAGTGCGCAAGGCTCCAGCTTATAGCAGGACCCAGAAGAGGCAAACATGTAGGCAGCCTTCTTCCCACTTTTTTTTTTTTTTTGGGTGCAGAGAGGCTAATTCCCATGACTTAAACTCATGCAGCAGCGTTGGGAGTGACGTAACACTTGTCATCGCTCCAAGTCATGACCTCTAGAGATGCAACTATTTATATAATGAAAATTGCTAGCATAATCATGGTTGTTAGAATCATACAATTCACGATTCGATACGAGTTTCAACTAAAACGATTTGGATCATGCTGTTGAATCGAAAATTGAGGGAATCGTGCGATTCAATGTGCAATGAACTACAATTTATTACGATTCACTGCCATTCAATTCTATTTTTGTTTTTGCTCACATAATGCATGAAATAACATCATTTCGCTAAACCATCAAGGCATATATAATAGATCAGTTAGTTATATTGATACACATGATGTTATATGTATATACATATATAAAACTTAGTTATATTGATATTTACATATGAGTGATTTTTTATCTATATATAAATATATAAAACTATATATTATAATAAATAAAATGAATCTTACAATTCGCAATTCGATACGACTCACGATTCACTATTTTAGCAAAACGATTCACGATTCGATTCACGATTTGACAACAATGAGCATAATCTTCAAACAGATGGAATTATGTGAAAGAAGTATAGTAGAATGATGTTATTTTGACCTTGTTCTGCAGTTGTTCCTGGAGGATGCGATTATCTGCTGATTTTATCTGCATTTATCAAAAAAATATTTAACAAAAAGATGTAACATTGATAACAGGCAGCTTTACCACTAAAAGGTAACAAATGAGTGGTAACATACTATGGTCTGAAGAAAAACTACCCACCAAAATTTGCAGATAAAACAGTATTTGACAACTATATAGGAGTACTAACCTCTAGCTCAAAACCTTTTTCATTACACTGGGCCATCAATTTCATCACCGACTGTTGCACCAGGGGAAAAAGAAAGAAGAGAAAAGATAAAGAGGCAATTGTTAAGCAATATGTCAATAATAATGAACCTAGGATTGACTTTGAGGTGCAAATTATAAGAATATTGAAGAGGACAATCCAATGATGATGAAGTATGATTACCTGTTGCATGTCAACCAATGAAGCATTAGCAATTGAAGCCTCACCACTCTCAGTAATACGTTGTTCCAAAATCCTCATCTGCCTCCTCTTTTCAAGGATTTCACGTTCCAAGTTCTGAATCTGCATATGAGAAAGCAGGCACAACCACACAAATAATGAGCCCCACACTAAGAAAATAAAATACAAGCACCACATGAAAATTTATAGTGATATATTGTGATTAGTTATTTAAGTTATTTCAGACCAACTTCTTATACTTGCACAGGATCTGCAAAGTAGAAATGTGTGCCCTTAAGATGACCAATATGAAATCTGAGTTTACACTTGCAGAAATAGTTGAAATGCCAGAGGCAGTAGTACATATTGAAAGATCAGACTAATGCATAAAATATTAATCAAAGGTCCAAGAGACAAAAAACAGATTGGTCCATGCACTTCTATTTGACAAGAAATTTGCATATCCAAACACAATATTTGATGGCAAGGCTATGTTTGGATCATGAATTTGGGTAGGAATTTAGAAAGGAAAAGGAAAAAGGTAAGGAAGGTGTGAATGAAATATAAGCTAAATTTTTTCTCCTTTCCCCTTTCCCTTTCCAAATCCATGATCCAAACACAGCGTAACTAAAACATAAAACTAAAAAAAAATCAAAAAATCAAATATAAAGAAGTATAGATGGTATGAAATTTGTGTGGAAGAGAAGAGAAAATTAACTAAGATTTAGTTTGGCAAAAGAAATAAAACAGGAATCGTGTGCAAAGCATATGGAGGAGTTGTATTTGCAAGCACTAGAGCATGCTAAAGGCAAAGCAGACAAGTCGCATTACTGGTGCAGCCACGCATAGTGTAAACGATGTTTCTACTTACAGAGATTCCATATTGTGTTTATGGATTCAGAGTATAATTCTGGGTATTTTTATCTGCGTGCTTTGATTCAAAAGGTCATGGGATTTTTAAGTGAGTTACGTGACCATTTAGGGGCCAAATAATTACTTTAGCCTATTTTATTTTGTTGGAAATAACAATAGCCCTTATATTTGAAATAAATAAATGACATTGTTGCACTTTTCTTATGAAAGCCTCAGAACCTTATAAAAGTTTCCTCCAGCTTGTAATCAAAGCTTTTGGACTAGCTTCCATGGAAAATAGAGCCTGCTCCATTAGTTTCTTTGTCTTCTTTTTTGGGATCGAGATGTAGGTGTTTAAGCTCAATCTAGCACTCTGATTTTCATTCTTATTACTGCATTTATTAGTGTCATACACTGTTTGCAAATTTCTGTTATCAACTTTGCATTCTTATTAGTCAAAAGGAGAGTACAAAACCCAAGCCCAAAACTCTCAACAACTGGAGACAACTTATTTGATAGTGAAGGGGAAATCCAACAGGAGGCACATTGAAAATGGAAAAATGGTATGTAAACAGAACCTTTATATAGAAATCTCATCTAGAATGGTGTGCCAGTGACATTTCTATATGAAGAGCACAGTAACGGGTGTTTTATGAAATGATAGGACAATAAAGAGCCACATCATTCTGTATGGCAATTTTATTTGTATATCATTACTCTTGAAAATGCACATTAGAGCCACATACAGAATCACTCTCAAAATCTCCAACACCAAATCATGCTACCCAAGAGGAGGCACCCCACCCAGTAAAACAGGCCAGGTGGCTCATGTGTCATGAGTGGCTGGAGTGCAGAACATTTGGATGTAGAACCTTTACCACTGAGCACATTTGTCCTACAAAATGAGCTGAACTTGAACAGGAACTGAACTCATTATTGTCAAGGCAATCTCAGTCATTTTGGCTCCTGGAAGGTTATGACCATGAAAAAAATTGGAACTCCAACAAAATTTATGGTGTTCAAATTCTAACTGTTCAAGGAAAGGAACATGATTCCTTAACCAACTGTGCAACAACAATAAAAAGGATCAAATGTCCTGAGTGGAGATGAGCACCAGCCCAAGCGAAGAAGCAATAAAATTTCATGCTACACTGGACCATCTCACAATCATGTTCCTTAATCAACTAGAATGTATTTTGTGAAAGAAATGCAAGTTGATTTGGCAACACATTTGAAAATTGGCTAAAAATTGGCCAACTAAAGTTGCAAGGGCAGCATTATTGTTTTACAAAAATTGCATTGCAATTTGCATAAGATGACAAGAAAGACCTTACCCATGAAATGAGAGGAAAAATTACAGGTTCATTTTTAAAACAGAAAACGAGCCAAGCTCTAGCTTCCACCATAAAGTTCAAGCAGAGCTCAAACTGAGTTCAACCAATCTAAACCAAGCTAAAGCCAGAATTTAACACAATCCAAATGCTGTTGACCCATTCTCAAATAGTCAGATAATCAACTTGGCTCAATTCCTATGAAGCACAGACACGTCTCTGGTAGTCACGTACGTTGGAGGAAGTGCACCATTTTTTCAGTTGGACACGCAATGGACACATTAGGGACACTGGGGACATGCGGTGTCTCATATTTCTTTTATATATTTTTTCACCAGAGTAGCATACCCAAGGTTGATGAATTTGATGAGAATAAATATTTGCCATAAAATATATGTAACAATATTCAAATATATGACATAAAATTATATGTTTTGCCCATGTCAACTCACTTGTTATATGTCTGTTCCTGTGCTTCTTAGCTCATCAGCTCATTTTCACCCCTATGAATCTACCTTGGGTACACTCAATTCTTACTACCATTCCTTGTCAATTGTCACAGAGGCTAAGACCAAATTCCTAGTTGAACATATCTCATTAAATGAGGAATCAAAGATAAAATCCCAACATTGGATAACATTAGTTTATCAAGCACGCCAAGGTTTTCTCATACAAACAGATTTGCTTGTGCAAACATTTTCAAAGAAAGGTAAGCCATATTTTGCGTAAGAAAGGTTTGCACAATTGAAAATGAATGCACCATATTAAAACAAAGCATACATCTTAAAATGATGAATAAAAGCCTTACTTGAGTTTTCGAGTTATCAGGGTCATTGACAGACTGTTCCACCAAACGCTTCAAGGTACTGGTGCTGAATGCAATCTCACCTGCAAGCATCTTAACTTGCTCAACTAGGAGATCCATTTGATCTGACATTGTCATCCCACCCTGCAGCCCAACACAAGTATGTTTACAGATGTTAAATGTCATGTACAGAATCTACATATCTATCACAGATTTGTAGGACTAGGAACTACAACATAATGGCATACTACCATAGAATAGTAGCAACAGAAATGAGATAACTATTTCAAATGTAACTCGCAATGATTATATAAATATCAATGGCTCAACATATAGTCGGAACAATTCTAACCGAAAGGTGAGACACGGCTAGATTATTGTTTATAAATCGTCTCGCACTCAAAGATGCATTACACTTTTAACAACGAATATGATTGAGCAGGAATGAATCAATGATAGTGTAAAATATGTTGTGAAATAGCGTGAATTTATTTTTCAACATAAAATCTCTTTCTATCACTAATCCAGGACCACTTTTCATCTCTTTTGTTAATATTAGTCTGTTGTTTTAAATTTTTGCCACTTGGCAAAATTGTGACCGATTAAATTAATGCAAGATAATGAGAGAGGTAGTCACAAATAACTAAATCCCAAGTTCCAACAACAAAGTATACTTTCATATGGGAAGAGTTATGTGCATTGTGTCTGCCTTTTATTCAAATAAAGTTTATCCAGTGTGCATATGCACACGTGTAACTTATAGACCCAAAAAAACAGCATACAGTGTGAACAAGTTTCTGTCAAATAGAGTGCATGAGGAAACTGTTTCACTGCCATAATTAATGTAACCGATGATTTAAGTATTTGCTAACAATTAACAGAAGCAACCTCCATAAACTAAGCAAATTATTGGCTGGTTTCACATGATAAATGATACAGAAAACGAGAGCTGGGGGGAAGCGACAAAAAAGAGGAAGCAGCAAAACACAGTTTTATACCACAGGAAGAAACACTGATGAGTTTACCCACTTGAGTTGATTCGGTAACTGTACTGGCAGTCGGTGACAGTTCATCATTCCACTTGCTGGAAGATCTTCTGTGTTTAAATTCATTAGAATAATCTGATGAAGCTAACAAAGCAGAAGACGGGGACTCTTTGTGATTCTCACTCTCCATGTGCAAAGAACCATCATGCAAAACATCCAGTTTCTGAAATAACATGAAAAGATCATCAAATTCAGGTTTTCTAGATTGAAACACAAAACACATAACCAAAAACAAACTTGTATTGGAAACATATTGTATCTTTTGTGTGCGTGTGTGTGCGCGGAAAGCATGTGAAGAGCGAGGGAGAGATTTCCCAAAAGAAACCATTGCTGGAATGAACACAGCAAACATCAAGATGACTATTAATGAAAGTTGCCTACAAGAAAATTGAAACCATACAAAAGCATAAAGGCATAAATTTATGTCGAGAACTGCAAAAATATCAAGCAACTCAAAACTAACCCTTTGATTAGCCATGGCAATATCTTTCAGCTCTCAAAATTACAATATTGAACACATTACATTAGAAAAACTAAAATGAGAACACAAATCATTTCAATAACTACAAAAACTGCTGATAAGTGAAGCCTAGTAAAAAAGTGTTCATTTCATAAAAATTATAAAATGGAGAATTGGAATTTGGAAATTCATCCCAAAAATAGTGTTCAATTCTAATAAATATAAAATATAGAATCATAATTTCAAACATAATTACGGCATTATAAATTAGTAATTGAAAATAAAATTTCTTCCAATTTTAGAATGTCCCAGTCCAAGTTGTAAAAATACTACAAAATTAGGAAAGCCAATTCTTGTTCACTTGCTTTGTCCCAAAACCAAGAAAAATTACTAGATCCCCAGCTACCTAAATTTTGACACAAATTCTAACATTTAGTTACATTTTGGTCCAACTACATGATCAAGCCACAATAAGGGTTCAAACAAAACAGGGGGGAGAGAGAGAGAGATTCAGATCAGAAAAGGTCAGGTCAGGTCATATTTATAGAGATTTGAATAGGCAGCTTACATCATCTTCGCCAACAGAATGACTCTGTTGATGACTGGGCACCTCATTCAAAATTGTATTCTTTGTAGAAACAAGTATGAGCTTGGTTAGCCTTTGTATTCTACTCATTAGAGCAGCCTTGGCTTCCTCCTCTTCCTCCAATCTTGATTGCATCTTCACTTGACCTTCTTCCAACTATTACATAAACAACAAAATGTGAACATCGCATGAGAACCTAAATCTACGTAGCCAGTATCAGTGAAGGATCAGGTCACAGACTGAGAAAAGCAACAATAATTAACATATGAAACAAGAAGTTTAGCTTCAATGTTAGTCAAAGTAAGCCAGTTGCAATCTCATAATGAAAACAAAAGAGTTGAAAGAAAACCCTTTGTCTTAAGGTCAAAAGCTCCTCATGATTGACACCAGCAACCATCCCCTTCTTTAGCTGATCAAGTTCTTCTTTAAGGACTGATATTTCTCTTTGATACTTTTTAATCAAAGATTTTTCATCAATAATCTGGAGAAAAAAAACATATTTTGTTAATCAGCATATAGTGAACCTTAAGCATATATTACAGTACATTCTTCTTGAAATATCATACATTATACCACTGCCAAGACATACCTTATTACGCGAGGCAAAGATCTCAACGCGCTTTGCCCTGCTAGCAAATTTTAATGTATTATGAGTTTCCTCCATATTGCTCGATGCAGGAGTAACTGTGCATATAAGCTGGGGGGAGAAGAGAACCCAAAAAAAAAAAGGTAAGATGCATGTCAGATCATATTGCATCATAATACCTTTGTTTATGTATTGCATTATAGTTCAGAATGAGCTTCACTAAGTTTGTTCACAGATTACATAATGAAGTTGTAATTGGGAAAATATTTAGAGGAAAGACTTGACAACATGAAACAAATATTTGGTATATAGCCTCGTAGTACCTTGTGGACTTGTAGCCGTACAATACAAATAAGATGATTTTTGGGAAAAAAATTCATGCAAACTCATCCTAACATATTTCTTTTGCTTCTCAAACTTACCGAAACATGTCCGTGGCCACTTAGTGAAGATTGCAGGAGGCGGGTAAGCTTGGAATCTCGATATGGAACATGAGATGCTTTCCCCTCGCTTAGTTTTCCAATGACCTTCACATTCCAAGTAAAAATAAAATTATCCAACTGGACATGAAACACATATATATAGTAGCTGTTAACAACTGAAGCCCAAGAAGAATATCCACCCAGGAAAACGAGATATGAACAGAATGATACAAGTGGAGAATTAGTTAGTTGATGAGTAAGCAAGAGTTAGTTGAGGGTTAGTTGAATTGATAAGACTTAGTAAGTTAGTGAATAAGTGGAAGTAGGTATAGATGTAGTATAAGAAGGTATAATGAGTGTCAAATTGTATGGAATTTATGTGATAATCTCTCTCTCTCTCTCTCTCTCTCTCTCTCTCTCTCTCTCTCTCCTGCTATTTTCTCTTTTAAATACTTTGTGTTTGCATCAAGTGGCATCAAAGCCAACAATCTTCGGCAATGGCAACACCACAAGAAGCCTTGGAGTCATTTTGCAATGAGTTTCACAAAGATCTTCAAGAAATTGATGCAAAGCTTTCAAATCTGATTGAGATCTGTTGGGATGGTTTCAATCGCATTGAGAAACTGATGAATGTAGAAACAGAGGCTGAATCTGAAATCATTTGACAGATTTGCAGTGCTCAGAGGCTGAGAGGTTCACAGAGGCAATGTTCGACCATTCGGTGGGCAAGAAGAGGTGTTCAAAGAATGGGTTGAAAGCCATTGCCACCATGTCCGATGGGGTACTCAAGTATGTTTTCAGTGACTCTGACGTGCTGATCATGAACTTGAGTGGTGAAGTCACAGAAAAGGTGGGTCAAAACCAGACAAAGATTGATCTTGGGATAGTTGATCTCTGCTTGATGAAAAAAGAGATTGATCCGAGAAGAATTGAGAATTCAATCAAAGGGCAAAATTGTTTCATTTCTCCTTCATTTACCCTGATCGGCTGTGTTCTTCATTCCTAGTTTTGGTTTTCTTTTTTTGTTGGTCTATATGTATATCAACTGGTATCAAGAAAGGATCAATGGTTGCATCTCCGAAATTTGGGATCCGGGTGGACATTTGTACTTGTGTATTTCAATGGTGAAACCACCAAGTCAGTCACCCACCATATCTGCTGTCTTCAATATTGTTGCCGCAACTAAATTGGTACTGCAACTTCAGATTGTTAAAAGAAGTTCCTATGTGTTCAACCGATTTTTCATTGTTTATTAATTTTGGGCGAAGATGATGAATGAGACTGTAAATTGCAGTCCAAATCCTGCAGCAGTACTTTCAAGCTGGAAATGTGTATGGTGTGTTCCATGATTCTTGATAATTTGTGTTCATTACCGTCTACAAATTCAGTTGGGCTATGATTTGGACAAATTGTAGGTGTTTGGGAAGTGAGTTTTTATGTAGATTTTAGTAGATGTAGGTTTTTATGAGATAAAAAATTTTTAGTGTTTGGGAAGATAGTTGGGTTTTTATGTGGTTGGATGTGATGTTTGTGAGAGAAAAAGTGAAATAATTATGGAGTTGGATGTGATATTTTGTTTGGATGTATTTTTTTTGGTTTTGCAAAACTTTTGTCTTTTAGTAAAAAAAATGAGAAAAAAATTTGGGAACAAAGTTCCCAAACACCACCATTGTTAGCTTGCTTAGAATTTTTTTGTGAAACTAAAGGAAGATATGCACCCAACCTTGAGGCCAAGGTTGTTTTAAGGGTGATGAAATTATATGAGTGGAGAATTAGTTAGTTGGTAAGTAAGAATTAGTTAGAAGAGTTAGTTGACTAGTTAGTTGATGATAGGGTTAGTTAGTTAGTTAGAGAATGAGTCGAATTAGTTACAGATGTAGTGTAAGAAGGTACAATGAGTGATGAAGAGTATAAGAAGCTCAAGGAATACTAAATTCAGAGATGTGATGACACTTGGACATTGGCATGATTTCATAGAGAAATTGATAGAAATCTTCTACAATTATATTTCTAGTATTATTAGAGTTTATTTTATTATTATTTTTGTGTTTTTTAGGATTTTTAAAGTTAGGGGTATTTTGATAATTTTATATTTGCTAACATAGGTCATTTATTTAATTAGTGTTTGTTTTTGTTTCTTATTTGATCTTAAATTAGTTTTAAAAATCAAAGATATTTTAGCAATTTCCTTTTTTTGTTCTAGTTGGTTTAGGAAGTCTCCTAATCCTATATAAAACCATGTAATGCTTATAATTGATAGATTTGATATTTTATAATTAAAAAAAATTAGAGCTTTGAAGCTTCTTTATGGATTGTGTGATGCAATCAAACCCTAGGTGTGATGCTTAACAAATTCTAGGAGTAATTCCTAGATCTATCTTCTTCTCTTCTTCTTCTTCTTTTTTTTTTTTTTTTTTTTTTCAATTTACTATTCTCGGATTACTATTCGCAGCCACCTAAAAGTGGACTTTTCAACCTCCAAATTCCTTCCGATAGTGAGAATAATATTAGTATAGTATATATTATGTGACTATTGTTTCCTGTTTAGGATTGGTTTAGGTTTATTCTTGTTTCCTATTTAAGATTAAGTCTAGAATTGCTATATATATCAGATGTACACATTGTATTATAACACAATTGAATATACAGCTTTATTCAGAAAGGTAACATGGTATCAAAGCTTGGTTCGAAACCTAAAAGACTCGAAACCCTAGCTGCCACCTCTAATTCTGATCTCTAGTCTCACAAAGTCGACCCATCTCGGTTGGGTACTTCGTCTGATCGTTTTGTTTGGTTCATCTAGTCATTGCAGTTCATCATCGCAATTTGTCTAGATCTTTAGTATTTGTTTCGCTGCCATTGGGTGTTCATCGAAATCGTATTTGTCACCATAATTGCAATCCGACAACACGTTGACCTATCTGGTTCTCTCGCTAGTTGTAGGTCAAATTGCGTGACCCATCTGAGGTATTATCTCTCTTGGTTGACCCATCTCTTCTCTGGTTCGCTACATCTATTTTGGGGAATTACTCAACTCCTTTTCTAGTTCTGTTTGGTCATATTTGACCCATCTGGCATTGGTTTATTAGATTTTGCCCCTTCAAATTTTTGTTTATTATCCTTTGACCCCTGGTTTGGCTATTTAGGGTTTATTACACTTGAACGCCTTAGCTTTCTGGTTATTATGATGTCTCTAGCTCTTGATGAGTGTGTCTTCTGCAATCAAAGGGACCATTGGAAGTATCATTGTCCCAAGAAGGGATATCTGTCTAGCTCATATTCTCAGCAGTCTCAAACCTGGTTTTGCCCTTCCTCTCTAGCTCCTAATCCTGACTGGGCTTCCTTGAGTGCTCAGATTAGTCAGCTTCAGCACACACTGTCTACCTCCCAGCGATCCCCGTCTACCTCCATTGTTTCCTCTTTTCATTCAGGTTTGCTTGAACCTTCTTCAGGTATCTCTTCGTCTGTCTGGATTTTTTACTCTAGTGCCTCTCATCATATGACTCCCCATCTCTTCTTACTTCAAAATTGTACTCCCCTTCCTTTTCCTATTACTGTTAATGCTACTAATGGGTCTGTTATATCTGCTGGGTCTGTCTTACCATCTGCTATGTCTACTGTCACTATTCCATCTGTCCTTTATGTTCCTCGATTATCTGTCAGTTTATTATCTATCAGTCAGCTTGATGCCTCTGGTTTTGATGCTATCTTTTCTTTTTCTAGCTGTTCTTTGCAGGATCGGATGTCCAAGCAGCAGATTGGGACTGGCCGTAGAGTTGGAGACCTCTATGTGGTAGAGAGCTTGCATCTGCCTATAACAACTTCTCCAACTGCTTTTTCCTCTTTTCAATTAGATTCTCTATCCACTACTTTCTACTTATGGCATTCTAGATTAGGCGTTTGTCTGCTGACCGCTTACGGTCTTTAGCTCAGCTAGGTATATTAGGTAAAGTTTCTTCTAGTGAAATTACTGAATGTCGAGGGTGTAAACTTGCTAAAATGACAGCCTTACCTTTTCATAAAAGTACTATATCTGATACACCGTTTTCTTTAGTTCATAATAATGTTTGGGGCCCTTCTCCTGTTCTCACCAAATGAGGTTCTACGTAATATGTGTCTTTTGTTGATGATTGCACCCGTTACACTGAGTTTATCTTATGACTCATAAGTCCGATTTCTATCAGATATACCATACCTTTCAGTCTATGATTACTACTCAGTTTGGGTCTGCAATTAAAATGTTAAGATCTGACTTCGGTGGGAAATATTTTAAAAATGAGTTCTGTGAGTATTTTGCCAATTTAGGTACCATTCACCAAACTTCCTGTACAGATACACCTACCCAAAATGGTCGAACCGAGCATAAACACCGACATCTCCTTGAGACAACTAGGTCTCTTTTTCTCTACCTCAATTCCGGCTTCATTTTGGGGAGGAGACAATTTTTACTGCTATTTTTCTTCTTACCTGCATGTCTACTCCCCTTCTTTCTAGCCGGTCTCCTTATGAGGCTTTGTTCTCCCAAATTCCTAATTGCTCCCTCCTTTGTGTGTTTGGGTCTGCTTGTTTTGTCCTTCTTCCCCGCAAAGATAGGACCAAACTTAGTGCCCGGTCTGTCCTCTGTGTCTTTTTGAGTTATAGTCCTATTCAGAAAGGCTATCAGTGTTACAATCCTGTTTCCCGTCGTCTTTATGTCGCCCGTCATGTTTCTTTTCTCGAACGTCTACCTTACTTTCAGCTTTCTTTTTTTTTTTTAATCAACAACAAAGAATTTTATTGATAAATCAAAAAGGAAAGTAAACAAGGATGAGACATCTTCTTACAAAAAAAAGGAAAAACACAACAAAGGCCAAAACAAGAAAACACAAATGCAAAAGTCTACATATCACACACTGCCAACCAATCTCTAGCTAACAGAAAAAGAGGGACCCCCTTAAAAAAAGGATTCCCCAAAACCCAAAAAGAAGTTAAATGGCAAACACAATCCCACAAACAATCTATCCCTCGAGATTTATCTTCAAACACCCTTGCGTTTCTTTCCAACCATAGAATCCAAAATGTTACAGAGACCGCACAAGGCTTACTTTCAGCTTCCTCCTCCCACCGCCCCAGTTTCCAAAGAGGATTTGGTTCATATTGATCTGTTTCCTTCTAAGGTCCCGTCTGATGAGTACATCTCGACAATTCCTCCTAAGTTTGTTCCATCTTCTCCTCCAACTACTTCTCATCCTTCGGTTTCTTCTTCTCCTCCTCCTTCGTTGTTAGTTTATTTTCGTCGAAAGGCTCCTCCTCCACCAGTTGTCTCCCCTCCGGCTGCTGATCCTCCTAATTCTAACGACTCTGATCCTGCTGACACCGTTATCCTACTGGAGTGCGTCATCCTCCAAACAAGTTGGATTGGTCTAATACATGTTTTTCTCCTTCTTATCGTACTTTTTTTGTTTGCTATTCACTCTTTTTCAGAACCTCAATCTTACAAGGAGGCTTGTCAAGATCCTCATTGGGTTCAAGCTATGGAGGATGAGTTGTCTGCTTTACAAAAAAAACTAGTACTTGGGAGTTGGTTCCTTTGCCTGCTGGTAAGAATCTAGTTGGTTGCAAATGGGTCTACAGAGTCAAGATTCATTCTAATGGTTCTCTTGAGCGCTACAAAGCTCGTCTGGTTGTCAAAGGTTTCTCATAAGAGCATGATATTGATTATGAGGAGACCTTTGCTCTTGTTGCCAAGATGACTAATGTCTGTACTTTGATCTCTGTCGCTGCTGTTCGTTCTTGGCCTCTTTATCAAATGAATGTTAAAAATGCTTTTCTTAATGGTCATCTCACTGAGGAGGTTTACATGCATCCTCCCCCTGGCCTTCACCATTCCTTTGAACAGGTTTGTCGCATTCAGCGTGCTCTGTATAGTCTGAAGCAGTCTCCTCGTGCTTGGTATGATCGCTTTCAGACTGATGTTGCTGAGCTTGGGTTTCATCCTTGTGCCAAAGACTCTGCTTTATTTCTTTTCTACTTCTCTGGATTTGGTGGCTTATGTTGATTCTGATTGGGCTGGTGATGTTACTGATCGCAAGTCCACGTCTGGTTTCTGTATGTTTCTTGGCAATTCTTTGATCTCTTGGAAAAGCAAGAAACAAACTGTTGTTGCTTGCCCTACTGCTGAAGCTGAGTATCATGCTATGGCTCATGCTACTGCTAAAGTTGTCTGGCTTCGTTGTCTTCTCTCTGACTTGGGTGTCCCTCAGTCTTCTCCGACCTCCCTCTATTGTGACAACCACAATGCTATTTAGATTGCATATAACACTATCTTCCATGAGCGGATTAAGCACATTGAGATTGATTGTCACTTTGTTCGTCAGCATCTGCAGTCTGACTCTATCTCGCTTTCTTTCATCTCTTCGGCTCTGTAGCTTGCTGACTTCTTTACCAAGACTCACACCACTGCTCGGTTTCAGTTTCTTCTTGGCAAACTCTCAGTGTTTTTTGTCCAAACACCTTGAGTTTGAGCGGGGATATGAGAATAATATTAGTATAGTATATATTATGTGAATATTGTTTCCTATTTAGGATTGGTTTGGGTTTATTTGTTTCCTATTTAGGATTGGTTTAGGTTTATTCCTGTTTCTTATTTAGGATTAATTTAGATTTATTCTTGTTTCCTATTTAAGATTAGCTCTAGAATTGCTATATATATCAGATGTACACATTGTATTAGGACAGTCTTCTCTTAACATAACTTTAGAGGTAAATACATCTTTATACCATCTAAAATCACTTAAGGTTGGACAAGTAAGATTACTTAGTTGATCATGTATGCGGGAATATCTATTAGTAAGGGTTCCTATGAAATGTCGTACTATAGTATAAATTAGAGTATTAATACCATCAGGTTTGTAATAGCCAATAGCTTCATCAAAAATAGAGAGATCATTTTCATCTTTTTGATTTGCATATAATATGGATTCACGTTGATCTTCAGTAAGGTATTTTTCCCACCAAGATTTTAGCATACCAGTAAAACCAAAGGTTATTAATAAGACAATTTCAGCTTGAGTATATTCAGGGTAATTACTAAGATAACTATTAGTAACCAAGAGGATGAGGTCCAAATAGAAGACTCGGGTGTCACACAAGCTGTAAGGAGTGAAGATTTAATGCAACCTGCTGCTGTTCCAAAACTTATAATTCCTTTAAAGGTCATGATATTGCAACCTGAGGTCTCCGATGTAGTGCCTACAAAGTCACCTAGTGAATTTGCTCCAATCATAATCAATGAAGTGGCCAATGGTGAATCAAAAGATGACCTTGTGCTAGGAAAAGAGGCTAAAAAGAAAAGAATCGAAGTTGTTGGGAATATTGAAAAAAGCCTTATAAAAACTGATTTGGATGAATTCAAAGATTTGATTCTATGCCAATTGACTTTGTCATTCCACAAAAATTTAGTGACATGATTGAAAAGATCAATCTCTCATTATTTTTATTTTTTATTTTAACAATCTCCAACAAAGAAAAGGTGGCCGTCAACTTGAACATTTTAATGTGAAGTAATGGATGCAATTTCAAAACTTGTGGATTCTTATACTCCAACACTTTAAAACTCGAGGTCAAGTTTTTTCTAAAGGAGAATGATGCGAAGTATAAGAAGTTCAAGGAAGGCTAAGTTCAAAAAAGTGATGATACTTGGACATTGGCATGATTTCATCAATTATGTTTCTAGTATTATTAGTCTTATTTTATTATTATTTTTATGTTTTCTAAGATTTTTAAGGTTAGAGGTATTTTGGTAATTTTATATTTGCTGACATGGGTCGTATGGGTCGCCTATGTGTCGTCTTCTAGGTCAAGTTATTTAATTCGTCTTTGTTTTTGTTTCTTATTTGATCTTAATTAGTTTTAGAAATCAAAGATATTTTAGTAGTTTCCTTTTTTGACTCTAGTTGGTTTACGAAGTCTCCTAGTCCTATATAAAATCATGTAATGCTTATAATTGATAGAATCAATATTTTATAAATAAATAAAATATAAAAATGAGAGCTTTGAAGCTTCTTTATGGATCGTGTGATGCAATTAAACCCTAAGTGTGATGCCTAAAGAATTTTAGGAATGATTCCTAGATTTATCTTCTTCTTCTCTTCTGTCTTTTTTCTTTTCTATTTCAACTTACTATTCTCGGATTACTATTCACAGCCCTCTAAAAGTGGGCTTTTCAAACTCAAAACTCCTTCCAATCACCCCCAAATCAATCCTAATCCCTTCCCCTACCTATTAGCCTTCAATTTAACTATTAAAATCCTAAATTTACTCACCGTTTAGACCTTCAAATAACCTCTGTTTTCAAAATCCAGCGCGGTCCCTACTTGTCCTGCATCAGTGTCAAATTGTATGGAATTTATGTGATGATTGATTTGTTCTCTCTCTCTCTCTCTCTCTCTCTCTCTCTCTCTCTCTCTCTGTTGTTATTTTCTCTGTTAAATATTTTGTGTTTGCATCATTATGGTGTGAAGAACTGCCAAAGTATTTTATCAATAGTTGGCCAAGGAGAATACAGATAACAACATTGCCTATATGGCTTCTTGTCAACAAGAGGAAAACCCAAGGGCCAATATTGCCCATACCTTTGCCTTGCTAACACTCAGACAGAACATCTAGTACAATAATTTAACTAGGTAAAGAACCCTATTTCTTCAATTGCTGGTGGTAACCATTAATATTAGTATAAAAGGCACTTACAAGAATTTCAATCCAAGCTTATTAACAGAAGTAATCATTGGGCACTTACAGTTCCAAGAGTTAGAAGACTTTTGTTAATGTATGATCCTTCCTTTCTCCTTAATCCAGTTGTTTCAGTTTTGGAGCTCTCAGATCCAGCTAGATCAATCAAATTCTACAACAAATAGGCAAAACAAAACTGTGTGATTATTACATAACCGAAGACAAATATTCCATACTCTTGAGAATGATACATGATCCAAAGCATACAAGTTGAGAGAAGATCACTCCATCATATTCATCACCGTGAGCACTACTTTCAATCATCTGCATAACACATCAATAGATTAAAAAAGGGCACATGAGGAATGGAATACAAAATATGATGCCCAAAATGACTACGGAAAAGAATTAATACAAGAAAGTGACAAAGTGAAAATTTCGGTAACTGAGCAAACAATTGCATATCCATTTACAAGCAAAGAGAAGCTTACATCCCCCTGAATTTACATAAGCAAAGAGCACATAAGGACTGGAAAACATAACTATGAATGTGCACATGTATTAAAGCAGTCAATATCAAACTAATCGACTGACAAATTTAAAATGCTTAAATGTTTGGTCTTCCCAATCTAGTCAAATTACTTCAGGAACTTAATTGCATCAATGTCACTATTTCTTTTGAAGACTTTGGAGATCAGACACCAAGTCCTGAGGTACTTCATGACTTCCTTGAAGAATATTTCTGCTACAAGCTTTAAAGAACTTGCCTAGACAATGATTCACAAGAGTTATGCCTTAGCACATATGACATGCTTCAAAAAGGGAAATGCAACAGCTCTAAAGTTCTCTCCGCACACACAATATACGATGCATGAAAATGACATGATCTATGATCATATGTATTACACTGAGATTTTTCCTTCCATTTATAGAACAATTTCTTCGTATTTTTAAGATAAGTAAAGCCTTCACTATAGAAAAGAGTGTTTGTGGCTATTAAAAAATGCTTTATTGCCATCTTTTTCTATGGAAACAATGGGGAAGTGTGTTACAACTTAAAAGAGGTGATTGTAGCTTATTTTAATTTGCGAGTTTGTGCCAGACTGTCTGGTGCAGCTTATGCTTATAGCTTATTAGGCAAAAATAGCTTAAATAAGCTGAAAAAAGCTAATTATCTGAAAGCTAAGAGAGAGGTGCTTTAGCTTCTACTTTCTGATTATCAACTTTTAGCTTCTAATCTCCATCAAACAGGGCCCATGAAGTTTTGGTGCAAGACTCTCTTGATACACTCCATGGGAAGGTATCCATTATAGCTTCTAAATCAATTGTTTTCTATTTTTACTTTTAGAGTAGTTTTTATCAAGTGTATTTGAGCATTTTGTTGCTGTTGTCTCAGAAGGCATCCCAATGTTTTGCTTGTTTTCAATATAATATGCATGACTAGACCAAAACCTTCTGTCCACATCATTGAGAATTACAAATGCTAATGGGGATATTCATCAAACAATGTGAAGCTATTATGATATTCACAAGCTACATAGGACAAAGCCACATTTGTCACCTTCAACTTCACACCAACCTTCATGAAGGGGAGAATTTTAACAGCTGGAAATTTTACAGCTCATAAACCTCATTAATTAGTTCCAGCTTCAGTAGAACAACCAATCTAATTTCCTTACCTTCCGAGCTTCAATTCCTTTAACACGAGGATCCCCAGCCTAATGAAACAAAAGTTTGAGTTTCCTTGCCAATGAATTTTGCATCCATTACACAACACGACCATGCTATCAAACTTCCATAAGATTTTAAAAGCTAATCCAAATTCTGAGGTGATAAACTTCCTCTTGAGCTCGAAAAAAAATATATATATCTGAAGCCAAAAAACTTAAATTTAACTATTTCAACCCAAATGATTAATAAGTTCGATCTACTAGTGACTTCAGTTTCCAAACTAAAACACCAAGTCTCAAACAACAAAATTAACTAACCAAGGTCTTGACTCATTGATCACATGATTTGATGAGCCAACAGAGGTATTTGACTAAGATGATTAGCCTCACATACATATTACCATTACCATCCAGCTTTCAAACTTCACAATTCTAGAATTCTCTCGCTGATTGTAAATCCATACAAATGCATTCATATTCATAATTAAGAACTCTGGAACCCTCAGCAGTTGCAAAATTAAATAATCAAGACTAATACAAGTGTACCCATACACTAGTAGAGTTGCGTTCATTAGAATTCTTAATCTTACAGCTGTTGACAGGCTCCCCACTTATTCTCTTTTGGCAAGTAAGTGTTTTATTACCCAGAAAAAATAAAATAAAATAAAATAACAATGAAGCTTGAGACACTCCCGAAGGTACCACCCCTTAAGAGGGGAACATAAACCTAGCCTAAGTAGCAATAAACCTCTCACAGCCTAAGGGGCTGGAACAAATAGAAAACTTGTAATGCCTAGTCTATATATTTAAAAATAAAATAAGATTCTCTCAAGGACAGAGAAACTAGGTGCTCACTCCCGAAGATGACAAGCTCACAAGTGATACACAACAAATCACAGCCCATTAAGGCAGCACACTGAAGCTTGTGAAGCCTAAGACAGACAGACGTTTGCAACATGAGAACAAGCTTCAAAAAAAACAAAAAATAAATCATAAAAGGGCATCACCCACCATTGTTCCCTGTTGATCGATGGTGGGTATTGAACAGGGAGTTGTATCTAGACCTACCCTTCGACATTATTTCCACAAAATGGCAGCTCTTAGGTTCAAAGTCACAACCTCATGCTTGGGAAACCCAGCTTTTACCATTGCACCAAGCAATGCCTTCTTAAAAAAAACGATTTCCATCCATGTTTCTACCAAATAGACTTCACCAATTGTTCACAATAAGCTTGTTAACTCTTACCATTTTAAAATAATCATGTTTGAAGGAACAATTGAATTCAACTACAAACTACAAAGACTATTAAATCATTTACACTCCATCTTTGACAAAACTAAAAAAACGTATCAAGTCCCAGAAGCATTCCTTGCTTGTTTAATTGCAGTATTTTTTTGCCTAATGTAGATGATCCTCACCAAGGAAGAGATTAACATACAAATAAATCCCAAGATGAACCAAACAACCAAAAAAAAAAATCCAACAGTAGTATATCATGAAGCAGGAAAAGTAGAGCATGCAATCTGAAAGTAAAAAGAAAATGAAGATAATATGTTAATTTTCATCACAACACAACGTGAAGTTTAACAAAGCAAAATGCAAAAAATTTATGAATATAGAATACATACCAGTGTGAATATTGTATGACTACGGCTACTCAATAAATTAAAATTATTCGAACCAACATGACGATGTTCTGCATATTTAAAAAATAAATAAAAATAATCAACTTAGTGACAAGAACTCAACCAAAAATTATACGAAGTGGGGTAGGGAAGATGCAAACAACAAATTACAGTGAATACCTTCCCCAGCAGCAATAAAAGAAAGTACATGCCCAGGAGACAAGACAACTTCTTCCTTTATTCCCTCAACATAAGTACCCTGCAAAGATATTGCCAGAGCAGATAAGACCAACAAACAGAAATCACATATTTTACAAATTTTTAGAAAATATATATATATTCAGAAGTTCAAAGGTTCACAGTCCAGGACCTGAACTGCTCCAAATACTAGATGGAAACTAATTTTGACAATTATCTAATGAACTAAAAATCAACCAGTGAGCAGCAACATAATCTAGTACCGAAGAAAGATCCTTTAAAATAAGTCATTTATCAACCAGTGGGCATTTTGAAACATATCAACATCACATGGCAGCAAAGTCACAATCAACCCAGGTTTAACTATGAAATAAGTGACTGACCAAAAATAATATGCAAGAAAAAAGATCATATGACCAAAAAATGAAAATCAAATAGAGATCAAAGATCAAAATTTTAAATTGCATTAAGTTTTAAGCAAGAAACCTGTGCATCTTCTCTGACACGCAAATTTTGACCAGTTGGATCAAGCAAGTCATTTATCACCTGTGCCACAATTAAAATGGACATCACAAAAATGATTACTGATATCATCACTCAGTTGTATAATAATGTTATTGTGGTATTACTGACCTCGTTATAAATTTCAAGATATGACACTCGAAGTAAGAACTCTCGTCCTGGAGTCTGAACTGAGAATACAGTTAGTCATCTATAGTTCAATCACAGACAAGCTATATCCGCAAAAAATAAAATTCAAGTAAAAAACAAGAAAGAAATTAAACATATTGTACCAGGTAAGAAGAGTCAGTGCATTGCTTCATTATCATTATTTGACTACCAAACTTGTTTGCCATAAACATCATCACATAAACAATATTATCATCCTCACAGCAGCAGAGCGAAGAAAGAGCAAACAATGCTATGAAGCACCAACACTTCAAAACAAGTGTTATATGTATTCATGTCGGACACAAGCAGTGTCGTGAAAGGTGCGCCTAGGCGCAAGGCGCGGCCAAGCGCAGGTGATGAGACTTAAGACACCCAAAGCGAGGTGAGTTGAATAAGGCAACAAAAGTCGCATGACGTTGGCCAAGCGACAAAAGGTGCAAGTCCCGCGACTTGATGGGTTTTTTCTTTTTATTAATATCAATGTTTTCAAAGGCTCGAACTACATAGGATTACAACTCTGAATTATACAACTCAATACCTAGCCCCATATACGACTGAAAATCTCTAATCGATTGGAAAGAAGAAATCATGCGGTGTCTGAGTTCTTCAACTCGATTCGACCAGGTGAGTTCTTTTCCTTCTTCTTCTTCTTCTGGCCGTTGTACTTTTTTCCTGGCTCCTTGATGTTGTGTTCTTCTTCTTCTTCTTCTTCTTCTTCTTCTTCTTCTCTGCTCTCTTTTTTTTTTTTTGGGAGGTAAACTATCAGTAAGTCCTAATAGTTGGACTTAATTTCCATCAAGTCCTATTGAAAATAAGACCTAGTACAATCGTCGTTAAAAATAATTTTCTGTGACAATTTTGAACATGTCACTAAAAATTGATAATTAGTGACTTTTTTTGTCACAATTTTTATAAATTATCGCTAAAACTTGCACTTAGTGACTTTTTTGTGACGAATTTTTCAAACTGTCGCTGAAAGTGAAAATTGTGACTTTTTTTGTAGCGATTTTTTTTAAGCTGTCACTAAAATTTATAATTAGTGACATTTTTTGTGACAAAATTTTTAAACTATCGTTGAAAATTAACAACTAATGACTTTTTTTAATAGTATATGATGAAAAATGCCATTAATTATCATTGAACCTATTGGACAATAAGTCCACTTAGGATCTATACGTAAGTCCCCCCCCCCCTCTTTTTTTTTTTTTAAATTCTGTCTTAGTACTTACATGCTATGAATCATTAGTTTATGTTAATTTATCTATTTTTTACTGAGACTTGTAGGTTTAGAAAAGAGAAGGAATTAGGGAATGAGTGAAACTTCATTCCCTTTTATATTAATAATACTGAATAATTACAGGAGTGTCATAAGGCATAATATATGGGCCAGCCCATTACACCAATCAAGGGAATAAATAAGCAGTTAATACAATCACATATTTCCTATTCTAACACTCCCCCTCAAGCTGGTGCAAAGATATCTCTCATGCCCAGCTTGTTGAGAATGCCATGAAATGGTTTGCTCCCTAGTCCCTTGGTGAGAACATCGGCTAGTTGGTCTCCAATCTTCACAAATGGAATACATATGATGCCACTAGTGAGTTTTTCCTTAATGAAGTGCTTATCAATCTCCACATGCTTAGTTCTATCACATTGACTACGTTGATTGCGGCCTTGTTGTCACAGTATAGTCCCATGGAGTCAGTCTAATGGATTCCCAAGTCTCCCAACAATAGTTTAATCCATAATAACTCACATACAACCTGAGTCATAGCCCTGAATTTTGCCCCGACACTAGATTTAGCCACCACATTCTGTTTCTTACTTCGCCATGTGACAAGGTTGCCACCCACAAATATGCAGTATCCAAAAGTTGATCGTCTGTCAGTGATTGATCCAGCCTAATCTACATCAGTAAATACCTCCACACTGAGATGGCCACGTTTTGAGAAATAGAGAACCTTTCCAAGAGAAGATTTCAAGTATCTCAGGATTCTCATAACTGCCTCCAAGTAGAAAGTTCTAGGAGGAGCATGCATAAACTGGCTTACCATGCTCACGGCAATGGCAATGTCTATACGTGAGTGAGATAAGTATATGAGTTTGCCCACTAATCTTTGGTATCTCTCCCTATCCACTGGATCTCCCTCTTGATCCTCACTCAATTTCTGGCCCGGTTCTAGCGGTGTATCACATGCTTTACCTCCAAGCATTCCAGTTTCCGTTAGCAAGTCAAGTACATACTTCCATTGGCATATGAAGATGCCATCCTTGGACCGAGCTACTTCAAATAGCCCAAGTTTTCAAACTCTTTGGCTAAGTATTCTTTCAAACGAGGAATCTCCTCAACATCATCTTCTGTCATAACAATATCATTAACATAGACAATAAGAGCTGTGGTCTTACCATGTGAGGAGTGTTTCACAAATAAGGTGTGATCAGCTTGACTTTGCTTGAACCCATATTTTAGCATAGTTTGAGCAAACCTTTCAAACCAAGCCCTAGGAGACTACTTTAGCCCATAAAGTGACTTTTAGAACCTGCATTCTTTACCATTGGACTTAGCATCCGCAAAACCAGGAGGAATATCCATATAGACCTCTTCTGCTAGGTCTCCATGAAGGAAGGCATTCTTCACATCAAACTAATGAAGAGGCCAATCTAAATTTGCAACAAGAGAGAGTAAGATTCTCACGGAATTCATCTTAATAGCAACTAGTGCAAATGTCTCCTGGTAATCCACCCCATAAGCCCAAGTGAAGTCCTTAGCAACTAGTCTTACTTTGTATTGTTCTATGGAGCCATCTGCTTTGTGTTTTACCGTGTACACCCACTTACACCCAACTGGATTTTTTCCTCTAGGTAACTCCACTAACTCCTAAGTGTCACTCTTGTCGAGAGCTCTCATCTTTTCCATCATAACATGTTTCCATTCAAGAATACAGAGAGCATCCTAAAAATTGGTAAATAGACTCACAGAATACACTTTAGACAGAAAAGCTTTATATAAGGAAAACATATGAGAATAAGTGACATGATTACTAATAGGATGCTAAGTACATGACCTAACCCCCTTCCTATTAGCAATGAAAACATCTAGATCTGAAAAAACAAGAATAGAAGCACTAGAATCAAAATTACCTCGTCTCAGGAGAATAGGGTGACTCTAGACACTCATCTGAAGAAGTTGGCAGTAGAGGAAGAAAAGTAGTCTCTTGCATCCAAGTGACTTGTTGTCTGTCCTTGTCCCTGTCCCTGATATAAACTTTGCCTACTACCTTTTCCTAGGGGTGAGCAGCGGATATATGGATCCGCCCAAACCGACCAAACCAAACTGATCCGCCGCATTTTGGACGAATGCATGATAACGAGCAGACGGTTGCAGATTAATTTTTTCAATCTACCTAATTTTGGACGGATGGCGGATTTGAAGTTCCTTTGGCCGCAAGCGAACCGCCAAACCACGAGTACCCCTAGTAATTTGAAAGACTTTGTGTTTTCAATTTATTTAGATATCACATTTGTATTTTCAATTGAAAAAGAGTTTAAATATTCTGTTGAATACATTCTGTTAAAAAATAATTTTCAACTTGAATATATTTTTTGAATTGAAAAAAATAAATGTATTATTTATCTATATTTTTTGGTTTTTAAATCTAACTCTAAAAATAATAAATGAAAAAGATGATATATGCTGAATATAGATGTAACAATACAGAGGCATACAATCTCTACTACTACTCTATTCATCATTTTGGTGGTTTGAATTGTTTTTATATTTTAAAAATTGTAATACTTTGTGTGGATAATACATGCTGTGATTGTAATATGTGGATGAGGCATATAGTGATTGTAATGTTCTAAAATTTCAAACTTTCTTTGTTTGGATGAGGCATGCAGTAATTGTAATACTTTTTTAAGTCATTGACTGCAATATATATATATATATATTTTTGAAGAAGTGCATAAATTGAATTATGTTAAAAATTTATAAAATTTTAAATCATCAAACCAATTCGCATCCATCCCCCAATCCGCTTAATCCATATTCGCCGGATTGGCGGACAGATGCGGACTGATTTTCTCTAATCCGCCAATTTAGCGGACGGATGACGAATTAAAGGTTCCGTGGCCGCAACCAACCTGCGCCCACCCCTATCTTTTCCTCAACAACTGTGACTCATCATTCTCTATCTTTTCAACCACTTGCGGAAGTGGAACAGTAATCTCTTCACACCAAGGCTCTCCCTGAAGAGATGACTATGAGACCTGGTGGGTCGGAAAGCAAGGTTAAGACTCAAAGAAAGCGACATCCATGGAGACAAACCATGTGCGAGTGGGAGGATGATAACACTTATAACCCATTTTGATGGCAAAATAACACAGAAAAACACACTTAAGAGACCTAAGATCCAATTTACCAGGAGTGGGTGAATGATTATGGACAAAGCAAACACGGCCAAAAGTCTTAGGAAGAATGGAGAACCCGAAAGGGGTAGACCCGAAACTTGAAGAGGTGTTTGTTTGTGAAGGACTTGGGTAGGAAGACGATTAATCAAATAAGCGGCAGTGAGAACCGCTTCCCCCAATGGGATTGAGGAACCCACATCTCAAAGGATAGACAATGGACGACATCAAAAAGATGGCGATTTTTGCGTTCTGCAACACCATTTTGTTGAGGAGTATTAGTGCATGAAGTCTAGTGAATAATGCCATGAGTGGCGAAGTAAGTGACAAGACCAGAGTCCATATATTCCCCCCCATTATCAGAACATAAAATTTTGACAACCGCCTCAAATTAAGTACAAACCATTTTATGGAAGGTTTAAAACACAGAAAATACCTCACTTTTATCTTTCATCAAACAGACCCAAGTGGCCCTAGAACAATCATCTATGAAGGTAACAAACCATTTTTGACCGGTTACAGACACAAAACGGGATGGATCCCATACATCAAAATGAATCAAAGAAAATGGAACTAAACTTTTATTAATAGGAGCAAAAGAGACTCTGTGTTGTTTTCCAAGTTGACAAGATTCACATTGAAAATCTAATACATTATTTTTGTCAAAAACAAAAGGAAATAAATGCTTAAGTAATAAAAAAGAGGGATGTCCTAAGCAACAGTGCCACAAACAAATGTCTTCCTTGTTAGATGGTAACTGAATAGATGAATGAGCTAACTTGTCTGTCTAATCCAGAATGAAGAGCCCATATTCCTCTCTACCACTGCCAATCCTCTTCCTCGTGATAAGGTCCTGAAAAAGACAATGATTAGGGAAAAACGTCACGCTACAATTTAAGTCACGGGTAATATAACTCAAAGATAAAAGATTAACACTGAAATTGGGAATATGGAGGACAGAAGACAAAAGAAAGGAAGAAGTGGCATGAATTAAACATTTCCCCGAGATAGACAAAATTAGTATCATCAGCAATACGTACTTTTTCCTGACTTGAGAAGGGGTTATATTCTAAAAATAAATTAGAAGAACCAGACACATGGTCGGAAGCACCAGAATCAATAATCCATGGGACAGTCGTATGAGATAGCAATGCACATGGGAAGGAAGCCAAGTTACCTGAATTGGCAAAGAAAGAAGAAGGTGCACCTATAGTAGAAGTGGAGGCTCAACGATCTAGCAAGTGGCAAAGAGCAATCTCAAAATCCGAGACAGATAACCCCGAGACACCAACAGCGGAGGAGACAACTGGAGATGAAGATGGTGGTTCAACAGTGTCTGAAAGATGGGCTCAGGCATTGGCCCCACGGCCTCTAGTACCAGACTGACCCCCTCGAGTACCAGGACGGTCGTCTCGGCCACTAGAGGGAGTTCCATGTAGCTTCCAACAAGTCTCGCGTTTGTGGCGAGGTCAACGACAGTGGTCACAGTAAAGATATCCTTCTCAAAGGAAGGACGATAACCACGAGTCACACAGTCGCCATTGCGAGATGGTATAGAAACCAAGGTCAAGCAATCAGTAATAACAGAAGAAAGCATTGCAAAACGGCGACTCTCTCATTCTGCACAAAAGCAAAGGCTTCTTAGAGAGAAAGAAGCGCATCCATGCCAAGTACTCTACTCTAAACCGGATCATACTCCACATTTAGGCCTTCCAATAACTTGAAAACCTACTCTTGCGCCACAAACTTTCAATAACCAGCAGAATCAGTGAGACAAACAGGCTTGTAATTCTAAAGGTGATCAAGTCGCTTCCACCCATTGCTAAGGAAGGTAAAATACTGAAGGAGTCTGCTCACCTTGTACCGACCTTTCAATGGAGAGACGTAACTCGAAAACCTGTGAGAAGTTCCCCTTCCTAGAGTAAGTAGTTGCTACGACCTCCCAAATATCCTGGGACAGTGTCCATAGACAAGTAGCCTTCTCCAATCTCTGGAACCATAGAATGGATCAACCAACCCATAATCAGAGAATTGGTGATCTCCCATTGGTCATAATGAGGGTCGGTGATACTGGGTGCCTGAACTTGCCCATCAACATATTCCATCTTCCCCTTACTCTTCAAAAAAATAGTCAAACTCTACGACTACGCTAGGTAATTCTGACCATTGAATAAAGAGGTGATAATTCTAAGGCCATTGTGGAGGTTATCAGTCATATTGGAAGGGATAACAAAACTTTCGCCTTGAGATGGCGAAGAGGTAGTAGATTCACTGGTCAAATCCGCCATGGAGACTACTAATGATTCCTCAAACACGATGCCAATCACAAACCCAGAAGATGAGAGTGGAGTAACAAGCACAATAACCACTAAGAATATTAAGAATTCAGTTTTTTTTTTTTTTTTTTTTACATCACCAGAACCATTTTTATTTTTTTATTTTTTATTATTATTTTTTTTTTGTGATTGTTTTTTTAAAAAAATTGTTAACAGAGTTGTACTAATACAAACATGCTATGAAAATTGTCTTAGTACTTACATGCTATGAATCATTAGATTATGTTAATTTATCTATTTTTTAATGAAACTTGTAGGTTTAGAAAAGAGAAGGAATTAGGGAATGAGTTAGACTTCATTCCCTTTTATATTTAATAAGACTGAGTAATTACAAGAGTGCCATAAGGCATAATATATGGGTCAGCCCATTACACTAATCAAGGGAATAAATAAACAATTAATACAATCACATATTTCCTATTCTAATAAGACTATATGCCTTACTTTAATAAAGCTCGCGCCTCGCCTTGCACCTAAGCCCCAAGAGACCTTCGGTGCCTTCGTGCGCCTTGAGCCTTAAAAACATTGGACACATAGACACAGCAGAGACACATGGATATGGCGGGGACACGTATGGGACACGCCACATGGCATGTCCCTTATTTAATTAATTTATTTTTAGGGGACATGTTGGGGACACTTCAGGGACACTAGGGACATGCCAAGTTTTTTCTTTCATTTTCTTTAGTGTTTTTGATGAATGTTGAATGTTTATTATTTTTTTATTAGATTTAAATTTTTATTTTTATTTTTTTTGATCAACTATTAGATTTAAATACTTAATAGATCATCCATAAAAAATTGAAAATTAAAAATATATAAATTGTAAGTGTTAATTTAAAAGTACATTTTTTTAATAAATATATAATTAGAGTTAGTTTTTGTTAATATTGATTGTTTGTGGATATAATATTAATCTAGATAACAAATAAAAATATATTTTATTGGCGTGTCTCCATTTTTTTTGAAATCACTGTGTCCCATATCTGCATCCGTATCCGTATCCGTGTCCGTGCATCTTAGCAATGCTTCCATGATCACTTAAAGGCAAAGCCATTGGCTAATTGAAATAAATGACAGATCTTAACAGACTAAAAACAAAGTAAAAGGAATGCTTCAAAAACTCTAAGAAAAAAAAAAATTGATGCATACACAGCAGCCCTAAATCTCAATTTTTGCTAGGGTGGAAGAAAATAGCGTGAACTACAAAATTCTGCCCAAAAGTGTGATACTTCGAAGAGTATTATCAACATATAGTAACATCACCAGTTCACCACACAAAACCAGTAGGAGCGAAAGGAAAAAGGTGCCTTCATAACAATAAATCAATAGGTGACCTAGAAAAACAGAATAGTACTTCAAAGCCTAATAAATTTTCTCAGCACACTTACATCTTGAATCATGCTGAAAACATCCCTTATTGCCAATGGTATTATACCTGGAGAATTTTGGTCTCCCTGTGAATATTAATAAGAGAAATACGTCAAATGTACTAAAAAAACTGCATATCAAATTCATGAGATTTATATTGCCCAATAAAAAATCATTATAAATCAATACTTAGGAATATAACATTACTAACTAAACCATGAATGCAGGACCACAAAAATGTTGTTACAGTTAACTATACTCTCAGAGAGAATAGAACATTAATGACTAAAAAGATCACTCATTGTAGCACATGTGGTACCTTGTGGTTCTTAAAACCTCTGTTATTAGAATCGTACGATTCTAATTTGAATCATATGATTCGATTCAATTCAGTGGGTAATCAATATGAACAAGTTGTGTGAATCGCAAATAGTTATGAATTGTAAGTGAATTGTAAATCGATTCGATTTGCTAAAATCGATGTTTGGTTTTCTTTTTTGGTTTTTTTGTTGTTGGAAAATGGTTCACACAACATTTTCAAGGTCTTTAGTATTATTATATACCATCTTTTGACTTTCTCCCTCCTTATTTACTCTCAAATACTCAAACCTTAGCAGAACAAATGAACTTTCTCTCTCTACAACATTCTAGGTTTACATGTTCAACTTTAAGTACTTACATTTACAAAATGAAGATTTGATTTTTTAACCTTGCAAAAAGTTAAAACATTGTTGTTGAGTTATTGTTATTTGAAAATTAAAAGTTTGTCTTTGTTTGCTTTCTTTATTAAGAATGGTTGATAAGAAATAGCATCTAAAAGGAAAAAGGTGAAATGGTAAACATAGGAGCCCGTGTTAACTTCTTACCCAGATCACATGATCATCATTTAAAATAATTTTTTTATTGATTTAAGTCTAATATTTCATATTTATTAGATATATTTAATATCTAAATGTGTAGATATATTTTTCTATGTAATTTGAAAAGGTTGCCGAATCTTTACGATCACAATTCAATTCGATTCGCGATTGGGTACAATACCATTTTAATTCACGATTCGAATCCCAATTTGACAACTATGCTTAAAACTGATAAGACTTGTCTGACATAATTTACTTTAGAGATTTCTTCACTAACTGCCCACTTGAGATAATATGATTTAAATGGAAATAGTGGAACAAAAAGACTTAAGCTCAATATGAGTTTATGTTGCTCATCAGATGCAATTAGAGGTCAAACAGAGGTATATAGTTTGTTTTGTTCATGATTTTTCAAGTCATTCAGAGTGAAAGTCCTGAAGAATTAATAAAAGGACACATAACATCTCATAGAATTAGACTTACATGCATAGTATGCGTCTTCCCACTACTTGTAACACCATAGGCAAAGACAGTTCCTGCATCATCAGTAGCCACGTCTTAGCTTAAATAACTATTACACTAATTTCATCAATTAGTTGTGTCACAAAACAACAATTGATTATAGCACCGAACTGAATTGGCTGAGTAAAAGAAGTTAACTACAAAACAACAGTTCAATTGAATTGATTACCATTTTCATCTATCAATTAACAATTTCAACAAGCAGCATTTCACTTATGTTGCTTTCATTGATTAGTCATAGCACTGACCAAGAGCAATATCAGATATTTCTGTAACAACTATAGCGTTGATTAGGGAAAAACAAGTCTGGGGATTTTATGAACAAAGGTATACCATACCATTTACACCTTCCATTGCAGCTTTGACTACTGGTCGACCAGCTACTTCATATACTTCCTGGGATGCCGTGGAGGGCCCAAAAACTTTATCTATATATAGTTCAATTAAACTTTATTAATTTTTACACATGAATGAATATACATATATATATATATATATATATATATATATCATCAGAATTCGCATAACAATTAAAAAAATAAAAATAAAAAAACTTAATTAGAAGAGTGAAGAACAGGAAGTAAACCAAATGCGTAGGCAGTAGCTGGATTGTACTCATTCCGCACAATTTTATCGCCATCGGCGTACCAGGCAATCTCATCCCCCCTCTCATACTCCCGTTCACTATAACCACAAATTCAACAACAAACTCCAATATCAAAACACATTTGGCTCGTAATACAGAGCCCTAATTCCAATAAAATCAAATAGTGCAGTGCAGATCTAAACCAATTGACTCAGATCTAGCATTACTACTTTACCTCAACGGCCGAAACCGAATGGTGACCGAAATGCTATCGCCGCCGGATGATCTCGGAGCATCGAGTGGGTCTCCAAGAAGAAGCTCATCCATCGATGCAAGACCAACAGGCGAGCGGCCTCCGAACCCTCCTCCGCCTCCTTTTGGCAGACTTGGAGTCATGGATCTGGAATTGTACCCATTGCCAGTGCCGTGATACGACGTCGCAGAAGACGAGCACGACCGAGGCATGAGCTTACCACCATTCATCAAAGACGACGACGAAGACGATGACGAGAACGGAGTCGCAGGCTTACGGTAGCTGAATGGTGAACTACTTCGTCCCCGAGACGAAGAGCCCGCCATTGATCGAGAGAGAGAGAGAAATAGGACTGGAAGAAGAAAAAGAATAAGAAAGAGAGAATCTGTCAGAGCTCACATGGTCTGAAGCTCCAAAGTGAAGAAGATTGTTTGATTTTTAATTCAGTTTGAGAGAGAGAGAGAGAGAGAGTTCTTTTCTTGTTCTTTAAGACAAAGAGTTGCAGAGAGAGAAAGAGAAAGAGAAAGTGTGGTGTGGTGAGGTAGAGGAGAGGTGTAGTGAGAACGATGGAAGGGGATATTTTTTGTTTTTATATGTTTGACGGAAATAGTAATTAATTTGTTTAAATAAAACAAAGTTAGTAGTATGATGTAATTTTCATTTGAAATTCAAGGGAGGTGGTGACGTCGAGCGGCGGAGGGTCGTAGTTTTTAACTTTTTAAAGGGGGAGAGAGAGGACAGAGTATTTTTTCAAAACTTCACAATTAAAACGAGCGGGAATAACAGTGACCGCCGCTTTACATAAATTTATTTGTAGTAATACACATAATTTTTGTCAATTCATACATAGCTACGTTTAGAAATTAGTTATTTTAATTAAGGGTATTTTGCATAATTTATACTAACTTATCACTCGTGCTATGTACGGGATAATTATAGATATTTATATTTGTTTCAATTTTTTTTAATATATAAATTATATTTTTTAAGATTTTTTATAAAAGTAATTTAACAATCTTATTACTAACCATAGTGTACAGGAGAAATTAAAAAGGCCATCGCAAAGAACTATGCAATGATCAGATCTATAATTATTTATATGAGGGGATTTTAAATGCTAATCAGGAATTTTGACTAAATCAATAAATGCATGCATGTGGATTAGAAAAAGTTAATAAATGCTGAACAGAAAATTTTGACTAAATCAATAAATACTGAGGTTTTTTTTTTAAATCAAAAATTTTAAAAATTAAGATTGAGAGATTGAAACTCCCACAAAGCTTGGGGTTTAGAAACCCCATTTTTCTTAATATATTTACAATTATCTATATATATGTGAATTGCGATTTTTGAATATCTTTTTTTTATTTATTTTAAATGGCTTCTTTTTTTTTTCTTTTCTATATTATATTAAAGTTTAATATTTTGATAATAATCATATGTGTTGAACTTTTCAAGGAATTAAATGTCTTCTTTTTTTATTATATTATATTAAAGTTTAATATTTTGATAATAATTATATGTGTTGGACTTTTTAAGAAATTTTTTTTTATGCTTGTTCTTAATGCATTAAACTGTTATTATGAGGGATAATAATCATATGTGTTGGGACTTTTCAAGGAATTCATATGTGTTAGATTTTAAAGAATTTTTTTTATGCTTATTCTTAATGCATTAAAGTGTTATTATGAGGGTAAGACTTGGGGGTTGGGAGAAATTAATAAACACTAAGGTTTTTTTTTTTTTTTAAATCAAGAAATTTATATTGGGAGATTGGAGCTCCCACAAGGCTTGGGGTTAAAAACCCCATTTTGCTTAATATATAGTATAGATAGATTACTATCTATACTTCTATATCTATCTATCTATCTATACTATATATTAAGTAAAAGGGGGTTTCTAACTCCCAAGGCCTGTGGGAGCTCCAATATGTTAATCCTAATTTTTTATTTTTTTATTTTTTTTTAAAAAAAATTAACCTCAGCATTTATTAACTTCTCTCAACCCACAAGACTTTTTGACTTCTCTAATAATTACTACAGTGTCTTTTCCAAAACAAATAATTTGTATATTAAAATTTTTTTAAAACAAATATAAATATATATATCTATATCTATCTATTTATTTATATCTATTTCTAACCTATAAGTTTTATGGGAGTTCCAATATCCCAATCCAAATTTCTTGACTTTTTAATTTTAAAAAGAAAAACTTAACATTTATTAATTTCTCACAACCCCCAAGCCTTACCCTTATAATAATACTTTAATACATTAAGAATAAGTATAAAAAAAATTCTTTAAACCTTAGATTGTTAAATTATTTTTATAAAAAAATCTTAAAAAACATAATTTATATATTAAAAAAATTTTAAAAAAATATAAATATTTATAATTATCTCGTGCATAGCACGGGTGATAGGCTAGTTATATATTAAGTAAAAGGAGATTTTTAACCCTAAGCCTTGTGAAAGCTCTAATCTCCCAATCTAAATTTTTTATTTTTTTATTTTTAAAAAAAAAATCTTAGCATTTGTTAACATCTCCAAACTCTCAAGTCTTACCATCATAATAACACTTAATGCATTAAGAACAAGCATAAAAAAAATTCTTTGAAATCCAACACATATAAATTTCTTAAAAAGTCCCAACACATATGATTATTATCCCTCATAATAACACTTTAATGCATTAAGAACAAATATAAAAAAAAAAATCTTGAAAAGTCCAACACATATGATTATTATCAAAATATTAAACTTTAATATAATATAATAAAAATAGAAATTTAATTCATTGAAAAGTCCAACATATATGATTATTATCAAAATATTAAACTTTAATATAATATAAAATAAAAAAAGAAGACATTTAAAAAAAAATTTAAAATCACAATTCACATATATAAATAATTGTAAACACAATAAAATAAGAGGGCATTCATGTCTACACGTTTTTTTTTTAATAAGATCTTCTCCATTATAATGAAATAGCACTTCATTTCTCTCATCTTATAATCTATATATATATTATATTATATATTATCTATCTATACTATATATTAAGTAAATGGAGGTTTTTAACCCCCAAAGCCTATGAGAGCTTTAATATCCTAATCTAAATTTTCTAAATTTTTTTATTTTTTATTTAAAAAAAAATCTCAGCATTTATTGATTTGGTCAAAATCCCCTAATCAGCATTTATTAAATTTCTTCAATCCACATATCTTTCCACATGTCTGCATTTATTTATTTGGTCAAAATCCCCTAATCAGCATTTAAAATCCCATCATACAAATAATTATAGATACAATCCATGTATAGTTACTGCAGTACTCTTTTCAACTTCTCTCATACACTATGATTAGTGATAAAATTGTTAAATTATTTTTATAAAAAATCTTAAAAAACATAATTTATATATTAAAAAAAATCTAAAACAAATATAAAATATCTATAATTATCCCGTGCATAGCACGGGTGATAGGCTAGTATTTACTTATGTTATATCACTTTTTTCTCTTTTTATATATTTTTTTAAAAAAAATTAAAAATTATACTTTAGATCATCCCAAATGCCCCCTTAATTTTTAATTTTTTTTTTTAAAAATATATAACAAAATAGAAAGATAATGTACGCTTCTTTTGGTAATTAGGAAAAAATTAAGGGCTGGTTTGGGGTGTCCTAAAAAAGTGCACTTTTTGTCTTTTTGGACTAAAAAAGTTGAGAAAAAAATATGGAGATTTGGGTTAACTTTTTGAATTTTTATGGAAAAATGTGTATTAAAAAATTGTATAAAAAAATGTGTAAGACATGAATAGTGATAGGTGGCCCACAGCCGTACAAATCGTAAGGTGTGAATGGGAGTTGGAAATTATTGGCTATTTTTTGTACAAAGCACTGCACGGTTTTGTTTGGTCCGTGGGGGTCATCACGGGTCCCATTTTAATAATCTGAACCGTTCAATGTGTATAACTCATCGAACACTATGTACCTATAAAAAATCACGTTAATTGGATATCGAGAGCTATCTGATCAGATTTATTTATTTTTCAATCATTAATTATAACACCATCCATTTGTCGTACATAACTGATCTGATCATATAGTTATCGATATCCGATCAATGTGATTTTTTGCAAACATATAGTACTCGACGATTTCTACACATTGAACGGTTCAGATTATCAAAACGGGACCCGTGATGGCCCCATGGGATTTATCAATGGTGTGTGTGCAAACCACACCCAATCATTTATCTTTAATCCACTGCCGCAGCACAGCAGCTGCACAGTGGTCACTTCGGTGGTCACTTTTTTTGAAAAAAATTATTATTATTTTTTTTTTGGTGAATAGTGATATCTTTTTGAATTTTAGAGTAACTTTTTGACTTATATAGTATAAGCCAAACCAGGCCTTAGTTTATTGGATTATTTGGGTCATCTGTAAACTTTTTTTTGCATGTTTTTTCAAAAAAAATTTAAAAGTTGACTTTTCTCTTGCTTTCCAAAATAAACCGTAATTGGGAGGTTGTTTAGTTAGCATTAAAAAAATGCACATTTTTAACTTTTTGAACAATTTTAAAAATCTTAAAAATTCTATTAAAATTTTTACCAAATGTCTCACATGGGTGTGGGACCCACACCCTTAGGGCTGAGCAAAAAATTTGTATAATCCGTAATCTGATCTAATCCAGTCCAATTTAGTAGGTTTTGATTAGTTTTTTGAATCCGTGGTTCGATTTCGGATTGAAAATTTAAAAATCCGTAGGCCACTGATCAGTTCCAAATTATAACCAATCTATACCGTATACAAATAGTCTATATTTATATTATAAACCCTTCCACATAATATCATTTCTTATTCCATATAAAAGCTAAACCCTTATTCCATGTTGCTGCTGTGTTGCTGCTATGCTTTTGTTTGTCTGTTGCTTCTGTTCATGGAGTTTTGTTAGTTTTGTTCATAAAGTTTTGTTGCTTTTGTTTGTTTAAAACTAATTTTTTTTATTACTTTTGTTTGATGTTATATTTAGTTTTAATATAGAGAAGAACTCTACTTTGTGTAATGTGTATCCAGTTTTATTGCTTTTATTTGTTGCTTTTGTTTGATGCTATGTTTATGTTTTTATGAAATTAAAATGTTCTACATATATATTTTTTATTTAATTATGTGAATCTGTGATCCTAAACCGATCTAATCTATGTTTAAACGGATTGGTTTCACAATTTAAATGGATTGGATTGATTCCAATTTTTTCAGGAACCGTAAATAACGGATTGATCTTGGTTTTATCCCAATCTGGACCAATCCGGACCATACTCACCCCTACACACCATGTGGATCCTACACCCATGTGAGATATTTGGTAGAAATTTTGGTAAAACTTTTAGGATCTCTAGTATTTTTGTAACTTTTTATCTTTTTGAGTCATATCACATTTCTACTTTTCTGCACACATTTTCATAAAAAGTCAAAAAGTATGCTAATCTAATACATTCCAAACAACCCCTAAATTTTTTTTAAAAGCTATTTTAGCCAAAAAATTCATCCCAAACAGGACCAATCAAATTTTTTTAAGATAAATTACGAATACATATCTGTTAAAATGTAATTTGCTTCTTATAATTTTAAAAATAACATTCCACCCCTTGAATTTTTTTAATTTCATAACAAATGGCCCTTTTATTAGCAAATCATTTAGTCAATTAATAGTTTTTAATGATATCATAAATTTATTTCAGTTAATTTTATCATTATATAGAAGAGTAGTTAGAAATTTTAATTTTTCAATTAATTATGTTAAATAAAAAAATTTAACAATGAGTTATTTGTAATCTTCCAAATCATAAGGACCAATCCATATTTTAAGCAAACATCAATGGGTGTATGTGTAGTTTACCCTTTTTTTAATGCACTTTGTGTCTTAAAAAATATCATAATACTTTTATCTTCTTTCATTCAAATTAGGAGTGATAGCGGATCGGGTTGGGTTGGGTGGCTTCCCATCTGTCATCCCTTCAAAATTAGGTGGATTGAAAAAAAAAAAAAAAAGCAATCTGCATCCGTCCACCAGCTTGACGAATGCGGATTGAGCGGGCCGTGCGAGTTAATGGATGGATGCAATTGGTTTGACTGTGTGGACTTTATAAATTTTTAGCTTTTTTTTGAATTATAATTCATAACTTTTACAATCTCTAATAATTAGTAATCTGAAAAAATATATATTATTTGTTTATAATAGTTCATGGCACCACACATGCATATTTTTAAGGTATTATTTTTCATTTTCACAAAAATATATATTTTATTATTTCTACTCTATGTTGTTACTTGTTAACATTTTTTTTTTTATTTGAACTGCATCTACGAGTGGATCGAGTTTATGCAGGTGCGGCATGATTGATCCACTATTCGAGTCGTTTTCACAAATTTTGAAATATTTCATTCACATTTGTCCGCTGAAATACACGCATCCGCCCAAAATCAATTAGGTTCGATTAGTTCAATCGGTTCAATCAGATTAGGCATGATCACCCCTAAGTCAAATCATAATTTTAGGGTAAATTACAAACACCCCCTCGAGGTTTAGTAAAAATACAGATTCCCCCCTGAGGTTTGAGAAATTACAAATTCCCCCTGAGGGTCAAATTTTCATAATAAATTAGGAAAAATTAGGGGGGAATCTGTATGAAAATAAAAACCCTAGGGGGCAATTTGTTATGAAAATGTAAACCTCAGGGGGCGGGATGTAATTTCTCAAACCTCAGGGGGAAATCTGTATTTTCACCAAACCTCGAGGGGGGTCTTTGTAATTTGCCCATAATTTTAAAACACCACAATTATCCTCTATTGTTAATGCTACATAACTTTTTCGTCATCCTCTCTCGTAATTTCCCTTCTACCTATAACTACTTTCCACAATGAACCATAAACTTCCACAAGTCCTGCGCAATGAACCACTCACTTTTGAGGTTGACTGTGTCGATTTAGGATGAAAAGGGATCAGTTGAAAATGGTAGTGGTGGTAATGGTGGTGGAAAGCTGAGAGTGGCAGAAACGACAGTAAAGAAGAGATGGGTGGATGGAAGAAAAATTGTGATTTTGAAATTGAAGATATGAGTATTATTGGAATAAAGAGATATGTCATGAGAATTTATATTTATTTAATATGTGTACTAAGAATGTGTTCATTAAGTGTATATACTGAGAGAAATTGATATGTGAAAATAGAACTACTCTTGATGTAAGGGTATTGTAGACACCCCATTTTTGACTATCCTCAAGACTTGGACATCACCGTTTGAACACTCGGTGATCATCCATGTTCGTGCTCGTTTTGAGTTCTCGGAGGTCTCGGCTACGTACCTTACCCTAGGAACTCTCAACTTGTTTGTTTTGTGTTTGGTTTTGCACCAAACACTTGTTGTTTTGCTTCTGAGGGCAGGGAATAGCTTGTTGGCCATCCTCACACCTCACTGGCCATGGCTTGAGGCCACCAGCTATGTTTTCTTGCCACCGGCCATTAGTGATGGCCGGTCGGCACCTTTGGTGGTCGGCTGGCCACCTTTGTTAATCAAATGGCCACTTTTGTTGGTCGACCACTGTTCATCTACTTTTGACAGATATTTTGTGCCAGCTGGCACCCACTTTGCACCCCCTCCATACATGTATGGAGGGATTTCCCTCTTGCTTAGCTTGTCTTGTAAGTTTTGCAAGAGTTGGAATTCTATAAGAGGAGGGATTCTCCTCCCTCCTCAAGGGTTACGAAAAAGTTCTAGAGGTCTGGATTAGGGCTAGAAATAGTGTATCTATCTATCTCTATTTCTCCCTCCATTTTGCTTTTTGTGTGTGTTTAAAGGGGTTTTGTTCTTAGTTTTGCACTAGGACACCTAGTTCTACACCTTACCTTGGTTGCTGAGGAGCCAAAGGGTTATTCTTGAAGGTTTTGAGCTGGTTTAGACCTACGGAAGGTTGCTGGAGCATTGTTCTTGAAGAGGTCTACAAGGGTAAGAACTTTCTCTTTAAATACCTCCTTTTTGCATAGGCTTTTAGCCATCCTTGCATCTGTTTTTAAGCTTAACTTATAACATATAAAAGTTCTGATTTTAAGTGCTTAAAATAGTTGTTTAAGGTTGCTTTGGTGTTTGGGATTGTTTGACCCCTCTTAGGCCTTGTTTGGCCCCATTTTGTGCTATTTTTGTGAGCTCTGGGACCACCTTGTCTTGGCCTCCTCACCACTGAAATCCAGAGGAATTTCAGTGGTGGGGATGGTACTTTAAGGTCCTAAGAAGGAGAAGGCCATCCCCTCTCCTTGTTGCCTTCAATAATTGTCATTTTAGCCTCATGTGTGAGCACCTTGTTTAAGTTCATGTTGGCCATGTCTTAAGTAGTATTTGTGCTTATTTTTCCATGATATAGCACTGTTTTTAATTGGTTTAGACACACTATGCTTTCCATGCATACTTGTCTTGTAATGCCATTATCTTCCTTAACATGTACTTAGCATTTAGACTACTATGCTTACTTGTTTTGGCCAAGCTTTGTGAAGCTTTTATGCATGTTTTAGTATGCTTAAGGTCTTTTTGTGGTTGTTTTGGCCATCCATGACATGCTTTGTATAGCCACCTTGCATTTTGGCTTGTTAGCCTTGGGTGTGTGAGTGTTGAGCATGCATTACTTGGCTTGTTTCAGTGGTTTGGCACCATTTATAACACTATTTCAGTCCTTGTGGTAGGCTTGTATGCTTGCATTTGATGCCCCTTTAATGCTTTAAAAGGCTTGTGTCTTATGCTCCATGTTTGGACCTTTGTGCATGCCTTTAGACTTAGGCCATTTAGATGCCATCTAGGTGTGCCTTTGACCTTGTTTTGGTCTGCCTTGGGGTGGTTTTGAATCCCCATGGCCCTTTGGTCATTTGCTTCATGTGTCACATGGCCATAGTTTAAGTTCTTGGGTTTGGTTGCATGCCTTGCTTGCATTGTTAGGTTGATTTGACATCATCCCTCATGTATTTTCAGAGCTTGGTATGCTTGCCATTAGTCCATGTTTATCCTCTTTTAAGTGTGCTTAAAAGTTTCTATTTGATGCATAAGTGTTGGACTTTGTGTGCATGAATGTTTGTGTGTATATTGGCCTTGCATGTTGTCACATACTTGGCCCATAAACATCTTGTTACATACTTAAATGATAGTGCATTTGGCATGCATTCTTCTCTTTGTTTTGGTTGCTTAACATGTTACATGTTTTGCATGTTTGCATGTTGGCATTGCATTTCGCATGCTTGTTAACTTGCACACTTGTTACATGTTTGCATGCTTGTTGGCATTCTCATGATTGCATACTTAGTTCACATGCCTAGGTTGTATTGCATTGAGTATGCATGCCTTGTCTCTTAATCAAGTGATAGAGGTTGGGCCTATTGTTTGTTTATGTGCATTTCATTCCACATTGAAATGGCACACTTGGTTTCTTGGGCCATCACGCATCGAAATGCGCGATTGGTGGTCCGAGAATCGAGTACCATCCCCCTTTGAGTCATAAACATGATAAGGGGTGTGGTGGTGCCCACATTGCTTTGAAATGTATTGACATACCTTGCTTGTCCTCTGTTGCTTTCAAAATAGGTTTCTGCAGGCATAGATGGCCGACCGACTACATTAAGTGCCGACTGGCCATGAATTGGTGGCCGAGAGTTCATTTGTCGTCGATGACCACTTCTCTATGGCCGGTGGTGTTCCCCCTTAGCCGGTGGCATCCCACAGTGTTCAGAGAGTGTTTATTGGGATTTGTACAATTTTCAGAGGAGGAAAACAGTGAAAATAGAGGCAGCTTGTGCATGGTGGTGGATTTCCGAGCGGAGTCGAGCACGCATGCATTGAACCCTCTTCCCGAGGCTGTTTTATCGCTTTATTAGCTTAGTTAATTTGCTTAACTAATTAATTGGTTTGTACCTATTTAATTAGTTTGTTAGTTGATTAAATTGTATTATTCTTTCGGTCCCTCCGAGCAAGGGCGAATTTATAATAAGTGTGCGTGTGTGCGATGCATGTCTTCCAACCCCCACTTCTTCCTCCCTTTTACTTACCTGCTTTTGATGGTTAGTATTAGGGCATATTTCAATTAGAATCCTTATGCTATGCATGTATGCATCATTCATCAGTATTGCATGCACCGGGCTCGGCGCATCATACTAATCGCATAGTATTTCAAATCTAACTTGAATACATTTTATCTGTTGCATTTCACATGCCATCTATAGATTAGCCGAGCCTACTCTAGTTGCATTTTGCCTGCGATGCATTAGCCATCTTAACATGGACTTGGATCATACATTTGATTACAAACATGTTCCTTGTTTTTGGCTTGGAGTACTAGGTGAGTATTTATGCTTTAGCATCTCGTATGAGTGTGAATGTTAACATGAAAGCATGCTTGCCATGAGACTAACTGCTTAATTGATTTACTGCCTGAATGCCTATGGGTGAAGGTTGGATTGTTTGAGTTGGAACAACTCGTTGAAATCCGTGTTTTAGTCTATTTACAAGTAGCAAATTTCAAATTGTCTTCCAAACAAGTGGATATGCAATGCTTTGTTCCAAATTAGGCGATCTGATCTATACTTTTGTGTTATGCGCATCACATAGTAAGATTAGCTAATTAACCGGAATAAGAACGCATATGTTTTCAAAACAAGATATCATGTTAGTAGAGGCCGATCTTTAATCGGGCGAGCGGAGGTGCTCATAGCTGACCTTCCCTAATTGTACCCAAGTTCCCAAGCCGAGGCAACTTTGGTGATGATGGACACGTGGCCTTAGGCAAATGAGTCAGGGTTTCCTAAATTCCCCCAAAATAAAATATTTAGGTGGCGACTCTGTATCTGGCAAAGCAGTCCATGTGTGGCACTTCTTTCAAAAAATCTATTTTCAAAAACGATTTGTCGGATTTGGACTCTTTGATGATTCATCGGTCTTGCATTGCACTCTGCGAGATTAGATACAGGACTGTGACATTGAGTCCTGAATTGTAGTGAGCCAAATGAACAAAACGGGATTCCCTCCCGGGACATTCGGGGACGTCTACAGGTATCATCGATTAAACAAAGTTAACTAGGTGTTAATTATCTTAAATTGGTCATCTAATTTGATAGAGCCATTGGGCTTAGTGTGTTCATTTTGAGGTCGATTTCAAGATTTAGATTTGTTGAATAGAATATTCATATAAACAATTAAGATGATCGAATATTGATAATTATATATATTTGAATAATATTTATCTGGAAAAAATGTATGACAAATATCATTTCAAGATTAGACATTTATTTTTTGTATAACAAATATAATTCAAACATATAACTACCAATATTCGATCATTTTATTTTTTTGTACGAATATTCTCTTCAATGAAACCTCAAAAGTGAACAATTGTAGTACTGAAATCCACCCTAAAATGGGCCCACCAAGTCCAAACTGTTCTTTTTAAGTTAAATGATGAACTTGAAAAATTCAAACCCAAGTTAACTATGGTGGTGTTTGGGAACCCAAGTTTGAGGATAAAATAGCCTCAAATAGTATACTAACCCATTAATTTTATAAAAAAATAAAAAAAAAGAAAAGAAAAAATAGTGGCTATCGCATGGGCAACCTACACTGTCACCAACACAGTGTAGGTTGAGGCTATCACTGCCATCCTACAAGTTGGTAAATGACTATTTTGCCCCTGTAGATCAATTTTGGAAAAAATAATGTTAGGGGCAAATTTGTCATTTCAACCTCAAACATAATTTCAAGCACATTTTTCAATACAACAACCAACTCAAAAATTTAACCCAACTTTCCAAACACAAAAACTAAAATAGTCTACTAAAATAGTCAAAAAGCCAAAAAGCCTAAAAAATAGCCACCTCCCAAACACCCACTATAAATGGTAGTTTGGTTTTTTTTTTTTTTTTTTTCTAATAGCATTTTTTTTTATATTTTAATGTATTTGAAAATTTGTTAAAACAGTTATTTTTAGAAAAAAATTGTTAAAAAGTCCAATCTAAGGGTATAAGGCTAACCCATAAGTATTTTTTCTTGATGAGAAGTACACTTTTTGTGAAATATTGTGTTAAGAAATACATTTTGTTATTTTTAAGGATATTTTGTTTCTAATTTCACCCTTTAATTTTTATTAACACCTATCTGTTGAAAATTTTATTTTATCTATTAAATTTTTTTATTCTATCTGTTGAAAATCTATCTATATGAATTCTATCTGTTGAAATTTTATTTGTGTGAAACTCATCTATTGAAATTATTATCCTAAATTTTCCTATCTATTGAAATTGACCAGGCCAATTTTTCCTATTTGTCTATTTCTTATCTATGTAAATTATATACATACATTTATTTTTGCAAAATACATACATATATTCATGTATACATATTTGTTTATTTCTTATCTATGCAAATTATATACATACATACATTCATATATACTTTCTTATATACATATACAGTATGATCTGTTTTAATGGATTTGATCGATTGAAACACTAATCATCAAAACCAGTAACCTCAATCCTTCTAATTACATTGACTACAAACTATCAATCCCACACAGTGTATCCAATTCCCAATCTCTCAACATCATCATCTCCCAAATGTCTCTTCGTTAACGCATCTCTCTTCCGTTTCAAAATCTCCCGTAATCTCTACCATATCGCTGTCGTCTTCCTACTTTTTTCCTCTCCCTCTTTCGCCACTCTCTCTACCCCTTCACCCTCCAACAGTTTGAGGTGGTGGAACAAATTTGAACATCAACAGACCTGAGCTTAAGTCTTTAAAAAAGATCTGATGTGGAGGGAGATCGGTGAAGGAAGGACCTCACCACCACTGCGTCGGCCATGAGGCTGCCTTCAGATCAAAGTTGGGAATGACCAATGCCGATTGATTTTAACAAGCATCTATTTTCAACTGATGGTGACTAGCGTCCATTTTGGTACAACAAAATCACAATTTCAACAACAAGCCCTCTTAGACCTTGTCAAGTGCAATCAAGATGGAATCATTGATCAAATAAGTCTATCTCTGGATTTCGTCAATACTCAGCATCACTGCTATAGATCGAGTGGAGGAGAGTGAAAGCGGGTGGAGCCAGAGTTGAAGGCGACACATGAGACGACTCTCTAATAAAACCCTAAACTCTCAGACCAATGGGGAAGAGAGAGAGGGAGAGAGACAGAGAGAGAGAGAGAGAGAGAGAGAGAGAGACAGATAGACACAGAGAGACAAACAAACAGATAAACAAATAAAGGAGCTGTGAGAGAGAAGGGTTTGTGAGTGGCTTTATTATTTGTTTCTCTATAAACGTGTAGCTGAAAAAGATGGAAAATATGGGTAGTTTGGATATTTTGCACCCTCATGTCCATATGGATAAAATATTTTAGAGTGTTGACTTTTGGAAAAACAAAATCTAAGTTTGGATTTATGGACCAAATGCCCTTATGTTTATAGGTAAAAAAAAAAAAAAAAAAAATGTAACCAGCCGATTTAGTATGTGCCCACTACAGTGATTGCCCCTTCTCAAATTTTCAAAAACTACACTTTTATTTATAGATTTAAAAAATATTTTTCAAGTTGTCCATCCTCTAATTTAAATGTCTCTCCTAAATTTATAAGTTAATTATAATAAATTCCTTTAAACTATGACTTATTGCACTTCGTCCCTTGAACTTCAAAACTCAACCATTAACTACTTCAAAATATTATATTCTTACTATGGAGACGTAATTTTCGACACGTCTACATGGCTAGGCTTAGGGCTGAGATGTTACAGGTTGGCATGAAATGGGCCAAGATATAGAAATGATCCATATCGAGCCAAGGTGTGAAGCGAAGAACAAGAGTTCAAGTATAACAATGACTCATTGGTTAGATAAGCTTAGGGCTCTTTTGAGAAGACAATCCTTGCCCAACTAGAAGAGATGAGTCCCAGTCGGAGATTGACTCGTAGGTTGGATAAGTTATGACTTCAGTGGGAGGTATGTGCATTTGTGTGAGTTTATGTAACGTCCTGATATTTTTAAACCATTTATGAATTACCAGTCCTTTCTTTATTACCAATTTCATAATATGAAGTAAGAATAGAAGGGAAAAAAAGTAAAAGTAGAACAATCAAATAGATCAAAATATACATATTTTTCTTGTTAAAATTCTCATAAGAGTTTACATTCGGGTTTTGCACCATTGGTGTCCAAAATAATAATACACGGTAGTCCAAGAAATAAAAGAAATACAACAAAATGTCTAAAGGGGTTTACATCTATCAAGGCTGGGGCCTTGATTACAAATAAGTGGAATTCTATCAAAAAAACACATAAGCTCGATTGCTATAAACAAATAAAACATCAAAATGAGGTTTCGTGCTCCATCCAATCTCCACCAGCTCCTCAACGGGGTGGAGGCATATCATCATATCTTGTGAATGTTTAATCATGATAGGAATGAGCAATGACGCCCAGTAGAAATACATTTAACCAAGTATATAAATGTTTGATATGCTTATGATCATGTCAAAATCCATATTTTCTTCTATTTAAAAGTATGATGCTCGATGCACTTTTATTAAACCAAATCCAACCAAAACAACAGGGCAGTAAATATGCACTAGAATCCCAAGGTAAGAGCTAAATACATATATATAGATTTTATATATCAAAATAGTCCTACATTTATCGGCTCACAATACGAACGGGCGATGGGCACCTAAAACACACATTTTTCCACATTTGCTGACTTGATACGGCAGGACAATGGATGCCCAAAAAACAATTGTTTTTCCATATTTGCCACTAAATACGGCAGGGGTAGTGGACACCAAAGAAAAAAACTTGTTGTAGACACCCCATTTTTGACCGTCCTCAAGACTCGGACGTCACCGTTTGAACACTCGGTGATCATCCATGTGTGTGTTCGTTTGGAGTTCCCGGAGTTCTCGGCTCGCGCGCCTTGCCTCAGGACCTCCGAACTTGGCCGTTTTGTGTCCTGGTTTCGCACTGCACACTGTGTTTTGCCTTAGAGGCAGAATGCTTTGTGAGGCATTCCCACACACCACCTTGTGGCTAGAGGCCACCTATTGGTCAGAGTTGCCACTGCAAGCACTCAATTTTGTCAAAATGACATTTTTGCTTCGGACACCTGCACTTGCTTTCCGAGATATTTTCAGACAACAGGTATTGCTTCCTCCATACACGTGTATGGAGGATGAGCCTTGTTTGCTTAGCTTGTAAGTCTTACAAGTTCTATAAGAGGAAGGCTCTTCTTGTTGGCTTAGGGTTGAAATTCTTGAGAGGTTTCAGCCATTTTAGAGAGAAACCAAGCTCTGGTTTTAGGTTAGATCATATATCTATTCTATCTCTCTTTTCCTTGCTTATTTAGTACACTAGGTGCTTTAGTTCACACTTTTGCACACAAGCACCTAGTGTTTCACCTTCCCTTCTTGAGGTTCCAAGAGGTTGTTCTTGAGGTTTGTGGCTGGTTTGAAGCTAAAGGAAGCCATCACACCACCATCTTTGAAGAAGGCTACAAGGGTAAGGATCTAGTCCTCTTTTTACCCCTTTTTTGTACCTTGTTTTTACATAGTTTAAAACAGTTTTTGGGCTTAGTGTTTGGCACATCAAAGTTCTGATTTTTGACCCTCTTTATTGTACATTAAGAGTTTTTTGTGGTTTGGGGAGGTTTGACCCCCTTTAGACCTTGAAAAGGGTCCCTTTTTGTGCTATTTTGGAGAGATCCGGGACTTGTGTGTTTGGGCCTCTCCACCTGAAATCTTGAGGATTTCAAGGTGAGACGGTGCCATAAAGTCCTAGAAAGGGGAGGGCCACCCCCTCTCCTTGATGTCCTTGAAAAGGGCAAGTTTTGGCTTCCAAAGGAGCACCATGTTTGAGTGTGTGTTGAGCATGCCTTGGTTGTCTTTCATGCTTATATTGCCATGATATAACATGTTTTCAAGTTGGTTTTGGTCTCCTATGCATGCTTAGTATAGTTGCCTTGTAATGCCTCTTTATGTCTTAACATACTTAGGTGGTATGCCTTCATTTCTAGCATGTTTTAGACTTGTGTTTGTGAAGATTTTGTGCTCATATTACCATGTTTTAGGTCTGTCCATAAGTATTTTGGTCAATCTTAGCATGTTTAATATAGCCCCTTTGCATTTGGCTTGTTGGCCTTAAGAGTTTGGATGTGTAGCATGCCTTTGTTTGCATTGTGTTGATGGTTTGGAATCACCTAGCATGCTATTTCAGTCCATTTGGTGTGCTTGTATGCTTACCTTGCATGCTCCTTCGTGACTTCTTAAGCTTGTGTTATATGCTCCATGTTTAGGCCTTATTGCATGCCTTAGATTCCATGTCCCTTAGATGCCATCTAAGTGGTCCTTTGGGCCTAATTTGACATGCTAAAAATCTGTTTTGAGTTGTTAAGTGCATGCCATAATTGCCTTGCATAGGTGTAGTTCAATGCCCTATTGGCTTGCCTTAGCCTAAGACCATTTGCATGCTTTATTTGGCATGCTTTATCCCATGATTTGGCATCATGTTTAACATGAATTTCAGAGCTTTTAATGCATGCTATTAGTCCATGTTTGGCCTCTTTAAGTGTGCTTGAATATTGCTTGTTTATGCCTTGGGTTTGGTACCTTAACATGTGCATGTGTGTGTGTGTGTGTTTAGTCCCCAATTGTAGGTATTTTGGCTACTGATTTTAGGCCTTTTTGAGTTTCCTAATTCATGTCTAAGTCCATCATTTCATTGGTTTGCATGCTTGCCTTATATGCTTGTTTGTATGCTTGCATAAATGCATTGCATAGTCCATGTTGCATGCCTAGTTAACATGCTTAGGGCTTCATCACATTGACATGCATGCCAAGTCTCTTGAAGTGAGTTTGATAGAAGTTTGGCACCCTTTTGTGCCTATGTGTTTTGCATGCATTTGAAAGTGAAGTTGCATTCTTGGTTCTTAGGGCCATCATGCATGAAAATGCGCGATTGGTGGTCCGGGAACCGAGGCACATGCCCCCTTGAGTCAATAACATGATAGGGAGTGTGTTTGGTGCATAAATGGCTTGAATTGCATTGCCTTGCATGTTGTTTCCCTCTGCTGCTGTGAGTTGCAGGATCTGCAGAACATTTTGTGCCGACCGGCACTTTTTAGTGCCGATCGTGATGTTTTCCACCGATGGAACAATTACGTGCGGTAGCCTCCTCCTTCAGCCGGTGGTGCTCTACCCCAAATGGTGATTTCCAGTGCTCGAGAGGCACTCTGGGATTTTGGTAATTTTCAAGAGGAGCGAGAGAGGAACACAGAGGCACACTTGATCCGCTGTAGCTTGGCCCTCATCCCGAGGCGATTTACTGTTTAATTAGATTAATTAATTTAGTTGATTTGTAATATTTAATTAGCTAGGGTAGTTAATTATTTATTCGGTCTGTATTATTATTTTGGTCCCTCCGAGTGAGGGCAAAATTGTAATAAGTGTGTGTGAGTGGGTGTATGTCTTCCAACCCCCATTTCTTTCTCCCTTTTATTTACCTGCTTTTAATGGTAGATTAGGGCACGTTTATTTTAGCATACCTTATGCAATGCATGCGTGCATCCATGCATTCGTTTACATGCACCGGGCTCGGTACATCATGCAAACTGCATCACAACTTTCAATCCCAAATTGAATACGTGATAGTTGTTGCATTCCATGCGCCATGCTTAGGATAGCCGAGCCTGTCTAGATTACATTCCGTATGCGATGCATTAGTCACTTAACATAAACTAGGTCATGCATGTTTTGCTAACTGGTTTCTTGTTTTGGCACGGAGTACGATGTAAGTTTTATGGCTTTAGCATATCGCATGCGTGTGAATGTTTACCATGACAAGATATGCTTGCGACTAAGTGCTTACATGATAAACTGTTTGAATGCCTGTGGGTGGAGGTTGGATTGCCGAGTTGGAACAACTCGTTGAAATCCGAATTTTAGCCTACTTGCAGTAGCAAAACTAACACGTTTTGAGACAAAACGGATATGCAATGTTTATTTCCAAATTAGGCAATCTAGTCTATACTTTTGTGTTGTGCGATCACGCAAAGAAATTCTAGGCTAATAATCTAATAAGAGCACATGATGTTTTCAAAACGGATATCACGGTTAGTAGAGGCGGTCTTCTGACCGGCGAAAAGGGGTGCTCATAGTGACCTTCCCGATCGTACCCATGCTCCGAGCCAAGACCACTTTGGTGATGACGGACATGTGGCCTTAAGACCGAGTCGGTTTCCTAAATTTCCCATTTTAAAATATTTAGGTGGCGACTCTGTAATCTGGCAAAGCAGTCCATGTTTGGCACTACTTTTCAAAAATCTGTTTTTCTTCAAAACGATTTGCCGGATTTGGACTCTTTGGTTCAGATGTAGAACCGTGACAAAATCGAGTCCGAACTGTAGTGACCCCAAATATGAACGGAACGGGACCTAACCCTCCCAGGGCGTTCGGGGACGTCTACACTTGTTTTTTCACATTTGTCAGCTTAATATGACAGGGCCAATGGACACCCAAAAACGTTTCCCACATTCGTCCGACATCAAGCATAAGACAGGGCAATTGGTCACCTTAACTCTCTGCACAGGTACTAATACAATACGCAACTCGTTTTTCCAAAACTGACTCCATTACCCAGATTACTATGTTATTTACCCTATTTCTAGGATCGCCATTTTCCAAAATCATATGTTGTCTCAAGTCAAAACCATGTAATGCAAATGTGATGTATGAGTTTGCAAATGTTTTAATTTGCCAAAGGTTTAATTCATTCTACAAGAATAATTCGAGTTATACAAAATCAAAAATAACCTCAACAATTCCTACAATCATTCATAATCATAACATAAATCCCAAACTTTCCATTATTACAATATCACCATGTGTTTCAACCCAATTCAATTCCATTCTCACTTTAAAACATTAATTAGTTTCAAAAGTCTACTTTTCATTAAAATAAAAAATTCAAGACTTCATAAAAGCTTGATTCACAACTCTCATTATCAACAATAATTCCTTCTTAAATCCAAAGGTTACACAACTCCATAATTTCCATGTGTTTCAATACCATATCAACTTCAATTTTATCATAAAACCATAATTAGTTTCAAAACCCTTTTTAAACAAAATTTCAAACCTAGGGTTTCAAGAAAATTGGGATTTGTCCTCATTTCTTTTACAAAATCTCCAAATAATCAACACTTGTTTATCACTATGCCAAAACATCCAAAACATTTCAAAAACTGAATGAAAACCCCATTTTTATACATTTATATATTTTTAATCAAAACACTAGCTCATACATTATCATAACTAAGAAAATACCACATAATCACATCAAAACATAGATATGCAAAGTTAAAGGTATTCCTACCTCAAATGAGAGAGAGATTTGATGAACACCCAAAGGTTGACGGTGACGAAAACGCGATCAACTTAGCTCAAAATGTAGCCCTCGATGATCCACACATTCTATCCTTAAGAACTAGGGTGAGATTTTCACTCAAAAAGTCTAGATCTAAGGTTTTATGAGCTAGATGTTCAACAATGGCGGACAAGAGAGAGAAAGGGAGAGGAAAGAAGGGGGAAAAAAATCAGATTTTCATAGGCACTCAGCACTTAAATAGATGGACCGTCGCGGGCATGATCTTTATCATCGCGAGCACGACCATGAGGGTTGCGGGCAAGCTCACAGCTCCAAGGATTCCGCAGATAAAGTACTGGGAGCATATATTGGTAGTAAGTGCGAACACTCAGTGAAGGAAATACCCTCCATTTGGACTCAAAGAAAAATACAAAAAAAAAACAAAATCCAATTAAATAAAAAAGTGGTTCCCCTTGTTTTAGTACAAAAATAATTTTCTGACTACAATTACTAAGTTTGACGTTGAAGTAAAGTGGCTAATACTTTGTAGAAAAATATCATCAAATCAATTTAGACTATTTAATATATATGGAACAATTATCGGGAAAACTTATTTTAAAATTTGTGAGTTTTTGAAAAACCCAATTTTCACACTTAGAAAATTTCTAGACTTAGTCCAATTTTGATAGAAACACCTTTTTATTGCAACCATCTTTATATGAAAAGACAAAGGGTCGAGTCTCGACTCGAGCCATTACAGTTATTACTTGAGTTTACTACTACTTTGTTGAATTATCTAGTGAGATAAAGATTACTGATTTTATCATCGAAATGCCCTCCCAATTGACAAGCAACCAAGATAGTATTCTACTCACTCTTTTAGGTGTAGATATAGGTTACGTGCTTTACGACTTTGTTCCCAGAATTCCAAGACGGAGATTAGAGTTTGGTTGTGATAAGATTTTAGCATGCATAATTTGGTATTGTTTGTGGGAATGAAGTCCATTAGATGGATCCTAACGCTAAAAATGGTTAAGTCGGTGATGACATTGAGAGCGAATCTTAGAAACATGTTTAGTCCGTTGAAAACAACTGAGTAAACAATGGTGGAAAACAATGAAGACCCTTCAAGAAGGAATAGATGCGAGGATAGATGGCAGGAGCACTCACGTAGTGAATATTATGCAAAAGACGACCTTCAATTCTAGAAGGATTGAGTTATTTGAAGAGATGCAGAACTCAAGAGGATGAAAACAAGAATGACCAAGATAAAGGCCATGCTATATTTCCTTTTGTAACAACAAAAGCCAAGAAGGGAGATATATAACTGTAAACACCCCCATTTTGACCACCCCCATGACTTAGGCATTTCCTCTCAACCTTCCAATGGTGAAAACAAATATGTATGACTTTAATTATCTTCAGTATGAGCTATGAATGAGAGCAAATCCCTACTTTACACCTATTTTGGCCAAGATGATTTCCCTCAAAAACTATTTTCAAAATGATTTTAGATTTGTTGATTCAAAACATTCTACAATGTTCAAGCTCTTATTTCCATTAAAATCTTGTATCTTCCAAAAAATGAGTGAAAATGAGGAGAATCTTGTGGAAACACACTGGTTGCTCTTCATTTGCTTTAGGCGTACATTAATTGACTATGATCGTAGCTTTTTGCTACGCCTGTAACTTTTTGCTACGCCCGTAACTTTTTGCTACGCCCTTATGAAATTGGTTCAGTTGTACAAAGTGGGGGCACATGGAGTAGTTTCTAGAAGATGGTCCCCCATGCAAGTGGGAAGGTGCTTTCTCAATAATTCCCAGGGGAATTGCGCCCCAAGGTACCTTCCTCAGCCTCTTGGATATAAAAAAAACCCTTTTGGTCATTTATTTGAGGACTTTTGAACACTTTTCAACCCTTGAAGACTTAAGAACTCTCTCTCTATAGATACACCTATACATATGCTCTTGGACTCTCATCAACGGTGGTTTTGCTGGAGAATTAGAAGTAATCTCAGAAGCTTGATGGAGGCTAGAGTGAAGGGTTGATAACAATAGAGCCTTATCTCTTTGATTGAGGTAATCTCCAACACGTTCTCTCATTTTCTCTCCCATTTTCTTTTCTTTTCCTTTCTTTCTATTCTCTATTACCAAACATCATATATTGCTATATTTTTATTGTTTATGATGTGATTTGGGCCTACAGATAGAAGAAGAGATTTGCCACTTCTCCATAAGAATTGAATTGAATTGTGAAGTAGTTCTTCATTTTCTTTGCATTTTCTCATCTCTCAAACACAAGTAATTGCTACAATTTTTTTCTTTCTTAGATAAGTAGAGGGCTTGTATAGTGGGCTTTAGCCCAACCCTTTCATTTTTTTTTTGTATTGTTTGCTTTGTTTTCTTTCATTTTCTCACACTTTCCTGCTTATTTTCTTGCTTTCCAATCATTAATGTTTGAAATAATTTTATGCTTTCCTAGTGGATTATTAGTATTGTGTAGTTATTAGTTGGTTAATTAGATTATTAGTATTGTATTTTCTTTCATTTTCTCACTCATTTTCCTAGAAGCCAAACAAGTGCTTCATCTTCAAAAAGAGTTGGAAGCTCTTCTCTCAATCCATTTTAAACATGGAATTAGACATTTATGTCTATTTTCCATGATGTAGAGAATGATCTTTCACTTGCTTTTGATGAGTTCCATTAGTTGCAGTGTTTAGAGTCGTTTCTCTTTTACTTTCTAGCATTTTCCTTCAATTTCTTATCGCTTTCTTCCTTATTTTCTTAACATGGCTTCCTCTCAGAAATGGTGTGCAATCTACCTGCTCTATTTACTTTGACATGGATTTGAGCATTTATATATTCATTTCCATGAGTAGAGGTGTAGATTCATTCGTATTTCTTTGATTTTCATAAATTACTTTAACTTCTTGTCTTGTTTAGCTTCTTTGATTATCCTATGATTTATGGAAATGGTTCATTCTCTCATGCTCTTGCTTATGATGAAGAGAGTGAACCCATTTCATTATTCTTATCCTTGATGTGACAGATTGTATTTTTGTTGAGTTGGTTGAGATAGAGTTAATTACTATTTAGTTTGTAACACTTTTAATATTTCTTTTTAGTTTATTTCGAACGTAGGGGTGTGAAGTGAAGTCTTAGAAGCATTTTTGAGTGACCAAAGTTCGGACGCACATCGCACGAGTGGCCAAATCTACCGCACAAGTGGCTAAGTCTGGGAACCTTTCTACTTCAACTCCGCACGAGCCCCAATAACCCACCATATGAGCGGCCAAGGCCACTGCACGAGTGGCTAGCCTTGAGATCCGTTTTGTTTAAGCAACGCATGAACAACCATGACTTACTGCACGAGTAGCGGGGCGGCTGCATGAGCGGCCAAGCTAAAAAGTTGTGACATGGCAGCCTTTCAACCTAGCATTTTTTAACCCACTCTTTCTTTTCTGCAAAGAGACAACCCCTCTCACTTCATTTTTACTTCATTTCTCTCTCTCTCTCTATCTCTTTCTTCTCTTTCCACTATTGTTACACACATTCAAGCTCTGGATTAAGGTAACTAGAGTGAGAATCTCTCCAAAGCTATAACATCGACATTGTAAAGCATGGGGAGGACTTCAATTTGGTTCGGGGCAATCTTGATTTCGCTAACTTTCACATTTTCTTCCATCTCCTCTTCTCTTCAAAAGGTAGGGTTTAATTTCATTGGTCTAATATGAGTTTAGAGATGCATGTATGGTATGTCGATAAAGAAATTTTGAAATTTTGGTAGAGATTTTGAAAATGCATGATAAGAGGTTAGGGTGTATGTATAGTTGGGTTTTTCTCTATATTTTTACTATCAAACTTATTTTATTTGTATAAAATTGCATGAGAGTTTCTAGAGATGAGAAAGCCCCAATTATGTGAAAAATCCTAATTTTTAATATTTCACAAATTGAGAAATTAAGTGTGTTATGTTAAAATTGATCATATTAGTCGAAGAATGATGTTATACTGAAATTGGAGATAAATAAATATAATTTGTAAAATTACATTATTGTTAGAGATAATTATTTGGCCATTGGTGGAGAATTGTATTGCTGTAGATATTGATACAATAGGATGAGGAAAACCCATATTCATTATGTCATTAAATTGTTGAATTTATGAAAATGAAAATCTGCTATTGAATGGAGATGCATGGAGCACATTTTATGAGGATTTAGTGAGTATATGTGTTGCATTAATTTCATTAAAACACTCTAATTTCAATTGAGTAATGGTATGGTGAACCTAGATAATGTATAGAGAATGAGATAATTTGGCTGGATCGTCCATGGTAAAAGACTGAAAACCTACATGGTATAGATACCAAGCTCTTTCGGGTTAGAAACCAGTAAATTTGGTAGTGATTAGGTAGTGCTTAGCAATGACCACTAGCGGAGTAGTGCTTATGTTAGCCTACTGGTTGATTAATTGGCACTTTACGATTATCACTGGCAGATTCATGTACCTTGGTAGGATTCACAGGAATAAAATGATGATTTGGATTATGAAATAATATTTTATCAAACTTATGATAAAATGGTGGTTTGAGGAAAATGAAAACTTGCATTGTTTTGAGAATGATTTCAGAAGAATGAAAATTGATATTAATTTGAAAATGATTTGAGAAATCATCGAGCATCCTATATCTATATAGCATCATGATCATATACATGTATAGAAACATATTATATTGTGAAAGATTACTTTATTGAACTATATGTTCACCCTATGCGACTGAAATCTTTTTTGGGTATTGATGGTGTGCCACCATAGTGCCTAGGACTTGTGCAAGGGCTAGACAGAGCTCTCATTGAATGTTGGCCAAGGGCTTTTTATGTTGTAAGGGTTAACCCCTTTGTAATTGATGTAAGCCTGAGGGCATATTGTTTATTGTTGATATTTTATCCTGTATGACATACTATATATTCACTCCACTTAGATTTGAATATAGGATATATGTAATGAATCAAACACATGTAGTGGATGATATTAACATATATATATGCGAGAGGGACTTTCGACTATATTGAATATTGTTTATTCATTCATTTTATTCGTGTTTATTTCTTGGGTTCGGAATTTGGAAATCCGGGGTGCGACATGTGTTTACTTGAGATATCTCTATGCTCACGGATTGGAGGTTGTCTTAGTTGGAATTGCGTTGATCTCTTTGCATATGAGTTCTTCTTTTTTCTTTGAGTTGCTCATTTCAAACTTTTTTCAAAGTATTCTATAGTATGTGATTTGGTCTATACTTGTTTATTTCACCTAGTAAAGTTAGCATTAATAATCAAAACATGGACATATTTTGGTAATGAATCTCATATCAAGAATTAGTAGTGGCCGATCTTTGATTGGGTGAGCGGAGGTGCTCAATTCATGACATTTCCCCTTCATACCTAAGTTTCCGAGCAAAAACATTCTAGTTATAATGGATAGTGGCCTTCATTTGGCATGAGTCTGGGTTTCCTAATTTTTCCAGAAAGATTAAGCGGCGACTTTGAAGCTGGTGACGTGGTCCTTGTTTGACATTTCTTGTGATTAGTGAATTTTCTATAGATTTGTCAGATTTGGACCCTTACTCATTTCACATTGTACACTTTGTAAGCCAAACAGGGTGGTGAGCTTGGAGATCCCACAATAATAGAACTCCAGGATGCAACAAAGAGCTAGCCATAGTCTCGTTCAAAAACAGACTAGCAAAAGATAACGGAATTTGGCAATCCTTGGCCAAGAAGCTGCTGACAACAATGGAAAAATTGATGGCCAAGATCGAGAAATATACAAGAGCCGAAGAGGATGTGACTGCCTAAGCAAACTCACTGTAGACATCCCATATTGACTAACCTTAAGACTTGGGCACTTGAATGCTTCCCAATCATGAAATGGTAAACACTTCGACCTTAGAGATATTTGAAGTTGTTAAGAGCTACTATATCACCTCATTTTAAGCCAAAAATGTTTTTTTTTCCCCCTGAAAATGACCCTTTTTTTTTTTCCGTGAACTCATTTTTATCTAAAACCTACCTCTTTGGTCCCACTTAAAAGAGAGAGAGGAGGAAAGGTTCAGTTGAATCTAAATTGATGATATTTTTAAAAGCATTGACTGATATTCATTTAAAAACATTGATTGAGATTTAATTGGGCTTACTTAAGCAACAAGTAGGCCTGGAAGTTAAAAAGTTGACTTGGAACCTTGTGGGTCTGTGGGTTAACCAATACATGACACATTGAAAGAGTTGATTTGCGCATTGCATGGAGAATGCATAAGTTGCATGTAAAATTTGCACATTTGTATGGAAATCCTGTACATTTGCATAGAAATCTACACCTCTATATGCAGCAAGATGTGTCCCTAAATTGGGCACGTGCGGCCGTACAAACCTTATGTGTCTGCACATGCGGGTGGCTTGTCCAAAATTCTATTTCGCTTCGGACTGTTGCTGCATTTTGGATAGGAGGCGCTAGAAGAAAGCAATGGAGGAACCCTAACAGCTTTTTGCTTGACTCCCAAGGCTCTCCTTGCCTATAAATACCACCACTCACGCCCTCTTTTGAGGAGACCAAGTTTTATGAGCTTTTTAGTGATTTACTTGAGTTGGAAGTGTGAGTCGTGAAGCCTTAGCCTCAAATTCGAGATTACCAATCCTGATATAGCAGATTTAGCATCCTAAAGTAGATCTAGGATTTGAAGAAAATCATCAAATTCAATAGTGATTACTAGTTCAAATCAAGAATTTTATCACATGTTCATAAATTCTAATTATATTTTGGCAGGAATTTTGGGTGGTTGTTCTGTTTGAGGATGTATGTATGAGAAGAAAATTACAGAGAACTAGTGTGTTTTTTTTTTTTTTGGATAAACTACCCATAGGTCCTAATAATTAGACTTAATTCCCATTAAGTCCAATTGAAAATTAGTCCTATTAAAATCGTCGCTAAAAATAATTTTTTATGATGATTTTTATGTGTGCATATGTTGCTAAAAATTGGCAATAACTAACTTTATTTTGTCATGATTTTTATAAATTGTCGCTAAAACTTACAATTGGTGACGTTTTTCTATGATAAAATTTTCAAATTGTTGTTGAAAGCTGAAAATTAGTGACCCTTTTTTTAAAACTGTTGCTAAAAATTATAATTAATGACTTTTTTTATGACAATTTTTAAACTGTCACTGAAAATTAACAAATAGTGACATTTTTTAATAGTGTTTAATGAAAATGCCATTAATTATCACATGACCTATTGTACAATAAGTCCACCTATTAGGGACCTATACATAAGTCCCCTCTTTTTATTTGCCTTGTTATTTTGTTGTTGTTGTCGTTGTTGTTGTTGATGATGATGATGATGATGATGATTGTAACATATAATTATATTTGTGTTGTATTCGTGTTATTTCTATGTATATTTGTGTGGAGAATTTCGAAAAATATAAAAAATTATATTTGTTGTTGTATCTAAAAATTATACAGATAAAATTTGAGATTTGTTCAATTTTGAGATCTATTCAAAAAATTTGAATAAATAGGTTGAGATAAACAAATTTTAAATTTGAATAGATAGGGGAAAAAATTGAATAGATAGTAAAAAACTTTGAGCAGTTAGGAAAAAAATTGAGTAGATAGTCAAAAACTTTGAATAGAGAGACATAAATTTGAATAGATAGTAAAAAAAAAGTCAATAGATAAATTAAGGAGTAAAATTGAAAACAAAATGTCCTTCAAAACAATAAAAAAGACTTCTCACCAAATATTTCACAAAGAGTGGATCTCTCACCGATAAGAAATATCCACCGGACTTAATGTCTTATAGCGTCCTTAGATTGGGTTTTTCAACAATTTTCTCTTTATTAAATTTAGCATTTAGTTTTTAGTATTTAATTTTCAACAGTTACCTTTCAGTTTTTAATTTTATCAAACACTACCTTGCAATTTACCTACATTAACCAAACAAGAGTTAATTTTTAAATTTTCAAAAATTCAACTATAATAGAGTTAACAAGAAATTATTTGACAAATAAAAAAAATAAATAAAATTAAAAAGGGATTATTTGTATAGCTTTTTTTTTTTTTTTTGAACGGTGATTATTTACATAGTTGTTATACTCTTAACTTTTGACTATTATATCTTTAATTTTTGTAGAATTAAATATCAATCATCTAAAAACAATCTAACATCACTTTTTAAAATATATATAACATCACTTTTAAAATATATATATATATATATATATAATCTCAACTTTTGGACTATTAGGCTAATTACTCAAACTCAACTTTTGGACTATTAAGCAAATTCTACATTAGTATATAACAATTCTGGTTTAAACCCAACCAATCTCTTTTTCCATCTTAATACCTATTGAGTTTGGCTATTGGGAGTTTTGTTTGTGTTTAAAATAGGTTGGGAAGTTAGTTTTTCAAAGTGTTGTTGCCCAGATTTTGGCTTGCTTGCTCGAGCGACCATTTATGCGCTCGAGCGGTCTTTTACAGTTTGTAAAACTCCTGAGAGTTTGATATCTGCTCTCGAGCGACGCTTCTTGAGCTCGAGTGAATTTTTATAGGTCTGAACTACTAGAAGGGAGTCATAGTGCACTTGAGCAGTGGTTTTAGTTGTTCGAGTGGTGTCATTTATTGTGTCTATTGTTCGAGCAACCATTCCTACACTTGAGCGGTCTATGTGTATATTAGTCAGAGAGATAGCCTTTTTGGATCACTTTTTCATCTTTTCCTTTCTCTAAACATTCCCAAAACCCTAGAACTACTCTCTCTCTTTCTCTCCCTAGTTCTTGAACTTTTACTCCAAATACTCTCAATCCATTGATTTCCTAACCCTCGCCCTTTGGAGTAAAAGATAGAGCACGTCGAGGGCTTCGTTCTAATCGAAGAAGTTGGTGTTTTTGACTCCATCGAGTTTTACCTATTGTCTATTCTTGTCTTCTATTTTGAGGTAGGGATTTCTTTGACTCTTTTTATTATTTTGAACTCAGTTATTTGTCTTTAAAAGGGGTTATGTGTCTGGGAAATCTTGGTAAAACCCATGGTTTGGTTGTGAAATCAAAAGATAGTTTTCCAAATTGATTCTTGAAAATGGTTGTAGGAATGTGGTTGTGAGTGAGTTGTGTTGAAATGGTGGAAAGCTTTTTCTCAAAATTGATTTTGGAAAGAAAATGGGGTTTTTGCCCTAATTTTGGATATTTGAAATTATGAAAAGGGAAATGGAAAGTGATGTTGGATATTGTGAAATTGGAATAATAATTATGTTAATGATGATGGTGGAGTTGGATATGTATTATCACTCCCATTGGAATTGATGAAAATGTATCTTTTAATTGGAATTTATCTATTGAATAGAAATATTTGTTTTGAGCTATCGGTGGATGATAGTCTTGATTGTTGTAGATATTACATGAGGATTAGGTTGAATTGAAACAAATTTCTCATCCATTGTGCATTGTGCATCATTTTACATTGAACATTGTAAATGTATTTGTTTTTGAGAAAAATGAGTGACTACCGTGGTGAATCTAATTAGGGGGTGTGGTTATGGTTTTATTATGTTGGCCTATGTGTCCTTATTGAAAGTCTAGAAACTCGTCGGGTTAGGTGTCGATCCTTCCGGTTAATACCGATAAAATGGCTTTGGTAGTGCTTGTATAGCCTACTGGCATATACGTACCTAAAGATTCCCAATGTGTCAGATCCTTTGCCTTGTTTTCTGTATAAAAGATTATTTTCATGAATTGACATATAATCTGGCATTGCATAGTTTTGAGATGGAAAAATAAGAAATGTTTGGAAAATGGCATGCATTATGCATTGACCTTATAATTTTGCTAAGATTCATATACTATGTTATAGTATCTCTACTGGGCATTGGCTCACCTTATGTGGGAAATAACTTTAAGGTGCTGATGATATGTGTCTGCCAAGGACATAGCTTAGGAGACACAGAACTTAAGGTGTTTTTTGTTTTCTTGATATAAATATTTTTGTTCAAGCCTCGGGCATTACTTGTATTGAGTTTAAACTCATTTTGTTGTAATCAAACATCGTTTAAGAAAGTTGTAAGCCATTAGGGTCTATTTGACTTTGTTTTCTTTCCTACTCTTGTATCCATGTCATATGCTATACATTTGGAATCTTGGAAATGGTTGTGGGATTGGAAGTAATATTGAGTTGTGATGAAATAGTTGGTTTCGTTGTATAGAATTGATTTTAGAAGAAAGAGGGGTTTTTGCCCAAACTATGTTAAATATTGATTTTATATAAATTATGGAATTGGTGTTGGGAATATGAAATTAGATTGGTTTTAATGAGGATGATTGAGTTGGATATTTATTATTACTCACATTTTTAAAATTTGGAAAGTCTATCTTTAATGAGAATTATGTATCTGTTTAAAAATATCTGTTTCGGGCTATTGGTGGATGATAACTATGATTGTTGTAGAAATTGCATGAGTGTAGACACCCCATTTTTGACCGTCTTCAAGACTTGGACGTCACTGCTTGAACACTCAGTGATTACCCATGTTCGTGTTCGTCTTGAGTTCCCGGAGGTCTCGGTTATGTGCCTTGCCTCAGGATCTCTCGACTCGACCGTTCGTGTCTGGTTTTGCACCAAACACTTGTGCTTTACCTTGGAGGGGCAGGGAATGGCTTGTGGGCCATCCCCACACTCCACCGGCCATGGCTTGAGGCCACCGGCTGTGTTTTGTTGCCATCGGCCAAATGTTTGGCTGGCCGGTCGGCTATCTTTTTTTGGTCAATTGCATCTTTGGCTGGCTGACTACTGTGCATCTGCTTTTGCAGATATTTTGGTGCAGCTGACATGCACTTGGCTCCCCTCCTACGTGTATGGAGGGATCTCTCTCTTTAGAAGCTTGTCTTGTAAGCTTACAAGACTAAAAGCTCTATAAAGAGGAGCCTTCTCTCCCTTTTTGAAGGGTTAGACAGTTTAGACAGCTTTTTTTAGGGTTTGAATTTTAGGGTTAGGGTTTGTTCATATCCTACCTCTATATCTCTCTCTTGTGTGTGTTTTGTCTTATTTTTGCTCACAAACACCCACCATCACACCATCCCTTGGAGCTGAGGCCCTTGAGGGTTGTTTTGGAGGTTTTAGACTGATTTCAATCTAAAGAAGCTGCTGGAGCTCCATTGGTGAAGAGGGTCTTCAAGGGTAAGAAGCTTGTCCCTTTATTCCCCATTATTGCACACTCTTTTTACCTATCTTGCAACTATTTTTGAGCTTTGTGTATAACATATAAAAGTTCTATTTTATAGTGCTCTAAATAGTTGGTTAAGGTTGCTTTAAGCTTTGGGATTGTTTGACCCCTCTTAAGGCTTGTAAGGCTCCATTTTGTGCCATTTTGAGTGAGCTCCGGGACCATTGAGTTTGGGCCTCCTCACCACTGAAATCTTGAGAGATTTCAGAGGTGAGGATGGTGCCTTGAGGTCCTAGGAAGGAGAGGGCCACCCTTTCTCCTTGTTATCCTTGAAAATGACCATTTTTGCCTCTTGAGAGAGCACCATGTTTAAGTGTGTGTTGGCCATGCCTTAGCTGATTTTCATGCTTATTATGTCATAATATGCCTCTGTTTTTAGTTGGTTTTGGTACACCATGCTTGTTTAGCATACATACCTCGTAATGCCATGATTTGCCTCAATACATGCATAGCATTTAGACTACCATGCTTTTGTGTTTTGGCCAAGCTTTGTGAAGCTTATATGCATGTTTTGATGTGTTAAGGGACTGTTTTAAGTCATTCGAGTCATTCATGCCCCGCTTTGTATAGCTACCATGTAATCCCTCTTGTATGCCTTAAGCTTTGGCCCTTCTAGCATGCCATCCTTGCTTTGTTTCAGTGGTTTGGAACCACTTGCCACGTTATTTCAGACCTCATGATGCTCCTATATGCTCGCATTTGGTCCCTCTTTAATGTGTTTGAAGGTTGTTGCCTTATGCCTCTTGTTTAGGCCTTGGAGTATGCTTGCATTTTTAGACCACTTAGACGCCATCTAAGTACATCCTTAGCTTTGTTTAGGTCTGCATTAGACCTATTTTAAGTCCCCTTGGCCTTGTGAGGCTTGGTTGACTTAGCCTTGGTTTAACCCCCTTTGGCTTGCCTTAAGTTTTGGACCTTGGTTGCATGCCATGCTTGTCTTGTTCATTTGATTTGGCATCATATTCAACATGATTTCAGAGCTTTTCATTGCATGCCAATTGTCCATGTTTGCATCTTCTTAGGTGTGCTTAGAAGTTGTACTTTATGCTTGAGTGTTGGTCCATGTTTTCATGCATGTTTGTATATCAATTAGCCCTCACTCCTAGCATCTTGGCCACTGTTTTAGGCTTAGTATAGAGCTGTCCAATTAGTGTAAGTCCCTCATTTGCATGTTGTTGCATGCACTTCTTGTATGTTGTAGCATATCGGTGAGTTGTTGCATGGTTGAACTTGCATGATTGAATGAAGTCACATGTTGGCTTGCATACTTGGACACCTACATTGCATCTTGCCTACTTGTAGGTTGCATCGCTTCATGCCTTTCATGCTTCTTTACTTAGGTTGTGTGCCTTTGCTTGCTTGCATTGTCCGTGTTGCATACTAGTTCGCATGCTTAGATTGCATCGCATTGGCATGCATGCTTGGCCTCTTGAATTGCTTGTGATAGAGGTTAAGCCCCATTGTTTGATTATGTGCATTGCATTCCATATTAAAATGCACACTTGATTCTTTGGGCCATCGTGCATGGAAATGCGTGATTGGTGGTCCGAGAATTGAGGCCCATGTCCCTTTGAGTCATAAACATGATAAGGGATGTGATTGGTGCATACATTGCTTGAAATGCATTGACATGCCAAGTCTTGCCCTTTGCTGCTGTCAAACACAGATTTTGCAGGAAGATTTGGCCGGCCAGCTATCTTCAGTGCCGACCGGCCATCATTGTTGGCTGGTGGATCAAATTCGTGGCCGGTGACCATTCTATATGGCCGGTGGTGTTCTCCTTCAGCCGGTGGTGTTCCCTAGTATCCAAAGAGCAAACCCTGAGACTTTGGCAGCCATCAGGGGAGCAGAGCAAGGAAAATAGAGGCATCTTGAGCATGATAGTGGATTTCCGGGCGGAACCGAGCGCGCATGCATTGAGCCCTCTCCCGAGGCTACTGTTTACTGCTGTCTTAGATTAATTAATTTGCTTAATTAATTTAATGGTCTGTAATATTTAATTAGCTTGTTAGTTAGTTAAATTGTATTATTCTTTTGGTCCCTCCGAGTGAGGGCGTATTTGTAATAAGTGTGGGTGAGTGTGTGCATGTCTTCCAACCCCCACTTCTTTCTCCCTTTTACTTACCTGCTTTGATGGTTAGTATTAGGTCATGTTTAATTTAGCATACCTTATGCAATGCATGCGCGCATCCATGCATTTGACTTGCATGCATTAGGCTCGGCGCATCATTCTAACTGCATCTGTATTTCAATTCCAAATTGAATACGTGTTAGTTGTAACATTTCACATGCCATTCTTTAGGATAGCTGAGCCTATTATAGTTGCATCTCGTATGTGTTGCATTAGCCATCTTAACATGAACTAGGATCATGCATGATTACTAACTAGTTTCTGTTTTGGCACAGAGTACTAGGTAAGCTTTTATGCTTTAGCATACCGCATGCGTGTGAATGTTGCCATCATAGCATGATTACCATGAGGCTAGCTGCTTATGTGATATAACTACTTGAGTGCCTGTGGATGGAGGTTGAATTACCTAAATTGGAATAATGCATTAAAACTATGAGTTTTAAGCCCACTTGAGGGTGGCAAAACTTGCATTTTAGCCTACTTGCGAGTAGCAAACCATTTTCAAAACAAACATGAAATGGTTTGTTCCAATTTCGGCGATTCGGTCTATACTTGTTTGCTGCGTGCATAACATAGAATTCTAGGCTAATAACCGGAATAAGGGCATGTAATGTTTTCAAAACAAGATATCACGGTTAGTAGAGGCCGATCTTCGGATCGGGCGAGAGGGAGTGCTCATAGCTGACCTTCCCCAATCGTACCCAAGCTCCCGAGCCGAGGCAACTTTGGTGATGACGGACACGTGGCCTTTGGCACCGAGTCAGGATTTCCTAAATTCCCCCATAAAAAAATATTTAGGTGGCGACTCAGATTCCGCAAAGCGTCCATGTTTGGCACTTCTTTTCTAAAAATCTGTTTTCTCAAAACGATTTGCCGGATTTGGACTCTTTGGTTCAGATTGAGAACCGTGACACAAATCGAGTCCGAACTGTAGCGAGGTCCTCTCGCGGGCTTGTTACAATGAGAATTAGTGGAATTGAAATTATTTTCTTATTCATTTGCATTGAGCATCATCTCACACTTATACATTGAAAATGTTTACTGTTTTGAGAAAAATGGGGTGAATCTGGGAAACAAGTATTGTCTCGTTGAAACAAGTTGGCCTGAGTGTCCATGCTAAAAGTCCTAAAATCGCGTATATACATGGGTGCCAATCCCGCGGATGAAATATCCGTAAAATGGCAAATAGTAGTGCTTGTATGGCCTACGTTTACATAGGTGTCGGTTCACGGTTTCCTGCGGACGAAATTTGCGTGAAAGGTTGCATTGGTTTTAAGATTTTCAAAGTGTGATTCACTGCCCTATGTTCTATTGTGAAGGAAATGATTTATGAATTACGATATTAACTTGGCATTGCATAGTTTTGGAAAGAGATATAAAATGTTTTGGCATGAGCATTGCATATGCATTCACCTTATAGCTTCGTTAAGATTTATATTCTGTGTTGTATTATTTCTACTGGGCTTTAGCTCACCCTACGTGGGAAAAACATTTATGGTGCTGATGATATGCCTCCGCCAAGGCAATAGCTTGGGAGGACTTGGAGCAAGGGCTTTATTTTGTGGATTTAGTATATGTTTTGTACAGGCCAATGGCCTTTAACTGTATTGGACTTAATCAACTTTTGTTGTAACCAAGCACTGTCTTGGAAAGTTGTAAGCCTTTAGGACATTTGTTATTTGTTTTATTTTCATATCTGATCTCTTGTTGTAACATATGCTATAGATTCAGGGCTAGACTTCTGAATGTATATCTGTATATGTCACTCTTTTGTACAAGTGATTGGGATTAATGAAAGATAACTATTTCATCGCATGTTGTTATGTAACTAATATTGTGGGTGGTTTATTGTAATTATTTTGGGGCGTTACAGATATGTTACATGATAACATGCTTACATAACTATATGGATATGGGATTTAATTTCTTAGATATTGATTGGGTCTATGAGTTTCTAGAAGTCCTGTAAGAAGAGCACTTGATCACTGCTATTTCTAATTGGAACTCTGGCAATGTTGTGAAACGATTACTATCTAGAAAGGAAATTCGTTTGTGTTAATGTTACTATGTGCTTAAGTGGAGTGAATTAATTATTGTCCACTACATTAGGACGTAAGTGAATTAGCTTCGATACATTTGTGAATGTGCTAATCCGTTGTGTTACCTTTATTTGGATGTTAGTACGTGGACGTGGTGGTGGTAGGCGTGGTAGGCTTAGGTAGCAGAAGGTGTTGTTACCGGATGATATTCCGGTGTAGGAAGAAGGAGTTGGTTAGGCTAACATGGCTGAGCTAACAAGTCAGCATGCCATAAGCATTTTGGCCTGGGAGATGGTTGGTGCTTTGAGGGAATCCATGGACATTCTCAGGGCTAAGAATCAAGTCCAGGCCCATGTTGTTAAGACGGGGCCATCTTTTTTGAAGAGGAAGTTCTTCCTGTCAAATCCGGATTAGTTTTTGGCGGATCTGAAGGAGACACTGAAGGCAGATGAGTGGCTGGAGTAGATAGTAAAGACGTTCGAGATGCTTGGCATTGAGGATGACAGCTTGAGAGTGACCTTGGCATCTTTCTAGTTGAAGAAAGATGCGTATCAGTGGTGGAAGTACACGCGTGGGCCCATTGGGGTGACTTGGGAAGCTTTTGTCAATGCTTACAGCAGAGTTTGAGGCAATTTTTACTAGCCTCTCTAGATTAGCACCGGAGCTTGTGGCGATAGAGGAACGCCGTTGTTTGGAGTTTGAGAAGCGACTGAGGACTGGACTCCTTTTCAAGGTGGCGATGTCTATGATTAGGGATTATGGTTATCTTGTGGAGGCGGCGGCTCACTTAGAGACTGTGATTCAGACAAAAAAGGAAAGGATAAGGGGCTCTAGGCAGAAGAGTTAAGAGGTTTAAGGGGAGATATAGAACAACAAGAGGCAGAGGGGTTCTACCTCACAATAGTCCCAGGTAGCATAGTTCAGATACACTTTTCTCGTACTGAGTCCTAGTTTAAGGGAGGGCAGTCACGGTGGGATCAATTGCTTTAAGTGTGGCTAGCTGGGCCACAAGTCTCCAGTTTGCCCGCAGAGAGGTGGAGGACAACAATTTGCACCACCAGCTGCTCGTTCTCAAAGACAGAGTCGGGGAGAGGGCAGCCGCCTACTTATTATCAGTGTGGCAGTTAGGGCATTCCAGGAGGTTTTGCCCTCAGATAGGTGGCACACCTGGTGTCTAGTTCGAGGTAAACAGAGAGTTATCAGCCTACCCAGTCTGTACAGGCCTCGAAGGCCACCTAGGGAGCCTCTTCGGCTTAGTCATCTTACAAGTCTTATGCCACGAGGGGTGAGCAGGTGGAGCAGACCTATCGAGCATATGTATGTTGTTACCACGCCGAATCAGTTACCAACACCCTCTATTTTATGAGGTAACTTTTTGTTGTTCAATATGATTACTAATGTGTTGATTGATACTAGTGCATCACATTCCTTTATTTTGTCAATATTTGCATCAGTTTTAGGTTAGAGGCGGCTCAGTTAGCATCTCCACTCAAGGTAGAGTCTCTAGTTGGGGGTAAGGTAGACTTGGACCGGGGATGTCGTGGTTGTAAGATAGAGATTGCCGGGCGTCGACTTCTTTTTGTATTTGTATTGTTAGACATGTCGAGTTTCGATGTCATTTTGGGTATTGTAGGGCCAGATAAATTCTATTACGTACAAAGGCGGAATAGATTGAAGAGAGAAGCTAAGTTGTGAATTACATGGCTCCATTACGGAGGGATAAAGGCCAAATAACCAAATCAGCCGAATAATCAGCTGTAGACTTGGCCGAGTACAAACAGTTAGCCGAATGAGGGATTATTCTTTGGAAGAAAAGTGGGCCAAACCGTCAACATCAAGGACGACTATAAATAGGAAGAGTGTCAACTAACATGGGGCATGTGAGAACAAGTATAACTTAAGACATAAGCAACCAAGAGAGTGGCTACTGACTTATCCGTCGGAGTGCTAATTCCGGCACCCCCGACAGGAGTGTTCATTCTTTTTCAGATGACTAGCTGAGGATCACGAGCGCCTTCCAGGATCTGAAGAGTATTTCCGAACCACTTCTCCACAATTGGCACCGTCTGTGGGAATATTCCAGCATATCCATGGCGGGCGTGACGGAAGATCCTCCGATAGTCGCTAACGACCTTACACCACGAGATGATACCACTCTAAGTAACATGCTTGGACCAGAGAATATTGCCGCGCGAAGGGCCTTGAACTTCGACTCACCTTTAACTTCAGCGCATGAGACAATGCAAGCGATTATGGATCAAGCAAAGCAAAACGAATAGAGGTTGGAAAACATGATGGCTGAGAATGAGCGTCTTCGACAGGATTTGGCCTCGGAGGTGGCAAAATCCCAACAGGCCGCGTGCCAAGACCAAGGCCAACCTCTGAAAAAGGACGATCGACGACCTCGAGTTCGGAGGCACGATAGTGGCAGTGATTCTGACTCATCATCCCTAGAACCTGCAAAGAAGGGACGAGCTGAAGTCTCCAGCTCTTCTGAAGGAAGTCCACGCGCACGAAATAAGCGCATAAGAAATGATTTAGACGAAGAGGATCAACATGACCCCTTTGTACGACGGATTGCAAGGGCAGTGCTACCTAAAAGCTCAAAGCACCGTTATTCACCTTGTATGATGGAAAATCAGACCCCACCGATCACATTTGCCATTACAAGCAAGCCATGACGCTTCATGCAGACGGCGAGGCCCTCATGTGTCGAATATTTCCGAGCAGTTTGGGACCACTGGCTGTCAGATGGTATTATAAACTGGAGCCGGCATCTATCAAGAGCTTCCACCAGCTCCAAAAATCTTTCAGGGCAAGGTTCATCACTAATAAGGTCCAGCCGAAGCAAGCCGATTCTCTGTGGACAATGCAAATTCAACCAAGGGAAACCCTTCGTGCATATTCGGCGCGCTATTGGGAATGTTTTAATCTAGTAAATGATGCCTGTAATGACTCCATGGCCATTATCGCCTTTAAGATGGGTTTGCATCCTGACAGTGCCCTCCGCAGCTCTTTGACCAGACGGCCCCCAAAAACAGTCTTGTCATTGATGAAAAAAGTCGAGGAATACTGCAAAATAGAAGACGATGCCCTACGGGTCAAAGCTGGCCACAAAGCCACTAAGTCGGCCCCATCTGAAATCGTGCAGCTGATAAACGCTGTACCACCACGGAGCCTTGAATCACAAAATCGGGCTAAACGAGACAGAAGACGGGATTCATGTCGATCAAATGACTAATGTTCACATCGAGCTAATGAGCAGCTTCAAGTGGATAGCAGGCGTGCAAGGCGTGCCGATAAGAAATACACAGAGTTATCGGAGCCGATCAGTACGGTTATGTCTAATGTTCAACACTTGCCGTTCTTTAAATGGCCATCTAAGATGGTGGGACCTCCCGACACGAGGAAATGGGATAAGCGGTGCGAATATCACAAGGACCACGGTCATGATACCGACAGTTGTTATGCATTGAAGGATCACCTTGAGGAGTGGGTACAAGACGGTCGGCTTAAGCAATACGCCCGAAAGGACAACTCAACCAAAACAGTTGCTTTGTGGTAGGAGTCACCACCACTCGGCGTAATTCATATGATATATAGCTTGCCGACAGCTTCCGCGGTGCATACAATTCAGTTCCATCCTAACCTCCTAAAGTAAATCACACCGGCGAAACACCTCCATGAAGTTGTGAGTATTTCTTTCGATGATTCCGATTTGGTTGGCGTAACGCTCCCCCACATTGATCCCTTGGTAATCGAACTACGCATAAACAGATTCATCGTTGAACGGGTTCTCATTGACCAGGGGAGTACTTCGAAAGTTATGTACTACAAGACCTTCATCAAACTCGGCTTCACTGAGTTAAACCTGTCTCCGACCCATTATCCGTTATTCGGCTTCAACGTCAATCCAGAATACCCGTTAGGCAAAATCACACTACCAGTTCGAGGAGGCTCCCGATCAGTGGATGTGGAGTTTTTGGTTATTAAGCTTCCTTGGCCGTATACTCTCATCATGGGACGAACTTGGCTGCATACCATGCAGGCCGTGCCCAGCACCTATCATCAACTGCTCCATTTGCCAACTGAATGCGGCATTGAACAAATCCGTGGTTCCCAGAAATCGGCACAAGCTTGTTATCTCCTTAACGCAAAGACACCAAGAGAGCTGGAAGTGAATTATATTGAGGTGCCGGATCGAGAGAGCCTCAACGATGTTGGGCGGCTCCTAAGTGAAAAGGCCATGGAAGCCCTGGATCGAGTTGAAATTGATGGGAATCCTGACATGTCCTTCATGGTCGGCGCCTCCCTCAATAAAGTTGACAGGCAACAGCTAATTACCTTCTTACTCAGCAACCTTGACGTATTTGCTTGGTCACCATATGAGATGCCGGGGGTGGATCCATCTGTTTCTTAGCACCGTTTAAATGTTGACCCCAAATGTAAGTCGATAATTCAGAGAAGCCGGTGGTTAGCCGGAGAACACACTGCTGTCGTTGTTGAAGAAGTTGACCGGTTACTTGATGCCGGGGTAATCCGGGAAGTCACCTATCCAACATGGCTTTTGAATACTATGGTTGTAAAGAAGAAAAATGGGACTTGGCGCGTTTGTGTGGATTTCACGGACTTAAATAAAGCTTGTCCCAAGGAGTGTTTTCCCCTCCCCAGAATAGACCAACTCGTAGACACCACCGCGCATTATCAACGTATGAGCTTCTTGGATGCCTACAGAGGCTACCATCAAATTGCCATGCATCTAGAGGACCAAGAGAAAACTGCATTCCTCACCCTAAGAGGAACCTATCGCTACAAGGTTATGCCTTTCGGGCTGAAGAATGCGGGGGCAACTTACCAAAGACTAGTCACCGCCATGTTCAAGAAGCAACTCGGCCGTACTATGGAAGTCTATATTGATGATATGGTGGTCAAGTCCAAAGAAGAGCAAACCCACCTGGCCGATCTGGAAGAGACATTTGGCATTCTACGCAAGTACAAAATGAAGCTGAATGCCTCCAAATGTGCATTCGGGATCGGATCCGGCAAATTCCTTGGCTTCATTGTTAACCATCACGGAATCGAAGCCAACCTGAGGCAAATCAAAGCAATCCTTGAACTCGGCTCTCCTCGGTCGGTCAAAGAGGTTCAAAAGCTGATGGGGATAGCTGCCGCACTCAACAGATTCATCAGTCATTCCAAAGATCGCTGCCGACAATTCTTTTATACCCTTCGGCAGGGTAAAGCTTTTGAATGGACCTCCGAGTGTGAAGCCGCTTTGAACGGTTTGAAGACTTACCTCCGTTCAGTTCCACTTTTGACAACACCTTCAGCAGGTGATTCGCTCATTTTATATCTGGTAGTTTCTAATCGGGCTGTCAGCGCCGTACTGATAAAGGAAGAACTTGGGGAGCAGCGGCCAGTCTATTATGTGAACAAAGCAATGGTTGACGCCGAAACGCGTTACCTTCTATTGGAAAAACTCATCCTAGCTCTCGTCATGGCAACAAGAAAACTGATGCATTATTTTCAAGGGCATTCCATTGGGGTACTCACGGACTACCCTCCTCGGTCAAGATTCGCAGAAGGTACATCGTATGCTGCTTCAAAATGGGCTTTGGAACTCGGCCAATATGATATTCAATTTTTGCCCCAGAACCTCGATCAAGGTGCAAGTGCTCGCCGACTTTGTGGCCAAATTCATTAGATGCCTCGTCGACTACAAGTCTGATCAAATTCAACCTAAGCCGAATTGAAGAATTTATATGGGGGACATTTGGCAGTTGTACTGTCATGGATCATCCAACCAACGTGGCAGTGGGGCGGGTGTAGTGATCATGGCTCCCGACGGGGCAATAATCGAGCAAGTAGTCAAACTCGGCTTTGAAGCATCAAACAATAAGGCCAAATATGAAGCACTGCTAATTGGCTTACGGAATGCACATCTCTTGGGTGCTCGGCGTCTGCTTATTTTTTGCGACTTAAAGGTAGTCATCAAATAGCTAAAGGGTGAATACGCGGCCAAAAACGACCGTATGGCAGCTTACATGAAAACGGCGAGCTCCTTGCTGGCAAAATTCGACCATCATGAATTGAACCAAATAACCTGAGATCAGAACACACATGCGGACACCCCGGCTTGCCTAGCCTCCGCCATCAACTCAGAGATTAAACGGACAATTGAAGTGAGATTCATCCCTAAGTCGAGCATTGGCCCTTCGGAGTCGATCCAAATCAGTGTCATAGAATCAAGTCCGAGTTGGATGGACCTTATTCCTTCATTCTTATCTTCCAAACAGCTCCCGACGGATAAGAAAGAAGCACACAAGCTGCGAAACAAAGCCTACGCTATTACTTGGATCTATAAGGAAAGCTCTACAAGAAATCCCTTTCTGGTCCATACATAGAATGCTTTCATTTGGATAAAGTCGAGGAACTCCTGACTGAAATACATAAAGGTAGTTGTGGTGCCCATTCTGGCGGACGCTCTTTGGCTCATCGAGCTGTGACACAGGGGTATTATTGGTCGACAATGAGAGCCGATGCCGAGAGTTATGTCAAGAAATGTGAACAGTGCCAGAAGTTTTCCCCTTTAACCCATTTGCTTGCTGAAGAGTTAAGCTCTATGACCAGTCCTTGGCTGTTCGCCCAATGGGGACTTGACATCGTCGGACCATTACCTCGCGCCCCGAGCAACAAGTGATTCTTGATTGTCACGACAGATTACTTCACAAAATGGGTCGAAGCGGAGGCACTAACATGCATTCGAGATACAGATGTGAAGCGTTTATTATGGAGAAATATCATAACACAATTCGGCATTCCAAGAGCACTTATTTCTGACATTGGCACCCAGTTTGATTACGGCGTCTACCGAAAATTGTGCAGCAAGTATGGTATTCGGCACTACTTCTCCACCCCAGCCTATCCACAGAGCAATGGTCAAGCTGAAGCTTCCAACAAAACCATTTTGGACAGCATCAAGAAGATGTTGGAGATAGCGAAAGGCAGATGGGTCGAAGAACTGCCGAGTGTGTCGTGAGATCACCGCCCTACTCCTAGGCGATCCACTGGGGAGACGCCGTTCGCTTTATGCTTCGGAACCCAGGCAATCATCCCCTTGGAGATTGGCCTCCCAACCTTGAAATCAAAAGTTTTTGATATGGGCCAAAATGACATGATGCTGGCTTTGGATCTGACTCTGATTGAAGAACGAAGAGATTGTGCCCTATCATCTATGACACGATACCAGCAGTAGCTTGCTAAGTTATATAATCAGCGAGTTCAACTACGTCGCTATGCACCAGAAGAATTTGTCTTGAAGAAAGTTCTTTCAGCCGCCAGGAGTCCGGTTGACGGAAAATTGGGTCCCAATTTGGACGGTCTCTATCAGATTGAGTCGATCGCCGGCACAGGGGCATATCGGCTCAAAGACATGTCTGGAAGAAGTTTACCGCGTCCTTGGAACTCCACCCACTTGCGTAAATTCTATCATTAACCCGACTTGTGGGGCATGATACTTGTTTTGAATGTTCATTGTGTACAAATTTCACTTTTACAATGCAAAGTTTCTTATTCCCTCACTAAGAAATTGAATTCGCCAAGTTAAAAGTCGCCAGATTCGGAGCCCCATCCGTGCATGACATGTTTGGGCCGAATAAGCCTCCGAATTCGGAGTGCCCTTCGTGGATATCATGATTGGCCAAGTTAAAAGCCTCCGGATTTGGAGCCCCATCCGTGCATGACACGTTTGCGCCGAACAAGACTCCGGATTTGGAGCGCCCTTCGTGGATATCACGATTGGCCAAGTTAAAAGCCTCCAAATTCGGAGCCCCATCTGTGCATGACACGTTTGGGCCGAATAAGACTCCGGATTCAGAGCGCCCTTCATGGATATCACGATTGGCCAAGTTAAAAGCCTCCGAATTTGGAGCCCCATCTGTGCATGATACGTTTGGGCCGAATAGGACTCCAAATTTAGAGCACCCTTCATGGAAATCACGATTGGCCAAGTTAAAGGCCTCCGGATTCGAAGCCCTATCCGTGCATGACACGTTTGGGCCGAATAAGGCTCCGGATTCAGAGTGCTCTTCGTGGATATCATGATTAGCCAAGTTAAAAGCCTCCGGATTCGGAGCCCCATCTGTGCATGACACGTTTTGGCTGAATAAGACTTCGGATTCGGAGCGCCTTTCATGGATATCACGATTGGTCGAGTTAAAAGCCTTCGAATCCGGTGCCCCATCCATGCAGGACTGAGTAAGCGTCTGGCTTCGGCACGCTTTTCATGAACATTCTGATTAACAAGCACCAACTCAGTTGAAGGATGGAAGATGATTCTTAACATGTTTAAACATAAACTAAAACAACATGTAACATAAGCCGAAACAACATGCAAACATGTAAAGATAATATGTTTTATTGATTAAATCGATAATACATGATTCGCTCCCAATTTACATCAGAGCGGTACAATGTGTTTAATTTTATTCGGCGTCCCCCTCGTCATCGCTCTTCTCGACTTCGAAGGCCACAAAAGGAAAATGATGACTCTGGTATAATGGCGACGCCGAATCAATGCCTACTACCTGGAGAGACTCTGCGGCCTCGAGAGCCTTTATCCACCCGTGTTTAAATTCGCGGTTCTCACATCGGCAGACCTCCTCGGCAAGCTTTTTCTTCGTCTTCTTAATCCCAACTTTTCGGCCCGCATGGAAGCCTTGTTTATAAGCTCGGGTCTTTGCAGCTTTTATTGCAAACATGCTTACCGTATTGCGATTGGCAATCGCGTGACTTAAAAGATACTGGGTCACCCTTTCGTTTACAATCGGGTTGGATAGGCCGGCCGACTGAGTTTCGGCGATTTTGGCTTTCCTTAACTCCCGCTCGGCTTTCTCTGCGTGGGCCTCTAAACTACGAATGTGTTCATCTTTCTATTTGATCTCCCACCGCACAGCACGAAGGCGTATGGGATCTCGTAAGCGGTGTATAGTCCTTTCACTGCTCCGTGAACACCCTCTCGAAACACTTCGAAATCTTGTCAACCAATCATCGACTATTGGACCTCCGGTGAAAAAATCTGTCGTGCAAATTCGACTGCCACGCTTGGATCTCGGATGATCGAATCTGCTTCTGTCATCAGTTTGTTCCCAATGAAGACTGAAAAACTCAATGGGCACGGAGGCCCACTGGCCTCGCTTCGCGAATGAGGGGAGTTCCGCCGCTGTCGCTTCTCCCTTCTAGGCGACCTGCTCCGACGACGTGGAGAGTGACGCCTCTCCCACTCCCCAGATGCCCTAGTTCCCGTTCGTGAGGGTTCCCCACCTTGATTCATCGCTGAGTCCAGCTCAGCCAATGTCCTACCCTCTCCTCTGTTGTTGAAGAATAGTCTAAAGACATTCACACTTAGCTAACCTTCTTCGACAGACTGGTTTGAGTTGAGTCTTAGCACACTAATGGGACCTACGCGCACGAAGCAACTTCCTTTTTATTAATCATAGATGCACTACTCCCAAAGCGATCCTTTCAACACTACCCCAGCCAAATCATAAATGACTGATAATCGGCGGCAACGTTCACTAATCCACTGACCAGGACAGATTCATCAATCTATTTGGCTTAAATATCAGAGCTCCTAGCCGCATATCCACGGTGCCCCAGCAGAGTTTTGACCTACTGTTTTTAGGTCTTATTCATTAATTCGACGGTCTTTTTCAAACTCGCTGGGGCAAGGGCAGATTCATCAATCTATTCAGCTTAAATATTAGAGCTCCTAGCCGAATATCCACGGTGCCCCAGTAGAGTTTTGACCTGCCCTTTTTAGGTCTTATTCATTAATTCGGCGTTCTTGTTCATCGACTCTCTGGGGCAAGGGCAGACGCATCTTATCTATTCGGTCTTATTCATTAATATACATTGTGCCCCAGCACATCCCTAAACTGCCGTCTTTTGTTGGTCCTCATCAACCTGCTGGGGCAAGTACATATTTACTAATATATTCGGCTAAGTTGCAGTGCTATACAGTTACTGTTACGCTGTCAGAAAGGCAAAAGTAATAAGTTACTGTTAAGCTGGATTAATTTTACATCTTACTTAGCTGTTAACAGACACATTCATCCGGCACAAAGGCAAAAGTAATTTTCATTCATAAACTGAAAATAAACAGAAGTCATTTTACAAATGAAAACTACCCTACGTCAGCTTCTTACAAAAGTGGACAGTCAAAAACCTAATGACTCTAACAAAACCTACACACAATACCAAAAAACAAAAAGAAAAATACTTGACTCTAGATCAATCTTTAGGGTCAGACTCCAGCGGCTCAATGTTTACCTGCTCGTACGGAATCGGCTGCTTCGACACCATGTTAGTGGCAACCAAGGCTTTGAGCCAGCCGTGTTTGAACCTCCTATTTTCGAACTTTGGCACTTCTTCTATGTAGTCTGTCAAGGTCGCATCCTTGCCAGCCTGGAATGACTTGGAAATCTCAAACTCGGCGTTTGCCATCGCTCTCTTCGACCCTTCCAAGTCAGCCTCTAGCTTGGCAATTTTCTCGTTTGCCAATTTGAGCGCTTCCTCGTTGGCATTCGCCCTCTCATCGGCGGCCACCTTCAGCTGGTCAGCAGTCATGGCCTTATCTGCTTCAAAATCGGCCCTAGTTCTCTCTGCCGCCACTTTCATGGCCTCAAACTCAGCGCGAAGAGAGGCCTCTGCCCCCTTTCCCTTCTCATTTTCCAACTGGGCTATAAGAAAGCCGATTTGCTCGATGGCGTCATGTTGGCGACGACCAATTTCAGCTATCCTTCCCGCTGCCTACAAAACAAAGGATCAATTGGTTAATATAAAAACTTTCCTTGGGGTTAACCTTGCAAAATTATAAAGGGGCACGTACCAATATTGCTGATTTAGCGGCTAAATCGATGGCTAGAAGATCGGCCTCAGCCCTAAAAGCTGCTCTGTCAACCGGCAGAGAAATAGAAGACGCCAAGCTCAAGGCCACGGCTAGGTCTCTTATAGCCAATGCATCAGATACAATTGGCGTGTTCCTTATCCTTGGTTGTGCTGTAAACGGCACAACCAAGTCAGATTCATCCATGCGTGGTCGTTTATCAATTGGTTCTTTCGAATAATTGGCATCGTGCTCGACCGGCCATTTACCCCCCGTTGCTCCGACACTTCACCCTCCTGTTGATTGACGACGGGTTTTGTTTCGGTCACTTCGATCTCAACCTCCTCAATAGGAACAGGTGGAGGAGTTTCTTCCTTAGCGTCGGGTAGAGGGGGTGGAGGGGCTGGAGGTTGGTTTCGCTTGGCTTCGGGTCTCCTATGTGCCACCATCCTCTCGGTATTCTTCTGTCTGGCCAATTGAGTGAGCGACTCACCAGCCATGTTGTCAGAATACAAGCCGGGTAGGTCCCTTAAGTCAATAAAAATATCCTCGAAGGACATGTCCGCTCGGTCGGAAGTGGATGGAGGATTGAGGCCGACTTCCTCAAAAGCAAAATTTGGTGTCGCGTCAACCTCCTCTAGTACGTTGGATCTGTCCAAGGATGGCTGATTCGGCTCGTCTTCGACTCCTTCGGTAACTTGTTCGGCCATCGGCTCTGAATCTGATTTCTTAAAACCGATCTGCCTAAGATTCTTGAAACTAAAAAAAATAAGCGCTGTAAGGTGCTGTTCCCCCCTTGGAATCGGGATATGTTTTGCCGCTGAAAAAGTGGTATAGGTCGGCTCGTATCGCAGAAGAATGTGGGCCGCCCTCCCTTGTTTCTGGAGATGCGGACGGCCAACGAACTGGGGTGCTATTTTGATCTGTGCAAGTACGGCATCGTCGGCCAAAACTAGAACTTTCTTTAGGTTGTTTCCTACACAATTAAAACAATAAATACATGGAATTTGAATAGAAAATATTTAGTAAAAATTCATGGGGGGTTAAACAGCCGCCTGGTTCGCCCCTTTGCCTGGGCACTGGATCTTGGCGATCTTTGCCCTCACCAAATTCCCAGTTTTCACAAACCACAACCATAACATCGTCAACTCGCTTGCCAGAGCTGGCAAGCATAGTGACCAAGTGATGGTCGGTGTCCTTGGCCCTGAGAAAATAACGCCCCTGCTGCCCAGAGGATTTGGCCAAGGCATAACAATACCGAATGGCAGGGACTCCAAGGTTAAGCCTAAGGCGTCGGTTTAGTTCTATAATTCCCATTATTATTTGGGAAAAGTTTACGTTTGGCTGAGAAGGGATTAAACCCTAATAACGAAGGACAACCCTTAAAAGTGGATGAAGGGGGAAATGGACTCTGCCCTCCGCGATTGATAGGAGAGGAAAGATGATTGTACCCTCATCAGTCCTCTCTGTGTCAATCACATTCTTTTCCAAAAGTGACAGATGAATGTCATCAGGGATAGAAAAGTGGCAACGGAAACCAGAGACTCACTTCACAAAAAGAAGGGCTCTAAGATGTTTAGCCATCATAGCATAAAAAATGGACACTCCACACAGCAAGCAAACAAAGAAAAAGGAGTCGAGGTGGAAGAAAGAGAAACTTACGAAAAGTGAGGAAGACAATGAAAAGCGGAAAAAAGCTGCAGAAGGCGAGAAGCGAGAAAGTTGAACTGACAGACAACGAGAAATCTTGAGCATTCAAGAAAGAACATACAGACGAAAAGACAACGCGGTTTCAAATCGTATTAAATGAATGAAATGTACAAAGGGGCAGGAAACTATAATGATGCTCAAAAGTAGTAGGTGCCCTGACACTTGCATTGGAGTAAGGGATACCGCCGTATTTGTCGACTAACTAACATTAATAGGATGTTTGGGGGGCAATTGTGGAGGCCGAATAAATTCTATTATGCACGAAGGCCGAATAGATTGAAGAGAGAAACCAAATTGTGAATTACACGGCTCCATCACGGAGGGATAAAGGCCAAATAACCAAATCAGCCGAATAATCAGCTATAGATCTGGCCGAGTACAAACAGTTAGCCGAATGAGGGATTATTTGTTGGAAGAAAAGTGGGCCCAACTGTCAACATCAAGGACGACTATAAATAGGAAGAGTGTCAACTAACACGGGGCATGTGAGAACAAGTAAGTATAACTTAAGACATAAGTAACCAAGAGAGTGGATACTGACTTATTCGTCGGAGTGCTAATTTCGGCACCCTCGACCAGAGTGTTCATTCTTTTTCAGGTGATTAGCTGAGGATCACGAGCGCCATCCAGGATCCAAAGAGTATGTCCGAACCACTTCACCACAGGTATGGATTGGTTATCCTCGTGTCGTGCTATTATATATTGTTACCGTTAGAGAGTTATGGTGTGCACTTTGAGTGGAGATTGTTTTTATTTTCTAGGGGATCGAGCTGATAGAGTCTTATCACCAAATTATGACTCTCGTGGTATGGGCGAGCTTAGTTGTCTTCTTGCATCACTCCTAGGTAGTGAGAGTGATGTGGTATAAGATGAATTGCCGAGGGTAGTTTGAGAATACCTGGATGTCTTTCCTGAGGATCTTACTAGTTTGCTACCCCACCTGGAGATCGAGTTCTCCATTGACTTAGTGCACCGCACCGATTTCCATGGCACCGTATAGGTTTACATCTGCCGAGTTATGTGAGTTGAAGATCTAACTCCAAGACTTGTTAGACAAGGGCTTCATTTTCCCTAGTACATCAGCTTGGGGAGCACCGACTCTCTTTGATAAGAAGAAGGATAGCACTTTACGACTGTGTATGGATTACTGGAAGCTGGGCTGGGTAACTGTTAAAAACAAGTACCTACTACCTCACATAGATGATTTGTTTGACTAGTTGAAAAGGTCTTGATGTTTTTCCAAGATTGATTTCAGATCGGGTTATCATCAGTTAAGGGTGAAAGAGGAAGATATTCAGAAAACGACATTCCATACACGGTATGTAGGGATGGCAATTTAAACCCGGCCCGACGGGGACCTGACCCCCTGACCCCGATTAGAACGGGTTTTCCCCGAAAATTATCCCCATAGGGTTGGGGATGGTATTGAAAATTAAATCCCCGATAATTTTTGGGCCAGGGACGGGGATAAATTTCCCAATCCTAGCCCTACCCCAGCCCCGGCCCCGGCCCGAATGATCCCCGAACATCCCATATATATATAATATATTTCTAAATCTGATAGGCTCCCACTCACATACACTCAATCCCTCATTTCTCTCTCTTTCTCCCTCTCCCCTCCACTGCCGATGTTCTTCACTCTCCATACTCTCTTCCACCGCCGATCTTCTTCACTCGCCACTAATCTCCTCTCTCAACGTCTCTCTCTCTCTCTCTCTATCGCTACCACCGTCATCGCACACCACCGATCCCGCTACCACCGTCATCGGATGTCCAAGGAGAAACCAGATGCAATTTTGAGAGTTGTTGTAAAGAACTTCATAAAAAAGGAAGTCACGTCTACCTTGGTAATGGATTCCTTGTACAGTGGACTGAAGGCTCTTGAAGGCTAGACCAAGAGCAAGAAAGGTAGGGGAAAGTCACTGGATGCAGAAGAACATGGTGTTAAAAAATTTATGGAATTGTTGTTTCTACGACTTTTTTGGTTCTTTGTAGTGTACAAATTTAAAACTGCCTAGAGACTTTCTGCTTTTTAAATTAATAATTATTAGGTATAGAATAAGAAAAGGTAATGATTTAATATAAGGGTATTATTTGATTCCTAGATTCATTTGTATTTTTTTTTTGCCATTCTGGTGCCTCAATCATTTTTTGGGTTTGTTTGAATCTCTCTCTTGAATTTCATTTTCTGGGTTTGCAGGAATCTCTCTCTGGTGCCTCAATCATTCATTTGTACTTCAATTTTCAATTTTCTGGGTTTGTTGATGGTGTTGTTGAAACAGATTAGGAGCTAGGGAATTTTCGGGGTCAGGGAAACCCGATTCCCGTTAGGGCTGGGGATAAGGACGGTGATAAGTTCCCCGTCGGGGATCGGGGCTGGGGACGGGGAGATTTTGACCATCAGGGATCGGGGACAGGGAGTGTGATCCCCGCCCTGCCCCGCCCCGTTGCCATTCCTAACAATATGGCCACTATGAGTTCTTAGTGATGCCTTTTGGGCTAACCAATGCACCGGCTTCGTTTATTGATTTGATAAATCGAATCTTTCGTGAGTTCTCAAACTATTTTGTGGTTGTGTTTGTTGACGACATCTTGATCTACTCACCCTCCGAGAAGGAACACGAGAAACATTTGCGAGTTGTACTTGAGTTGCTTAGAGCCCACTGTTTGTATGCTAAGTTCGGGAAGTGAGAATTTTGGTTAAAAAAAGTTAAGTTCTTAGGCTATGTGGTATCCGGGAAAGGAGTGACAATAGACTCTTCTAAGATAGAGGCAGTGCAAGATTGGGAACAACTTAAAAATGCCTTTCAGATTCGGAGTTTCTTGGGTTTAGCCAGGTATTACTGACGTTTTGTGAAGGACTTCTCTAGATTGGCATCACCATTGACTAGATTGACAAGGAAAGGGGTTAAGTTTGTGTGGATTGAGAATTGTTAAAAGTCATTCTAAGAGCTTAAGGTTAGACTCACTATTACTCCAGTGTTGATCATTCCGGAGAGGGATTTGGGTTATTCTGTTTATTGTGATGCGTCACGGGAAGGTTTGGGTTGTGTATTGATGCAAGAGGGGAAAGTAGTAACATACAGTTCGCGTCAGTTGAAAACCTATAAGAGAAACTATCATACTCACGACCTAGAGCTAGGGGCAGTGATATTTGCCTTGAAAATTTGGAGACATTATTTATATGGTGAGAAATTTGGGGTGTTTTTCGATCACAAGAGTTTGAAGTATCTATTTTCATAGAAAGATTTGAATTTGAGATAGAGGAGGTGGATAGATTTTATGGAGGATTATGATTTCGAGTTGCACTATCATCTGAGGAAGGCTAATGTAGTGGCCGACGCCTTGAGTAGGAAGTCAGCAAGCTGTGTAGCTACCATTGCTATCCAGGAATGGGAGATGTTGGGTGATATTGGTGAGTTTGACTAGCATCTTAGTGATTCCGTCAAATCAGCCGTTTTGTTTACTATAGTTGCACAACCTACACTTGTAAAATGAGTTGTAGAAGCACAGAGGGGTGATCTTGAAGTAGAGGTTATCCAAGGGAAGATAGTTAGTGGGAAATTGGAAAAGGGCCTGAATGTGTATTCTGACTCAAGTGTGAGGTTCTTGGACCGTCTGTTCATGTAAGATACTTGTAGGGAGGAGGTACTCCAAGAGTTTCACCATTCACGCCTTGTAGTACACTCGGGGGCACAAAAATGTACCACAACCTTAGTTGCCAGTTTTGGTAGAGTGGGATGAAGAGAGCCGTAGCCTTGTTTGTTTCGAGGTGTCTTATTTGTCAACAAGTGAAGGCTGAGCATCAACGACCAGCGGGTTTGTTGTAACCTGTACCTATAGCCGACTAGAAGTGGGAGTATGTTACGATGGATTTTGTTGTGGGTCTTCCGAAGACTCAACGGAGGTAATGTTGTCGTGTGGGTGATAGTCGATCGGTCAACTAAGTCAACACACTTTGTACCTATGCGCATGAGTGACTCGGTAGATTATCTTGTTGACCTTTATGTTAGGGACATAGTTCTACTTCACGGGGTCTCTGTGACTATTATTTCGGATAGAGATCCTTGTTTTAAGACTCGATTGTGGTAGATCCTATAGAATGCCTTGCGCACTAGATTGACGTTTAGCATAACCTATCATCCTTAGTCTGAGCGGATCATTCGGATCTTGGGAAGAAGACAATTCCCCTTTTGACAATGGAGGCCAATGGAGGATAATGGAGGGGGGTGGGTATGTATCTCATGCATGAATCTATCAATAATATCTATAATGGCATGACTCACACACATTTAACAAGAATTCTGCCGAAACTGCCTTGCTTCTGGGAAAATTAGCCGGTCGGCCAATTGATTAGCTGCCTGGACAATTTCTTGGTTGGACGGCTAATTAAGTTGTCTGATTGGCCAACTTATTAGCTGGCTAGCCAATTATTTGGCCGTGGCTGACTATCACTACAAGAAATAGCACTTTTGGCAACTAAAGTTTTGGTCGCCGAAAGTCATGTTTTAGTCGGCCAAGGTTTTTAGCGACTAAAAGTTTTGGTCGCCATGTTAGTCGGTGACCAATTGTCGGGAAAGGTTTTTGGTGACTAATAAAATTTTAGTAGCCAAAAATAAGAAATTGCTGACCATTTTTTTAGTCGCCAAAAACATTAAAGGAAAATTGTCTACAATAGTTTCAGCGACTAAAATTTGTTGTTGCCAAAAGTTGAGAATTATTTTTTACGACTAAAATAGTAGTCGCCAAATAATTTTTTTATGTCATATTAATGTTTTTTAGCTACTAAATATTTTAGTCGCCTAAAGTTTGAACTTTTTTTGCTACTAAACTTTTAGTCGCCGAAAGTTTGATTTGTTTTTGGCCACCAACCCTTTAGTTGCCAACAATGACTTGTTGTTCAGATTATTTTTGTTTAGCTACTAAATAATTTAGTCACCTAATGTCTGATTTTTTTCAGCTACTAAACTTTTAGTAGCCTAAAGTTTGAATTGTTTTTATCTACTAAACCTTTAGTTGCCAAAACATTTTTGTAGTCTGTTTGTAATTTTGTAGCTACTAAACATTTTAGTAGCCGAAAGTGTGATTTGTTTTTTTGGCTACTAAACTTTTAGTCGCTAAAAATATTTTCAATATATATATATATATATATTTAGCTACTAACTATTTAGTCACCAAACACAGATATTTATGCTCTCTCTCTCAATTCTAATTTGTTTACAACTGTATGTATTTCGTGCAACTGCATACTACATATATGAACAAACCAATACATATATTATCAATCATTCCACAATAGATCTGCATCCATTTCACTTCCAACCATCCAAAAATGTATAACTGTAAATGTAAAATTCCATGCAAACTATAGTCCAACCTGTACTATATAGTCCAAACAAAAATAATAATTCCATACAAAACATAACTGCAAAAGTTACAAAAATCAAGCCCTTTATGTACAAAAAATATATATACTACCATGCGAAATAGCCACTTGTCATGGTACAAGTTACCCTCGTAATCTGTACCATGACAAAAGGAATTCTATATACCACACTAGTAATTATCAAGTCTATGCCAAAAAATAGCTGTATGAGTAATAATAATCCACACAAAAAGTGGAGGACGACAAAATTATCAAGATTATACACAAGTCAAAATTGTCCTCATTACACAAAAAAGGAGTATCCACAAGTCCATGCCAAAAGCCATCTATAAAAAAAAATGCACACATCAGTATTCAGAAATGCATGCTTCAACGTAGCTATGTATTCATGTTTTTTAAAACTAATAGTAATGCATGACTGATAGTCTTTTGGTGATGACTGTGATCTGTCCTATGTACAGCTTTTGTGTTTTCAATTTTTTTACTTTTAATCCAGTTCCATGAACTATAGAAGACATATTAATGGAGTTGCTACTTTATTGTTCCATCACTTTTCTCTTCTTTCTCTCATGGAAAACAACTTTAGTGTATGATGATGTGGTCATATCACGAAAAACAGGTAATGTATCCATGCAATTGAATTGAAAAGTATATGAAAGAATTTTGGAATTAGTCCATTGCATTTCAATTGATTGGTGATCAACCATGACAGATTCTGCTACTAGAATACTCTACCTCTGTTTCTCTTCTCTGAACAAGCATACCTTTTATTTAATTTAAGGGAACATGGCATGGTTAATACTGACCTACCAGTTCCTTGCCTTTTTCTTCTTTCTCTTACGTTGTAAGTTTATTTGTTCTTCCTTATCTTTCTCTTCTTCTGCACATCATTTGTGCCCTGATGACGAAAGTTGTGCATTGGTTCGGGGGCTTGTCTAAAAAAAAATAAATTTAAATAACTTGCTTAAATAATAAAATAAGTAAATATATAACAAATTCGTAACATCCATACATTGGTTTGGGGGCTGTTTCGCATTTTCGCTCCCCCCAAAGCCCTTTTTAGACAAATGTGAAGGCGTTTTCGGCTCTAACTCTCAAACTACGAGTGCAAATTACATATTGTCTACGGCCACATGCTTTATTTCTCACAAGGATGATGCCTGTAACAGCCATACATTGGTTCGGGGGTTGTTTTGCATTTTCGCCCCCCGAAAACCCATTTTTGACTAAGCTTAAGGCATTTTCGACTCTAACTCTCAAACTACGCATGTGAATTACATGTCATTTATGGCCATAGGTCCTATTTGTCACGAGGATGATGCCCGTAACAGCTATTCATTGGTTCGGGGGCTGTTTTGCATTTTCGCCCCGCCAAAAGTCCATTTTCGACTAAGTTCAAGGCATTTTTGGCTCTAACTCTCAAACTACGGGTGTGAATTACATGCCGTTTGTGGCCGTAGGTCCTATTTGTCACGAGGATGCTACCCGTGATAGCCATACATTGGGTTGGGGGCTGTTTTGTATTTTCACCCTCTGAAAGTCCTTTTTTGGCTAAGTTTAAGTCTTTTTCAACTGTAACTCCCAATCTACATGTCCTATTTATGTACTATTAGTTCTCACAAGTCATTTTTGACATGAGGAAGTTGCTTGTTGTATCCCAACAGTGGTTGGGGGGCTATTTTGCATTTTTGCCCCCCGAACCCCATTTCTTTACTAAGTTTAAGGCATTTTTGGCTGTAACTCCCAATCTAGGTGTCCTATTTATGTACCAGTAGTTGTCACAAGTCATTTTTGGGACGAGGAAGCTTCATGTTACATCTCAACAGTGGTTAGGGGCCTATTTTGCATTTTTGCCCACCCAAATCCCCTTTTTCGACTAAGTTAAAGGTATTTTCGATTTAAACTCCCTTTCTACGTGTCTTATTTATGTACCTTCAGTTCTCACAAGTCATTTTTGACACAAGGAAGCTGCCCATTATTATATTTAAGGGTTGTTTGGTTATCAGGAAAAGAAGGGGCCAAAAAGCACAATGAAGTAGCAATCTTTACAATTAATGTGTGGTACAGAACAATGAAGCAGAATGAAGCATAATGAGGTACAAAACAATGAAGGACAATGAGTGTTAATCAATTATAATGCAGAACTCAAAGATTTAACAATTAATGTAGAAGCATGGGACAAAACTTTATTGACAGATAGATCAACAGTGGTTGAATCACATAAACTTCATTGACATAAACTACTGCTTTAATGTAGAAGCTCGGGACTTCACAGATTGAACAATTAATGTGATCAACAACTAATGAATGAAACTAAAATTCCAGGTATCACATAATAATACAACATAATATGAGGTACATAATATACACAATAGAACTAATTTTGATTTTTTTTGTTGGGAAAAATTGACTTTACCCCCTTAACAATTATAATTTGCTCCAAGTTCAACTTGGATTGATATCACTCGGCCAATAGCAAAAGATGAAACCAACCTGATTCATGCCTAACATAATATAGATATAAATGTATCGTTGTTTTGGGAAAATGATCCTAAACTCAGAATTTTTGCATATAAACAAAAGTTTGGTGTCCACATAAATGCAAAATCTAGAATGAAAATTTTCCATATATTGCTTTTTCTATTTCGAAAATATGATCCTAAACTCAGAATTTCGCAACAGCAGCAGGGGCTGTTTTGAAAGGACGTTTAACCTTTGTTTTGATCCTAAACTCAGAATTTCGCAATAGCAGCAAGGGAGGTGATGAGGAGTAGGAGGACAAGGGGGGATGGAGAGAGAGAGGTGGCAGATGGTGATATGAGAAGTGGGTGGTTTAGGGTTAGGATTTTTTCCCTCTCATTTTCTTTTTCTAGATAAAAATGGAAGGTGGACGACTAACAGACCTAGTGAGGGGCAATCTTTACTTTCTACAGAAGTAGACTACTAGGAGAGTTGACCAAGAATGACATCAATCTAAAAACAACAAATAAGTAGTGCTAAATTTTGTTATATAACTTTCTAAACACAATAAAGTGTTATTTATTCCCTTAAATACTAATGAACATGGAAAACAGGAAAAAAATAAATTAAATTGAAGAATGTTCCCTTAAGCTTATGAGATTTTGATGGTCCAGAAAATTAATCTAGATATAATCAACTCTAAATCGTTGAGTAATATCTACCACTCTACTTGTTACAGCAAGAGCAACCCCAACATTGTCACTTGTATAGCTCAAGCCCCCATTCTTTCTGGGGCTCTCAGCCCATAATGAGAATATCTGCAGAAGAAAATTGGTTGCTAATGATACCCAATGAGAAAATTAGAGACAAAAAGAAGAAAGCAATCTAGTCAATGTATAGGTAGTAAAAAAAACACTTGCACAAATAATTACTTTGATGATGACGCTAATATAACCTCTACTAGGCATTATTAAGATTTAGAGAAAGGTAATAACTCTTGACAATTATTGATTCTGATGTGCATGACATAACATCTAATTAATAGTTCACTAATTTTTTTTTTAAAAAAAAGAAAAGAAAAGAAAGCAAGCTAGAAAAAAACATAACATACTATGTTAATCAACCTCATATTATTCATTATAATGAAATTCATTATCTTTCTTCCACAAATTGATTAAGTAGATGTGGGTGATGCTCCATGCATATAACTAGACTCACCTTACTTAACATGATGACAACGAAACTATTTTCAAAGCTGTAGAAGACAACTAAATTCTTACCACTAAGAATCCAAAACTCGATTTAGCCTAACTGTATCACGTCATCAACTGGCTTATCTTTAGTTTATCCCTCACACATATTGCATTATTTCCTCATACATATTGCCAATCCGCCAACATTTGATTTGAAAATCACGAATTGATAAAACTATAGTTATGAATATGAGAAAAACAAAATGCAAAACCCATACTCTTTCACGCACGGACATACAAATCACAAAATAAAAGTGTTGTGGTTGAATTAGTCTGCTCCAAAGGCTAGGTTACGTGGTCTTATGCTACTAGCTCCAACTACTAGTAGTCCAAAGCCACTTAGTAGGAAATTCATTTGCCATGGGGTTGGACCTTTGCACGAGAAGGACTCCTTTGATCCACAGTAGGGGGGGAGGGAAGGGGATGGAGGGTTGAGATTGCTGTTATCCATCGATTTTGGTAACTAATTCCTTTTTAACCAATTAGCATGGAACACTCCTGCTAACCTTTCTAATGGCCATCCACAAACCTAGCCCATGTGAATCTCTAAGATAATCTTGGCAGACCACCCTAATCCTTGCGGAATTTAATTAACAAATTGTTAGAAAAAAATTAATTAAAAAAAAGAAGAATAATTTAGAATCCCTAATGTCAGACTCATTCCCCACTTGATGTTACACAAACTCCCAAGTGGTGGGCACCAACACTTCACTTGCTCATCTACATGGAAATTTTAGCAAAATAGCTGATCTATGTATCAATTATCACATATTTGCTGTACTATTCAGGAGACAAAGGTTGAATCAAAATACACATCTTGCAACTATATAAGTTAAACCAAATGTCACATGGAAATACACTAGATAATACGAGAATTTGGTGCAAATACTTGAATTAGACAATATTCAAATAAACAATAATATGTCGTAGCACCAAGCTAATATGAATTGTCACCATATATAGCAAGACTACAGTTCTCTGTAATAATTACGCACATCTTCCAAAATATCTATCATAAGACAATATTTCAAAGCCAAGGATTCAAGGACATTGGTAGCAGGTTTCTAACCATGATTTAAACATATTGAATGAAGATCTATTGTGCATAAAATGAAAGGAAAGATAAGCAGCAAACAAGTAAAATATCAAATAGGTATATATCTTAATCATACCTTCTCTATTTTGCTTAATAACTTTGTGTATGCACTCCAACAAGACTCTTTATTATTTATTGATTGAAACATATTAAATTATACTTAAACCAAAATGCAAGATACATCTCAACTAAGCACATGCCTTTGGATAGTAGATCTATTATATTCAACAATATCAGTAGAATGTCTATGCTATAGAACTGAATTTGCAGAATCTATTAACAGTGTAATAACAGACACAAGAAGGAACACAACAACATGATTATTTCCCTCAAAAACTTGGTTAGAATAGCAAAACAGAGAGGAAGAATTTCTAATGGATTTTCACTGGCTTATATAAAACACATAAGCACAAATAGGCTGATAGTTTTACAAAATTAACAAAAATTAACATTGTAACAATTCTCATTTAAATATTTACTAAGAGCTATTTTCCATAGTTATCAACAATTACTAAAGCAATGGAAAGAGCAAAATGCACCTCAGATGTCAATGGAAGTCGACGAACAAGAAGGTTCTAGATTGGCCAGCGAGATACAAAATAGCATTAGGCAAATATTTTGGCTCTTAAAGTCTAAATTGTTTTTATTGGGTAAAAATTTATATTCTAAAGCTACGAACAATTAATAGATGCCTCCGTTTTAGAACTTATCTTGATAATTTTGATCTTCTTCTTTTTACGAAATGGTCTATTTGTGGACATTTTAGATCAAACCCAACTTCATACAAATACAAGGCAATTAAAATAAAAATGTTTAATCTCAAATCATTCCTTTTATACCACATTTAAAATAAACACTTGGTGCTTTCGATTATCTAGGAAAGAAAGGTTTGAAGAGGGGTTTTAAACATGGATTTCGTACATATGGAGGCGGAGACGGGAATAGTTGAGGAAACCATTTGCCCACTATATGAATGGCAGTGGTTGGGTTGATTTTGGGGTAGGTTTGCGTAAAGGTATGTAGATGGAAGAAGAAAAAAACCCTAGAGGCCGAAGTTAGGGGAACGAAGTCTGAGATACAAAGATACATTGAGAGAGAGAGAGAGAGAGAGAGAGAGAGAGCATGGTAATTGAAAATGACGAAATCAAGTATGGAACTGCTATGAGAATTATTTTGTTTCAGTGTGAGAGTTGGGTCTTTATTGCATAGTGGTTTTGTCCTTAGCTATTGGTTAAGGATGGTATTGCTTGTTATAGAATCCATGTGGAATAGGTTGAACTGAAACCTTATGTGTTACTGGTTGATTGCATAATTATGTAATCAAATGAGGTTGAATGAGAAGAAATTGAGATGTACGTGTATGAAATGTGATTACACTATATAGAGGTAATGCGATCCTTCAAGCTAACAACTGGTAAAGCAGGCTGATGTGCTATATAGAGGTAATGTGTTCCTTCCGATTAGCACCCGGTAAAGTAGGCTGTGCTATATAAAGGTAATGCGTTCCTTCCGACTAGCAACCGGTGAAGCAGACAGACGTGGGGCCTAATGAGACCATGGTGGTGATGTGGGGCTTGATTACTAATGTGTGTATATCTATAGAGATAATTGTTGATGAAAATGAGTATCAACAATATAGTTGGAGTTGTGTTATGAAATGGATATTGAATTTGAAACAATCCGATTACTGTTTGATGTAAATGAGTAGTATGAAAGTACAAAGGATTAATTGTGGATTGGTCTAGAAATCTTTTTGAATTGAAAATAGTGAGTTACCAAGATCAGAAAATGGGTTTTCTTGATATGATAAAGAAGGATTCTTCTGAGAAAAGATATACTTATGTATGTATATTTGAATATAAAAAGTCACATTATATATATAAATATGACTTGTAGCATTCATGATCATATCTATTCATGTATTGTTATTGTTTAGAAGCATTGGGGTTCCTATCGAACATTTGTGTTCATCCCACATTGTTGATTATTTTTTAGGTGTGAAGTTCGATAAATTTGTATAAGACTCAAAATCTTCTTGATTGTTGGCCATGGGGCCATTACCTTAGGTGGAATGCTATTTATTGTAAAGAGGATTAAACCCTTTTGTTTTGTTTTGTTTGATTTTTATTTTTTATTTTTTTAATATATATATTTTTTTGATTTAAATTGTTAGATGTAGCCTAAGGGCACTTGTAATTAATTGTATTGATCACGTCATCATTGTATATCTATACGAGATAGAGAACCTTAATTGTTTCATTTATTTTATGTTTACTTCATATCTTGGAAATGGACTTAATTAAAGAGTTAAGGTAATTGTAGACCACCCGGAACTCCGCTCCGCATGCGAGGGCGCGAATCGTTGTTCTTAGCTACTACAGTTTGGACTCCTATCACGGTTCTGAATCTAATCTCACAAAGTGCAATGTAAGACTGATAAATCACCAAAGAGTCCAAATCCGGCAAATCGTTTTGGAAAATCGATTTTAATCAAGAAGTGCCAAACATGGACTGCTTTGCCAAATTTCAGAGTTGCCACCTAAATATTTTATTTTGGAAAAATTTAGGAAACCTTGACTCGTGCCTAAGGCCACGTGTCCGTCATCACCAAAATTGCCTCGGCTCGGGAACTTGGGTACGAGATGGGAAGGTCATGCAATGAGCACCCCCGCTCGCCCGATCAAAGATCGGCCTTTACTGACATGATATGTTGTTTTTGAAAACACATGTGTTCTTATTCCGGTTTATTAGCTAATCTTACTATGTGATGCGCACAGCACACAAGTATAGACTAAATCACTCGATTTAGAACAAAACATCTCATGTTTGTTTGTTTGAAAAATGGTTTGAAGTTGCTACTCCCAAGTAGGCTAAGACGCGGATTTTGCCACCCTCAAGTGGGCTTAGGAAAACATGATTTTGCCACTTCAAGTGGGCTTAAAACGCACATTTTTGATGAATTGTTCCAATTCAAGCAATCCAACCTTCATCCACAGGCATTCATTCAGTTAAACACATAAGCAGTTAGCCTTATGGCAAGCATGCTATCATGGTAGTCACTTACACACATGCAAGGATGCTAAAGCATAAACACTCACAGTGTACTCCAAGCCAAAAAAGAAGCTAGTTAGTAATCAATGCATGATCCTAGCTATGTCAACAATGCCTAATGCAATACATGCAAAAATGCAACTAAGATAGGCTTGGCTATTCTAAGATGTCATGTGAATGCAACTAGATAACATGTATTCAAATTGGTATTGAAATACGATGCAGTTTGAATGATGCGCCGAGCCCGGTGCATGCAAGACAGATGAATGAATGCAAACATGCGAAGCATAAAGATGCTAATTGAAATATGCCCTAAAACTAACCACTGAAAGCAGATAAGTAAAAGGGAGAAAGAAATAGGGGTTGGAAGACATGCATCACACACGCACGCACGCTTATTACAATAGTTGCCCTCTTGACGGAGGGTCCGAATGAACCAACTAACTAGCTACGCTAAGCTAATTAATTACAAACTGAATTGAAACTAGCTATACTAAGCTAATTAGAATATTACAAAACAGATTAAACTAATTAATTACCAAACAAGTAATTAACTACAACTAGCTAATAAAGCGGTAAAAATGGCCTCGCGAGGAGGGGTGTATGCATGCTCGGCTTTGCCGCCGAAATCCACTACCGCCTCTCGTGATGCCTCTGCTTTGCATATACGGACTTCAAAAATTGTGCCAACTTCCAAGGTACCTCTGACCCACCTTATGAACATTCTGATGGATGATCGGCCAAGGGGAATGGCCATTGGCCAGGGTTTATGGCTATCGGCCAATTTTGATGGTCGATCGGCAGACTTGGTGGCCGGTCGGCAGCTTTGATGGCCGGTCGGCCACTGCTTCCTGCAAATTCTCCTTTTGCTGCAACAGAGCACTGACAGAGGCATAGTAGTGTATTTGCAAGAAAATGTATGTGCAACCACACTCCTTATCATGTCTAAAGCTCAAAGGAGTGTAGTGCTCGGCTCTCGAGCCACCAATCACGCATCTCAATGCATGATGGCTAAAGAAGCCAATTTGCACAAATCAATGTCAATGAATGCACACAAATACCACATAAGACTCGATGAACCTCCACCTTATCATACATGATCAAAGGTGTTAGTGACCTAAGGAATGAGGCACGTTTCATCACTTTGAGTATGAAACGTCCTCGTTCCTTGCATTTGGATCAACATCCGATCCAAACACAATGCAATGCAATCAAACATGCAAACATAATGCAACATGCAACATGCAAATAACATGAGCATGCAACAACATGCTAACCACATGCAAATGTGACAACATGCAACATAATACCATGCAACAACATGCAAACAACAATGTCATGGCAAGGGCTATTAAATACAATACTCAATGGACCAAACCAATCTCAAACAAGCCTCATACATACCAAGACAATGGCCAAAACATGCTGAAAATGAAGTCCAAGAACAAATATAAGCATGCATACACATTGGTTCACAAACAAGACATGAAGACACAACTCTCAAACACATTGAAGGAGTGGAAAATGTGAGAGCGTGGCAATGATATATGCTCTAAAATCATGTAAGGAATGATGCCAAATCATGCACATAACACAAGCATAGCATGCTAGGAGGCTCAAGGCTTAAGGCTAGCAAAGAGACTTGCACCATGGCCATAACAAACAAGCCCCAAAGGGCCAAGGTGATTCAAAATAGTCCCAAGGCAGGCCAAAACAAAGCTAGAAACATGCTTAAACATAGCCAACAAATGCTAGAATTAAAGGCATGAAGCATGGAGCATACTAGGCCAACAAAGAGATTACACTACACCTACCAAAACCAAGCATGAGGTGACTTTACCAACAAAAATCAGAGTTATATCATGGTAAAATAAGGCCAAAAACACACTGATATGGCAGCCCAAAAGCCTAGGCAAGATGGCATACACAATGGCTCATGTTTAAGGCATAAAGCACTAACCCTCCAAAGCATTGAAAGAGTGAAACATGATAGAGTGTGACCACACTACACACACTGAAATCACATACCAAATGATGCTGAATCATACAAATAGCCCAAGCAATGCAGGCTAGTGACTTGGAAACTCAAAGCTAGTGAGCGAAAATGCACTATGGCTATACAAAGCAAGGCATGCATGACCAAAACAACATAAAACAAAGCTTAAGCATGCTAAAACATGAGTAAAAGCTTGCTGGAGTTGAGCCAAAAACATGCTAAAATGATGGTCAAAACCATGATACATGTTAGGCTAGTGAATGGAAATGCACTACAAGTGCAAGGAGCATGCAAGAGGCTATCAAACCAACCCTTGACAAAGCTATAACATGCTGAAATAATGCCAAAAACATACTAAGATAGAGCCTCAAAGAGGTAGAAAAACATGCTACTTTGATGAGCCATCAACATAAGCATACAAGAGAAGAGGAGGGGGGACAACCCCCTCCTATTTAAGACCTCAAAACACACTTTCCACCACTCTAGAATTCAGTGGTAGAAAGGACAAATAAAGGTGATCCAAAGGCCTAAAAGAGATGGCCCAAAACAAGGCCAAACAAGGCACAAAAGGGGGTAGACCACCCCCAACACCAAAGAGGCCTTAAACAAACACTTTAAGCACTTAAAATTAAAAAAAATTTCAGTTGAAAGCAAGGCCTAAAACAGTATGCAAAGGGGGCCAAACACTTAAGCAAAACAAGGCTTAAAAGGGGTAACAACTCACCCTTGAAGAACCACAGCAAACCAGCACTTCTGAGCCAAAGAAAACAAACTTTAAGAGTCCAAACAAGGTCCTCTAGTACCTCAGCAACAAAACAATGGTGCTTTACTAGGTGTTGTAGCGCAAAAGTGAAGACAAAACACACTTTTAAGCAATATATATAGAGAGAGATATGTTTTGTATCTTCAAATTTCAGAACCTCTGGAAAGGGAGAGGGGCCTCCCTTCTTATAGAAATTCAAGTCCTAAGCTTGTTGGACAAGCTAAGGGCCTGACTCAATCCCTCCATACACGTGTATGGAGGATGAAATTTGTGCTCACTAGCTGTCACAGCTGGCACAAAAAATATCTGCAAAAGCAAATAAAAAGGCCTCAGCCAACAAACATGGCCGACCGGCCAAAAAGGGTGCCGACCGACCACCACTGATGGCCGATGGAGAGAAGAAAAGGCCGATAGGCATGAGGCCTAGCCGATGGGTTATGGGGCTGGCCAACAAGCCACCCCATTCCCTCAGAAACAAAACCACAAGCTCTTGGTCCACAACCAAGAACAAAACAGACAAGTTGAGAGGTTCTAAGGCAAGGCGCGCAGCTGAGACCTTCAGGAACTTAAAACGAACACGAGCATGGATGATCATCGAGTGTTCAAACGATGACGTCCAAGTCTTGAGGACGGTCAAAAATGAGGTGTCTACAATAATGGATTCGAGTAATAAAATTTGGGGTAAATTATGCAAATGGTCCTTGTAGTTTACACGATGTGTCAATTTGGTCTATGTTATTTTAATTTGCTCAATTTTGCCTTTTAATTTAACGGATTGTGTCATGTTGTTCCAATAAATAACGATCATTAGGTTTAGTGAACGAAAACTCAAACGATGTGTCAATTTAGTCCTTGTCAAAATTGAGCAAATTGAAACAACATAGACCAAATTGACACATCGTGTAAACTACAAGGACCAAATGGACACATCATTTGAGCACGTGATGACTTTTTGTCCACCAAACCTAACGGCTGTTATTTATTGGACCAATATGACATAATACGTTAAATTAAGGGGCAAAATTGAGCAAATTGAAACAATAGGGACCAAATTGACGCATCGTGTAAATTAAAGGGACCATTGGCATAATTTATCCTAAAATTTAGGTCATTACATGACATAAGCAACTGGTCTAGGCCTAGCATATCTGTTGAAAATCCACTAATCAGATAGAAGTGCTAAAACATAGACTAATCATGAGACATGGAGTCGACACCTAATCTTTATGGGGAAACTAAGAAATCCTGACTCCTACCATGTATTGTCTCGGTTGTAAAACTCGGTTTGAATCCACTTGTACGGATGCTCCGTCATACTTTTGGGCTTATAAATGGATGGATCGCATTGTTGTTATCATTATTTATTGTACTTTCATTTCTGTTGTTTGGAGTTGCTATTGTTTTTACACTTAGAATTGTCCCAAAAGACTTATTTTAGCACCTTTGCTTTCTTGATCATGCCTGCAACCACCTAGTTTGCGCTTGCTATGATATAGGTCACGCCCACGATGTTCCGATCTCTAAAAGACATATAAGTGTACGAAAATATCAATTTTGATCCTTATTTCTTCTCTCTCTATTGTTACAATTTCACTTGGGTTTCTTGGGTTTCAAACTTGATTTTAGGGCACTTAGACTTGGATTTGATCTCTGACCCAAACACTCGTTTGAAGAGCTTGGCGAGGACTTCGTTTTAATCTTGACCAAATCTTGATTCAGATATTTGAAATTACTTATACCTACCCATCTTCTCTTCAAGAGGTAGGGTTCTATTTCTTTGACTCTATATGGTTTCATTAGTGTATTTTCAATAAAAGACAAGCATGTTGTTGTTGTTGATTTTGATTTTAGAAAATCCTGTTAGAGGGTTGAGGGTTTGGTGGAATTGGGTGGATAATTCTCTATATTCTTGTTATTAAACTTATTTTCTCTATTTAAAATAGCATGTGGGTATTTACCATTGAGAAAGCCCTAATTTGTGAAAAGCCTTAAGCATTGATATTTTGGAAATTGAGAAATTGATGAGCATATGGTGACATTGGTGACACTAAGTTGAGTATTATGTTGTTAAATTGAAATTTGGAGAACTATAATGAAATTGGGAATTTGTGAATATAATTCGTATAATTATATTGTTGTTGGGATAGTTGTAGCCATTATTGAGAGATGTTGTTGTTGTTGATATTAACACTGTTGGATGATAAAAACCCGTTGTTGAATGGAGGTGCTTGAAGTGCATTTTTATCGGAATTGAACATCGCATTATTGCATTGGTTTTCATTAAAACATTTTTGTTTTAATTTGGCTAGGGTGAATCCAAGGTCATATATAGTTGAGATGAGAATGGTTTAATTTGGCTCGATAGCCCATGGTGAAAGACTAAAAACTCGCGCGGTGTAGGTGCCAAGGTCCTTTTGGTTAGCAATTAGTAAATTTAGTGGCTTAGGTAACGCTTAGCGATGGTCACTGGCAGAGTGTATCTTCATATAGTCAACTGGTTTAGGTGGTGCTTAGCGATGACCATTGGCAAATACATGTACTTTAGAGGATTCACCAAATCTTAGTGTTGTTGATAGAAAAGGATTGTCTTAAACAAAACGTTCGGAGCATATTATATTTATATAGCATCATGATCATCAATACTTGTGAAGTTGTATCAATTTCTGAAATGTTCTCTATTAGATTATGTGTTCACCCTACGTGGCTGAAATCTTTTTAGCTATTGATGTTGTGCCCTGATACGGAGGCATGTCATTAGACATGTGCTTGAGCTGAGAGAGATACCTCTTTTGACTTGTAGGCCTTGGGCCATTTATTTTGTAGGCTGTGTGCCATTTTTGTAAGGGTTACACCCTTATATGTGACGTAAACCTCTGGGTATTTTGATTACTTATGATGTCATTACTTGACTTTACATTCCACCTAAATGTTAAATATATGGTGTGCAACTAGAGAAACTCATGTAATGGATGACACTATTATATCCATCTACAAGAGAGATACCACTTTTATTAAGATTATTATTGCATTTCCTTTATTATTTAATTGATTTATTCACATGGGTCGGATCTTGGAAATCCGGGGTGTGATATACCAATATAGGCCACTGCTTGTCACAATCAAAAGATCCAATCCGGGAGTTTAGTTATGAGGAGGGAAGGTTATGAATTGAACATCTCCGATCACCCGATCAAAGATCGGCCTATACTAATTTTTGATATGAGACTCATTAACACAATATGATCATATAACCCAATTATTAATGCTATATTTACTACATGGAGCAAACAAGTATAGACCAAATCGCCTACTTTGGAATACTCTAATCTCTTGCATTTCGAAAATGATTTTTTTTTTTTAATATGAGACTCATTAACACAATATGATCATATAACCCAATTATTAATGCTATATTTACTACATAGAGCAAACAAGTATAAACCAAATTGCCTATTTTGGAATACTCTAATCTCTTGCATTTCGAAAAGTAATAATTTTGTTTTTTTGTTTTTTTTAAAAGCAAGAATCCATTGGAAAAGAGAAACAACTCACATACGAAGAGATTGGAATTATCCTAACTTAGGCAACAAGACCTCCATACAATGAGCAATCATAGAGATATTAGCACATAAGTACATAGCCTCATGGTAGCATGCTGGACATAGTAAATAAGCAAAGACATGCATAGGATGCCATGAGCGTAATGGCTTAGAAATCTATGCATGATCCTAGATGTAAAGTTCTACAAAATGCCAACCACACACATGGAATGAATTCTATGAGCCCAGTTGTTACTAAAGACGCAATGAAAATTATCAAAAAGTGCACACCACATAAAGATAGCTATATCTACAAAAACACGATAAACTGGACTCGAATACATGGCCCTAGTCTAATTATGTGAACGTCATGCTCTAAACATGATTTCTAAGCAAGATAAACAAAACTAAGCTAAGGGAGAGAGAGAAAGATTGAGGGAAGGGAGAAAAGAAAACAAAAGCATCCATACTACTATCTAAAATAACAAATATATGAACTCTAATGAGAATAGAGAGGTTTTACCCCTCAAACTCATAAAAATGAGTATAAACTACCCGAATTCATGTAAAAGTGATCTAAGATGGGAGATTTGGTCTATTCTCATAGAGAAAGTTGTGCCTGGGCTTGTAGAGCAACATGAACAATGAAAACAATAAAATAAAGAAAACTCTTATGGGAATAGAGAGATTCTACCCCTTAAACACATGGAAAAGGGAATAAAGTACTCAAATCCATGAAAAATAGTGATGAGAGGGAAGATTTATCATGTTCTCATAGAGGAAACCGCGTATGGGCTTCTATAGCAATGAAAACAACAAAAACAATGAAATAAAGGAGACTCTGAAGAGAATAGAGAGATTTTACCGCTCAAACACATGGAAAATGGTATAAACTACCCAAATTCATGAAACAGATTGACGAGATGGGAGATTCAACCTATTTTGATAGAGAAAACCATGTTTGGGCTTCTAATCCAAAAAAAAGAAAAGAAAAATAACCTAAACTTGGCCAAAGTCTTTGTACAAGCCCTAAGTAACTACAAAAAGGGGTAGAGAGAGAAGTAAATCAACTAACTAATCAACAATCCCAACAATCACAATAGAAGCATTTGGATAGAGAGAAGCAGATAGAAAAGAAAAGAAAAGAAAAAAAAAAAAGAAGCAAATGTTATGGAAGTAGGAATTACCTCAAAATCTAGTAGAAATAGAGCCCAAGCTAGGCACAAACTCTAATCCAAGCTCCCTCAAATTGATGATCAATCCTTGCCCCAAGTCTCTAAGCCAAGAAGATGAAGAAGGATCCAAGTTTATGAGTGTATGAGTGAGAGAGTGAATTTTGTTAGAGTTCAAAGTTCACCAATCCCAAAATCTTCTAACATTTCACCTCTTCACAAGGGGTTTAAATAAGCAAGATATGTTTTGGAATATGCCATTTGGCCTCTAAATATCCGGATGACATATTCCAAAATATTAGGGGACCACCTTTTGAAAGCAGTATGTTGGTCACTAAAAGTTCACGGTCGGACACAATATTGTCCAATCGGACTGGAAAGTGTCCATCGATTGTTTTTTTGAAATCATCTAGCCAAGGCACTTCTGTTCGGTGTGCTTACAAAAATTCAGTCAGACATAATAATGTCTGTTGGTTATCTTTTTAGAAGATTTTCCCACTTTCTTACTCATTCTAGCTTTCTACATTTGTTTCTTTGAAATAGATCAACATTTTTGGAAAATAAAAAGCCAAAAATTGCTAAAATGTTTGAGAAGGTCTCTCTAGTGGTTAGAAAATCATTTTGGAAAATAAGTTTTGAAGGTCTAGAAAACTCTTTGGCCAAAACAGGTATATGAATTGTCAGTCTTCTTCATCTGAGGCTTGTACTTGAGCTGAGATAGTGCAACCTTGTTTTCATCATTAAGTGCTTTTCATAGAGCGCCAGACTCTTAAGGCTAATAAAAAATAGGGTGTCTACAATGAACTTGGCCATGAGACCTACCCTTTTGACCCATATATTTTAAGGCTAACGCATGCGTGCTATTTTATTTATTTATTTTTAATTTTTTTGGCGAGGCTTACCTTGACCTTGACTCATGGGAAGAATTCCCATTTTTGAAGACGAAACAAACACCACCTAAAGTACAAGCCCTTTAGGTCATGTTTGATTGGCGGTTTGGAAAGTGAATTTGGATTACTAATCGATGGACTCAACTTTATCCCATGTTTGTTTGTAGAAGAATGGTATGTGCTTACTAATCCTATGGGACTATCAATCCCCTTCCATGGTAGGATTAACATTCCCACGAAAGAGGTGGGATTGCTAGTTCCACTTCCATGAATTTATGGCTAAAAGATTATTTTGTCCCTCATTTTACAAAATCAACAAAATTATCATTTATGTGATAAGAGCTTGTACATAATTTGTAGATTTTATTCCAACTAACTAGTACTTACCCAAAAAAAATCTAACTAATACCACCATATTAGTACATAAATAAACACACTTTATCTTATATCTTCAACCTAATACCACTACGCTAATAATTTTCTCATTCAATCTCACCATACTTATAATCTTATCTAATTTGGTGGTGCTACATGCACCAATTGGTATACCAATTAGTGTACCAACATATATTATGACATTATTGTTGACTCTACCTATTATACAAATTACAAATACTCAAAACCTCTAAAATTATGCCACATCTTTTGATACTACACTAATTAGTGTATTAATTTGTGCAAATAGCATTATTCTACCTAATCTAATCCACCAAACAAATGAGACCTCCTCAAGACCTATGGGAAGAACTCAACATTAAGTACTATAAAAAAGCACTAGGCTTGGCCTGGCTCATGAAATTGCTGGGCTTTTCACGGCCCACTTTTATGAACCTCGAGGTTCACAAACTTTTTTTTTTTCATCGGAAGAAATATTTCATTCAAGAAGCCAAACGGCATTTACATGAGTCCATATAACCTAAAACTTACACCAAACAAAGTGAAAATAAAGCGAGAAGCACATAGGAAGAAAAAACTATGAAAATATTCGAACCCACATTTCGTGCCTGTGCTCGTACTGCAAAGCAGAGCCGATCATAAAACTTCGGCAATAGAGCATGTTCAAGATATATCATAGATCCCAACCACAGAGAATGTAAGTTGAAACAAATCTGCACTGATGGACTCAAAGAGAACAGCCAAAAAAAACCCAAAACAGAGGGCTTAAAACTAGACAAACCCAAAAACAACTAAACAAAAGAAAAATAAAAAGAAAACAAACAAAACAAGACCCAAAACCACATCCAAGCAAACTACCGACAACAGTGGCGTCAGCGAGTTCGGCAAAGGTGAAGGCGGTAGGAAAGAGGGCTAAGACGGTGGTGATGGTGGATCTATGAAGCCACTCCCTGAGTTGATGGAGGGGAGAGGGAAATACCTCACAAAGAAGGGAGAGGGTGGAAAGTCAGAGCTTCCAAGTTATTGGATAGCAAAGCAAGCAAAGGAGAGAAAAAAGAGGGGTAGGAGAAGGGAAGAGGAGGCTGGAGGCCGCCGAAAACCCCCTCCTCTATCGCCGGTTGTTGCAAGCTTTGAAATCCTAGGGAAAGAAAAGTTTAGAGAGAGAAGCTCTCAAACTAGAGAGAGAGCGTGCTTCACAAACTTGAGGATGACAAAATTCGCCTAGTTATTGACAAGCTTGAGGATGAAGCTTCCAGCCAATGGTTTTTATGGTCATTGAAAAAATTCTAGACAAATGTAATTTACCATCAAATTTATTACATCATTTATTTTATATTTTTGATATATAGTCATTCACATAATAAAAAATGTATGTGTATATAGAATTCACCATATTTAAAATAAAAATAAAAATAATAAAACTTATGGTACAAACACATGACAATTTAGATAAAAAAGCAAAAAATTTTAATAAAATATTTCAATAATATATAACAGCTTTAAAAATCATGTCGAACCTCTTTTGGCATTTAAAATCACCTAGGTTGCACACTTGAGCCACTTGTACATCACCAAGTGGATGTGACAACGAGTTAGATTGTCCACACAATCACTACAAAAACATTTTTTACCTATAACCACCCAACCCCCCAATCATATTTATTTTGCCATTTATTTAATTTTTTCACATATATTTATGTAACAATTTCACCATATTTACAAAATAGTAAAATTTATCATATTACATGAAAATTTATATTGAAGGAAAAATTATTTAATATTTTTGGAATGTAATGTGATGTTGTCTACGTAGTTATCTCGACTAACAACAATTTGCAAGTTATTTTTTGTTTCTTAGCTCTCTAAAAAGGAAGAGTTGCAATGTTTTATTCATAATTTTTTTTTTTATTACATGATAGATTTAGAACACTATATGAATAATGTTACATGATTACTCTGAAACTATTAAAAAATTACCCATATAAAAGTGAAGAGTGTTGAACCAAATATTTTGATTATATATAGTAGCTCGTTAAAAATCTAACCGGTAGCTTTTTGGTATTAAAGATTACCAAGGTTGCATGTGAGCCACTTGAACAACAGGCATGACAACTAGTTGCCTTGTCCACACCATCACAGCACATTGCCAATTACCACTGACCCCAATCATACACTCCTTGGACCACACATTACACTAGAAATTTAAAAGAAAAAGAAATGAAAAAAAAAAAAAACCCATTAAATGATAAAATAGTTAATAAGATAAAATGTTACATTCAACATATAATCATTTCACTTTTTCTTTCACAATCATTAAATAAACTACAAAAAAAAAAAAAAAAAAAAAAAAAAAACTAACTTTCTAAACATAACTTTTTTAAACAGGTTAAAATAATCAAAAAATCAAATAACTACCTTCCCTAACAAGACTAATATGTGAAATCTAAGTCTTCGGAGGGTCAATGATAGGAACTCAGCGTGTGTATGCTTTGCTTGCACTCTTTCACAATTTTGAACATAAAAAAAGAGGAGAGGGGAGGAGTAATCAAACCAACATATTATATTATTCTAGCAGGTGCACAATACTTGTGCAATACAAATAAAGAACAATAAAAATAAATAACAAAAGTATTAATATTATAATATGTATGTTGTCCTAAGTGATAAGTCTTGTTAATGAAATTGGAGGTCTTGAGTTCAAATCTTAGTTCTCTCTCTTTGTTTGACTTTTTATTTTAAGATAGAACAATTTGTCACGTAGCATGAGGAGAAGGCTTGAATACTAAGTCCAGCCTTCACGATGAGTGTGCTGTAAATTTTGATTTTGAATTAAAACATGAGTGATACTATTAGCACCCTATAAATTATTTTGGACGTCCCATTTCTTTGGACCCATACTTATAAATTTTGAAACCCTTAAAATTTCTTTCCCCCCCAAATAATACCAAAATTATCCTTAAACATTCCAACCATTGAATGTACACCCCCCACACCCCCAAAAAAACCTCCCTTCCAAAAAACCTTAACAAAACCCACTAAGAAGAAGAAGAGTCTCAATCTTTTCAAAACCCATGAAAAAGAAGAATAAGAAAAAGAAGAAGAATATTGTCTCTGCCGATTTAACCAACTTCCCATCTGATGTTTTTCATTGTTCTCAAATCCAAGCTCTTGATTTGAGCCACAATAATCTTTAAGGGGATGTTCCAATAAAAAACTTGTCTATGGTTGTCATCAACCTTACTTATCTTAACCTATCATACAATCACTTCTCGAAGATTAAAATCTCCGATTCCCAATTCTTAAAACAGTTTAGTTCTTCGAGTTTTCTTCATTTTGGACTCAACCCAGATCACAAAAAGTTCAAAATCAATGTTCGATTACTGGTTACCAAACAAATAAACAATGTTCGGGCCTGTGTTCTCAAATTTTGGTCATATGTTCGGGAGTTCAATCTCGAAAAAATAACGAACATATTTTATTATTTTTGTCATTTTTTTCTCAAGAAACTTACCTTTACAAGGCCAGTCTCCACTGAGTTAAGAACAACATTAAAACTATGAACCTCCTCTAAGTTTTTATTATTGTACTCCTCTCATCTTATGGAGTTGTGGTTGCTAGAAAAATTTCCACTCATTGTCATTGTCGGAAAAGTGTAAGTAATCAAATGGTTGCCACCGCTACCGTCGGAATATTACCGCCAAAGGGTTTTTAAGGTTTTGAGGGTGGGTAGGTTTTGAAGGTGGGATTTGGGAAAGATGGATGGGTGGTGATAGAAGTGAGTGCTCTCATAAACCCTAATTCATAATATAATGGGTGTGTAGGTTTAATTGTGAGATGGGGTGTCTCAAAATTAATGACGTCATTTGTAGTAATTTTATTTGAGATTATTATTATAATAAAAAAAAGCTAAAAATTAGGAGGTCTAAAATAATTTATGGGGTGTTAATAGCAACACTCTTAAAACATATGTAGTGTCTATTGCTCAAGTAGTAAAAGTGTTATTTACCAAACTAAGGTCTTAGGTTTAAGTTCCTTTCACCTCTTCAATATTTAATTTTTTATTTTCCATAGAGAAATGGAGACACGTAAGAAGGCTGGACTCCAAGTCTAGCCTTTACTTAATATCATAGTATAAATAGAAGATATATATTACACTTTATACCCCTAAACTATTGTCAAATTGCTTATTTAATCCTTAAACTATTGATTGAGTCTACAAAGTCCCTCAAAAATATAAATTAAAGTTGTGGAGAGGTGGTTTGGAAATACTCTAAGATCCTGAATGACATCCTTGATTCTCTGATTACCACCTGAAAAAGGGATTAACACTCCGATCGGGGGTGGCGGAATTAGCACTCCGACGAACAAGTTAGTATACTCTCGTTTTCTTGTGGCTTAAGTTTCTTTAATCTGTTCACACATACCTCTCTTTGGTTGATGCTCATCTCTTTTATACTCGTCCCTGGTCTCGGGGGTCGGGCCCACTTTTAATCCAGCGTATAATTGCTCACTCAGCCATTTTGTCGTGTGCCTATTCGCACTCGGCTTCTTGTATGTCTGATTCTATGGCCGATTTAACTATTCGGCTTCAGGGTCCCCCAGGACGGAGCTGAATAGTATATATCTTGATTTTCTTCAAATTCATTTGGTTTTCCTACATATAAAATATTTTCGGCTCCCGTAATTGCCCCCCGAATATCTTACTAATCCCAGTTAGTCGGCATGTTTGGTCTTGAACTTGGAGAGTCAAATACGGCGGCTTCCCTTATTCCAACACAAGTGTTAGAACGTTTACGCTTTTTAGGAATCATTATAATTTCCCGTCCCTTCGTACGTTTCATTCATTTAATGTGATTTGAAACCGTAACGTCCCTTCAAATGTATATTTTTTTTAATACGCAAAGCTTCTTGGTTGCCTGCCAGTTTGCCTCCTTCATTTCATGACCTCTGCAACTTCTCCTCGTTCCTCACTGTCTTCCCTACTTCTTGTAAGTTCTCCTCCTCTCCATTTCGACTCCCATTTCCTTGTTTATTTTTTAGTTTAGCGTACTTCCTATACTGGCTAGGATGACGAAACATCTGAAAACCCTTCTTTCTACGGATCGAGTTTCTGGTTTTTGACGCCATTTTTCTATTCTTGACGACGTCCATCTATCACTCGTGGCAGAGAGCGTAATTGACATGGAGAGGATCGATGAGAGTACTATCATCTTTCCTCTCCTGTCAATCGCTGAGGGTGGAGTCTATTTCCCCCTTCACCTATTTTTGAGGGTCGTCCTTCGTCACTGGGGTCTAATCCCTTCTCAGCCTAATGTAAACTTTTACCGAATCATAATGGGAATTGTAGAATTAAACCAATGCCTTAGGCTTAATCTTGGAATCCCTGCTATTCGGTATTGCTATGCCTTGGCTAAATTCTCTAGTTGGCAGGGACGCTACTGTCTCACGGCTAAGGACACTGACCATCATTTGGTGACTATGCTTGCCAACTCTGGCAAGCGTGTTGACGATGTTATGGCCGTTGTCTGAGGCAACTGGGAATTCGGCGAGGGCGAAGATCGTTTAGATCCTGTGCCTAGACGAAAAGGCGAACCAGGTGGTCGCATAGTCCATGTGTATTTTTTATTTATTTACTCGGCTTAGATTCTATGCACTTACCATTTTATTTACGCAGGTAACAATTTGAAGAAAGTTCTGGTCTCACGCCGATGATTATGCAAATCAAAATCAAGGCCCAGCTTCTTCTTGTCCAAACCTCCAAAAGCAAGGGAGGGCGGCCTACATACTTCTGAGATACGAGCCAACTTACGCTACGTTTTTTACCACAGATAACATTCCGATTCCAAGAGGCGAACAACAGCTTACAGCGCTTATTTTCCCAAACTTCAAAAGTGTTAAGGAGATTGGTCTTGAAGCTTCAAATTTAGAGCCGGCGAACGAACAAATAGCTGAAGAAGTTGTTGAGCAACCAAATCAGTCCACCTTGGACAGATCCGATAGTCTTGGGGAGAAGGTTGACGCGGCTTTAAATTTGGCTTTTGAGGAAGTCGGCCTCAATCCTCCATACAACCCTCCATCCACTTCAGGTCGAGTAGATGTCTCCTTTGAAGATATTTTTACCGACTTAGGGGACCTTCCCAACGCATATCCTGAGAACATGGCTGGGGAGTCGCTCATGCAGATGGCCAAGAGGAAAAATGACGAGAGGATGGCCGCTCGGAGGAAAGCCAAAGCCAATCGATCAGAACCTCCACCTGTTGCCGAGGCTGAGTCTTCTCCGCCTTCTTTTGTGGAAGAAATGGCTCAAATTGATACGGCTGAAGCGGAGCATATTGTCGATCAACAGGGCAATCAGGAGGCTGAGCATAGGGGGAAAAACGTCCTACTGAGCACGAAGCCAACTCTGCAGAAAACCTAACCGATAAACGGCTGCGCATATACAACCAAGGTTAAAGAACGTGCCGATTGCTTCTGATGCATCGGCTGTGAAAGACCCTGCTGTGGCCTTAAGTATGGCCTCTTCAATTTCCCTGCTGGTTGACAGAGCAACCTTTCGGGCAGAGTTGGATTTGCTATTAATAGCATTAGCCGCTCAATCGGCCATATTGGTACATGACTTGAGACTTGTCTGCAGTCTTGCGCCTATATTTTTTATTTTTATTTTTTATTTAACTCTAATTCCTTGTTTTGTAGGCGGCGGACAGGATAGCTGAGATTAGCTGTCGTCAACATGATGCTATCGAACAAATCGGCTTTCTCACAGTCGAAGTTAAAACTGAAAAGAGCAAGGCCGCAGAGGCCTCTCTTAGAGCCGAGTTCGAGGTAAAGAAAGCGGCGGAAGAAAGAGCGAGGGCCGACGCCGAGGCAGAAAAGGCCAAGAGTTCCGACCAACTCAAGTTGGCTGCCGAAGAGAGGGCGAACGCGAGCGATGACATGCCAAGTTAGCCAAGGAGGTGATTACCAAACTGGAGGTTGATTTGGAAGCATTGAAGAAGGCAAAGGAAATAGTCAACTCTGAGATTTCCAAAGCATTCCAAGTTGGAAAGGACGCTGCCTTGGAAAATTATGTGAAAGAAGTACCTAAGTTTGAGAATCGGGGCTTCAAACATGGCTGACTCAAAGCCCTCGCTGCCGCTAATGTGACATTGGCATAGCCGATTCCATACGAGCAGGTGGACGTTGAGCTACTGGAGTCTGACCTTGAAGATTGACTAGGGAGTAATTTTGATTTTTGTTAGGCATCTTGTGTGCGTAGTTTTTGTAGATTTTTGTTTATTTATTTTGGTTAGAAGTCAAATGTGGGGTAATTTTCATGTGTAAAATGACTACTGTTTGTACTCAATTTATTAATGAAAATCTCCTTTGCCTTTCTGTTTGTCTGCAGCATGTGCTAGTTAACGGCTAAATAGGATGTAAAATCATGAAATGAATAAATTAATTCGGCGATAAAATAACTGCGTATCTTTGCGATTTAGCCGAATATATTAATGAATCTGCCCTTGCCCTAGCTAATAAATGAACTGGACCGCCGAATAACAGAAGTTCATGGATTGGCTAGGGCACATCACTTAGAGGCGCAAAGCTTTGAAATTTAGCCAAATAGATTGACGAATCTGCCCTTGCACCAGCTAATGAATGAACGGGACCGCCGAATATCGGTAGTTCATGGATTGGCTGGGGCACATCAACTTAGCAGCGCAAAGCTTTGAAATGTAGCCGAGTAGATTGATGAATCTGCCTTTGCCCCAGCTAAAGAATGAATTGGAATGCCGAATAATGGAAGTTCATGGATTGGCTAGGGCACATCACTTAGCGGCGCAAAGCTTTGAAATTTAGCCGAATAGATTGACAAATCTGCCTTTGCACCAGCTAATGAATGAATGAGACCGCTGAATATCGGTAGTTCATGGATTGGCTATGGTACATCAACTTAACGGCACAAAGCTTTGAAATGTAGCTGAATAGATTGATGAATTTGCCCTTGCCCCAACTAATGAATGAACTGGACCGCCGAATAATGGAAATTCATCGATTGGCTAGGGCACATCACTTAGCGGCGCAAAGCTTTGAAATTTAGCCGAATAGATTGATGAATCTTCCCTTGCACTAGCTAATGAATGAATGGGATCGCCAAATATTGATAGTTCATGGATTGGCTGGGGCACATCAACTTAGCGGCGCAAAGCTTTGAAATGTAGTCAAGTAGATTGATGAATCTACCCTTGCCCCAGCTAATAAATGAATTGGAACGCCGAATAACGGAAGTTCATGGATTAGCTAGGGCACATCACTTAGCGGTGCAAAACTTTGAAATTTAGCTGAGTAAATTGATGAATCTAACCTTGCTCCAGCTAATAGCCGAATAGAGTGATGATTCTACCCTTTCCCCAGCTAATGAATGAATGGGACCGCCGAATATCGGTAGTTCATGGATTGGCTGAGGCACATCAACTTAGCGGCACAAAGCTTTGAAATTTTGGCGCAGAGTATTGAAGAGATCGCCTCGGGAATGCTGCACCCATAATTAATAAATGGTGTGGGGGTTGCGTGCGCGTAGGTGCCATTTTTGCGTTCAAATCCAACAAATTGCGAGAGGGAAAAGAGCATTGTGTCGAGCCAAGCTGGACTACTGTGATGGCAAGAAGACTATTCTTCAACAGCAGAGGAGAAGGTAGGACACTGGCGAAACTGGATGCAGAGATGAATCAAGGTGGTGAGCCTACGCGTATGGGGAGTAGGACGTCGGGGGAGCGTGAGAGGTGTCACTACCCATGTCATCGAAGTAGGTCACCCAGGAAGGAGAAGCAGTAAAGAGGGAACTCCCTCCGTTCGAGAGGAGAAGCCAGTGGGCCACTGCACTCGTTGAGTTTTTCAGTGTTTGTTGGGAACGAACCGATGACGGAAGCAGTTTCGATTATCCGCAACCCAAACGTGGCAATCAAGTTCGCTCGACAAATTTTTTCGCTAGAAGTCTAGCAGTCGATGGTCAGCCGAGCTGATTACGAAGTTTTTCGGGAGGGCATCCATGGAGTAGTAAATGGGTTATATACCTCCCTATGAAATCGGCATGCGTCTTCGTGCTGCGCAAAGAGAAATAAAGCAAAAGGACGGTCGTATTCGGAGCTTGGAAGCTCGCGTAGAGAGAGTTGAAAATGAGTTGAAGAAAACTAAAACCTCTGAAACTCAACCAGCGAGTCAAGTGAACCCAATTGTCGCGAAACGAGTAAATCGGCAAATTTTGGATCACGTGATTGCCGACCGAGATACGGCGAGCATGTTTGCAATAGAAGCTGCGAAGACTAGGTCCTATGAATAAGGCTTCCATGATGGCCGAAAAATTGAAATAGACAAGATGAAAGAAAAACTAGCCTAGGAAGTCCGTCGATGCGAAAATCGTGGATTTAAGCATGGATGGGTCAAGGCTCTCTAGGCCGTGGGCGTTGATTCAGCATCGCCTTTATATCAGGGTTATACTTTTCCGTTTGAGGCTTTTGACACTAAGAAGACCGATGAAGAAGATGGAGCCGAATAATTTTTCTGTATATTGTTTACATTGTTCTGTTTTTATGTAAATCATGTATTCACGATCTACTTAATGAAATATTTTATTTTGACTGTTTGTATATTATTTCAATCAATGTTTGTAAATTAAGTCATGACCATCTACTACTTTATGTCAATCGCGTTTGCACTTGTCAATTGCAATATTCACTGTGAGAGCCGAATATCATGGGACGTAGATAGGCCAAGTACATATTTAGAAAATCAGGATATGCATTATATTCGCCCTCGCCTTGTACGTTCTAGATGTCGAGTATCCTAATTGGCCATAAAGCCAGTTGAGCAAGAAGTCAAGTGAAAGTTGGAATATGACAAAAGGAGGGCCGAGTGAACAATCACATGAAGGATTAAGAGTGGGTCCTACCTTGAGGACCAAGAGCGTATATAAATAGAGGAACAACAGCCAAAGAGAGGGGTGAGAGAAAAAATCTAACTTGAGATATAAGCAACCAAAAGAGTATACACTAACTTATCCGTCGGAGTGCTAATTCCGGCACCCTTGACCGGAGTATTCATTCCTTTTCAGGTGATTAGCTGAGGATCATGAGTGTCCTACAGGATCAAAATAGTATTTCCGAACCACTTCTCCACAATTGGCGCCGTTTGTGGAAATACTCCAGCATATCCATGGCGGGCATGACGGAAGATCCTCCGGTAGTCGCTGATGACCTTACACCACGAGATGATACCACTCCAAGCAATATGCTTGGACTAGAGAATATTACCGCACAAAGGGCCTTGAACTTCGACTCACCTTCGACTTCAGCGCATAAGACAATGCAAGCGATTATGGATCAAGCGAAGCAAAACGAACAGAGGTTGGAAAACATGATGGCTGAGAACGAACGCCTTCGACAGGATTTGGCCTTGGAGGTGGCAAAATCCCAATAGGCAGCACACCAAGACCCGGGCCGACCTCTGAGAAAGAACGGTCGACAACCTCGAGTTCGGAGACACGATAGTGGTAGTGATTCTGACTCATCATCCCCAGAACCTGCAAAGAAGGGACGAGTTGAAATCTCCACCTCTTTTGAAGGAAGTCTACGAGCACGGAATAAGCGAAGAATAAATGATTCAGACGAAGAGGATCAACATGACCCCTTTGTGCAACAGATTGCAAGGACAGTACTACCCAAAAAGTTCAAAGCTCCATCGTTCACCCTATACGACGGGAAATCAGATCCCACTGATCACATCCATCATTATAAGCAAGCCATGATGTTACATGCAGATGACGAGGCCCTCATGTGCCGAATATTTCTGAGCAGTATGGGACCATTGGCCGTCAGATGGTATTATAAATTGGAACCAACATCGATTAAGAGCTTCCATCAACTCCAAAAATCCTTCAGGGCAAGGTTTATTACCAATGAGGTCCAGCCGAAGCAAGCCAATTCTCTCTGGGCAATGCAAATCCAACCAGGGAAAACCTTACGTGCGTATTCGCCGTGCTATTGGGAATGCTTTAATTTCGTAAATGATGCCTGCAATGACTCCATGGATATCACCGCCTTTAAAATGGGGTTGCATCCTGATAGTGCCCTCCGCAGTTCCTTGACCAGAAGGCCCCCTAAAACAGTTTGGTCATTAATGAAGAAAGTTGTGGAATATTGCAAAGTGGAAGATGATACTTTGCGGGTCAAAGCCGGGCACAAGGCCAACAAGACGGCCCCATCTGAAATCGTTCAGCCAATAAATTCTATACCTTCACGGAGCCCTAAACCATGAAATCAGACTAAATGAGACAAAAAACGAGATTCACGCCGGTCAAATGACCAATGTCCATAACGGGCTAATGAACAACTTCAAGTGGATAGCAGGCGCATAAGGTGCGCGGACAAGAAATATACGGAGTTGTCAGAGCCGATTAGTACGGTTATGTCTAAAGTTCAACATCTACCGTTCTTCAAATGGCCACCCAAGATGGTGAGACCTCCCGATAGGAGGAGACGGGATAGGCAGTGCGAATATCACAAAAACCACGGTCATGATACCGACAGCTGCTATGCTTTGAAAGATCACCTTGAGAAGTTGGTACAAGATGGTTGGCTTAAGCAACACGTCCAAAAGAACAACTCAACCAAAGCAGTTGCTTTACGGCAGGATTCACCTCCGCTCGGCGTAATCCATATGATATACAGCTTGCCATCAACATCCGCCGTACACATAATCACTATAACAAAACTAACTATTCACGGCATCATGTTTACAACATGCATTAAATGCATGTCGTAGTTAGTACATTCTACGTCATTTTTTTTTTTGCAAGCCGTTAATGTTTTGTCAATAACAGCATACATACCATGTAAGTCGTTGATTCATATATTTATAGCATGCAAAAGTATGCCGTAAAAAATGTATGTTTTTACGACTTACAAAAATATGTCGTAAAATATTTGCATTTAAGATGACATACATTTCATGTTGTAAAATATTATAACTTTACATGGCGTACATTAACATGTCGTGAAAACTTCTACAAAAAAAAAATAATAATAATAATCAGAATTTTTTTTATGGCATGTAAAAGCATGCCGTAAAAAATGTATATTTTCACGGCATACAAAAATATGTCATAAAATATTTGTACTTAAGATGACATACATTTCATGTCGTCAAATATTATAACTTTACACGACATGCATTAGCATGTCGTGAAAACTTTTATTGAAATGCATGTCGTGAAAACTTTTATTAAAAAAATTTCAATCCGATTTTTTTTTATTTAAAAAAGCTAACAATTTCCAACCAAGCTTCTCACCTTAAAATTTTCCTAATTGAGGACAATATAAAAAATAATTTATGCATTATTTAATAATTTAGTGTCACTTTTAAGGGATAATCGCACCCAGTGGGATTTTGGGAAAAAAAAAATTACACATTCATGAAAAAGTTTATAATTTTAATGATTAATATTTATATGGTGTCTCACTAATTTGTAATTATTATGACATACAAAAGTATACCGTAAAAAATATATATATTTTTACAGCATACAAATATTTTTATTTAAGACGACATATATTTTATGTTGTAAAATATTATATCCTTCCACGACATACATTAGCATGTCGTGAAAACTTCTACTAAAAAAATTTTTAATCTAATATTTTTTTTTAACAGTAAAAAAAAAAAAAACCTAACAATTTCCAACCTTGGGTGGGTTCAGTGTTATGTTTTCATCACTGTATTCAAATCGGATTACGGACTCGCCGATAAAACCAAACCCTCTCTCTTCTTCACTCTACCTCCTCGTCCTCCTCTTTTAAAACCCTAGAAAACGAAACAGACCTTCAAATCCCTTGATAGATCTTCATGCATTGCTTGCATTTGAGATGAAAGTCACACAGATTTTGCATTCATACGTCTCTCTCTCTCTCTCTCTCTCTCTCTCTCTCTCTCTCTCTCTCTCTCTCTCTTCATTGGCGTTTCACACAAACGCACGAACACCACCACCGACCACGACCAACCGCTGTCACTCCGAGCTTGGAGTTCAATTCTGATTGTAAGCCCCATCCACGGATTCGATTAATTCGGTGTTTGCATATCTATTCGATTAATTCGATTCTAAGCCTTGAATTTATGTGTTCCAATTCTCCTCTCTCATCTCTCTTTGATTTTGATTTCTAGAGTTTCCTGCCCTTATTGAATGTGTTTTCACTTCTGTGATTGCTCGTTTTGGGATTGAACAAAAAGGTCCTCTTCACGATCGCTTCAGTCAATGTCTACTTCGCAGAACGTTTTCACGGTACCTTCTCTCTCTCTAGCTCTTATTTTTTGGTTCTTACATGCTGATTTTCAAGCCGTAAAAAATAATTTATGCATTATTTTATAATTTTGTGTGCATGCCGTGAAAGAGTTTTTACGGCATGCATTGCAAGCCGTAAAAAGTCAATTTTGTTGTAGTGAATTCAGTCGCATCCTAATCCCCATAAGCAAATCACTCCAGCAAAATGGCCCCATGAAGCAGTGAGTATTACTTTCGATAATTCAGATTTGGCCGGTGTAATGTTCCCCCACATTGATCCCTTGGTCATCGAACTACGCGTAAACCGATTCATCGTTGAACGTGTTCTCATTGATCAGGGGAGCACTTCGAAAGTTATGTACTACAAGACCTTCATCAAACTCAGCTTCACTGAGTCAGACCTGTCTCCAGCTCACTATCTGTTATTCGGCTTCAACGCTAATTCGGAATATTCGTTAGGCAAAATCACGCTTCCAGTTTGAGCGGGCTCCCGATTAGTAGATGTGGAATTGTTGGTTGTCAAGCTTTCTTCACCATATAATCTCATCATGGGACGATATTGGCTACATACCATGCAAGCCGTGCCAAGCACCTATCATCAACTACTTTGCTTCCCAATTGAATGCGGCATTGAACAAATTCGTGGTTTCTAGAAATCGGCACAAGCATGTTATCTTCTTGCCACAAAAAGGCCAAGAGAGCTGGAAGTGAATTCTATTGAGGTGCCGGATTGAGAGAGCCTCGACGATGTTGGGTGGCTCCCAAGTAAAAAGGCAACCGAGGCCCTGGATCGAGTTGAAATTGACGGGAATCCTGACAAGTTCTTCATAGTCGGCGCCACCTTGAATAAAGCTGACAGACAGCAGCTAATTTCCTTCTTACTCACCAACCTTGATGTTTTCACGTGGTCACCATATGAAATACCAAGGGTGGATCCATCTGTTTCTCAGCACCGTTTAAACGTTGACCCCAATTGTAAACCAATTATTTAGAAAAGCCGGTGGTTAGCCGCAGAACACACTTCTGCCGTTGTTGAAGAAGTTGACCGGTTGCTCGATGTCGGAGCGATCCGGGAAGTGACCTATCCCACATGGCTGTCGAATACTGTGGTTGTAAAGAAGAAAAATGGGACTTGGTGTGTTTGTGTGGATTTCACGGACTTAAACAAAACTTGTCCCAGGGATTGCTTTCCCCTCCCCAGAATAGACCAACTCGTAGATGCCACCGCACATCATCAACATATGAGCTTCCTGGATGCCTACAGAGGCTACCATCAAATTGCCATGCATTCGGAGGACCAAGAGAAAACTGCATTCCTCACCCCAAGAGGAACCTATTGCTATAAGGTTATGCCTTTCGGGCTGAAGAATGCAGGGGCAACTTACCAAAGACTAGTCACTGCCATGTTCAAGGAGCAACTTAGCCGTACTATGGAAGTGTACATTAACGATATGGTGGTCAAGTCCAAAGAAGAGAAAACTCACCTGGCCGATCTGGATGAGACATTCGGCATTCTACGCAAGTACAAAATGAAGCTGAATGCCTCCAAATGTGCATTCGGGATCAGATCTGGCAAATTCCTTGGCTTCATTGTTAACCACCGCAGAATCGAAGCCAACCCGAGGCAAATCACAGCAATCCTAGAACTCGATCTCCTCGGTCGGTCAAAGAGGTTCAAAAGCTGATGGGGATGGCCGCCACACTCAATAGGTTCATCAGTCGTTCCACAGATCACTGCTGACAATTCTTTCATACCCTTCAGCAGGGTAAAGCTTTTGAATGGACCTCTGAGTGTGAAATCGCTTTGAATGGTTTGAAGACTTACCTCCGATCAGTTCCACTCTTGATAACACCTTCGGCAGGTGATCTGTTCATTTTATATCTGGCAATTTCTGACCGGGCTATCAGTACCGTACTGATAAAGAAAGAACTTGGGGAACAACGGCCAGTCTATTATGTGAGCAAAGCAATGGTCGACACCGAAACACGTTACCTTCCGTTGGAGAAACTCATCCTTGCTCTTGTCATGGCAGCAAAAAAACTGATGCATTATTTTCAGGGGCATGCCATTGGGGTACTCATGGACTACCCTCTCCGGTCAGTACTCCATAGTGCAGAAACATCAGGGCGCGTTTCAAAATGGGCTCTGGAACTCGAACAGTAAGATATTCAATTTCTGCCCAGAACCTCGATCAAGGGGCAAGTGCTCGCCGACTTTGTGGCCAAATTCACTGGATGCCTCGCCGACTATAAGTCTGATCAAATTCAACCTAAGCCGAATTGGAGAATTTATGTGGGGGACATTTGGCAGTTATATTGTGACGGATCATCCAACCAACGTGGCAGTGGGGCGGGTGTAGTGATCATGGCTCATGACGGGGCAATAATCGAGTAAGCAGTCAAACTCGGCTTTGAAGCATCAAACAATGAGGCCGAATATGAAGCACTACTAGCCGGCTTACGGAATGCCCACCTTTTGGGTGCTCGGCGTCTGCTTATCTTTTGTGAGTCAAAGTTAGTTATCAATCAGTTAAAGGGGGAATACGCAGCCAAAAATGACCGTATGGCAACTTACATGAAAACGGTGAGTTCCTTGCTGTGAAAATTCGACCATCATGAATTGAACCAAATAACCCGAGATCATAAGACACATGCAGACACCCTGGCTTGCCTAGCCTCTGCCATCAATTCAGAGATTTAATAGACAATTGAAGTAGGGTTCATGCCTAAACCGAGCATCGGCCCTTTGGAGTCAGTCCAAATCAATGTTATAGAATCAGGGCCGAGTTAGATAGACCCTATCGCTGCATTCCTATCTTCTGAATAGCTCCCGACGGATAAGAAAGAAGCACACAAGCTGCGAAACAAAGCCCTGCGATATTACTTGGATCCGCAAGGAAAGCTCTACAGGAAATCCCTTTCTAGTCCATACCTAGAATGCGTTCACTCGGATAAACTCGAGGAACTCCTGATTGAAATACATGAAGGAAGTTGTGGTGCCCATTCTGGAGGACGCTCTTTGGCTCATCGAGTTGTGACACAGGGGTATTATTGGCCGATAATGAGAGCTAATGCCGAGTGTTACGTCAAGAAATATGAACAATGCCAGAAGTTCTCCCTTTTGACCCATTTACCTGTTGAAGAGTTAAGCTCCATAACCAGTCCTTGGTTGTTCGCCCAATGGGGACTTGACATCGTCGGACCATTACCTCGTGCCCCGGGCAACAAGCGATTTTTGATTGTCGCGACAGATTACTTCACGAAATGGGTCGAAGTGGAGACATTAACGCACATTCAAGATACTGATGTGAAGCGTTTTGTATGGAGAAATATCATAACACAATTCGGCATTCCAAGAGCACTTATTTCAGACAACGACACCTAGTTTGATTGCGGCGTCTACCGAGAATTGTGCAGCAAGTATGGTATTCGGCTCTATTTCTTCACCCCGGCTTATCCACAGAGCAATGGTCAAACTAAAGCCTCCAACAAAGCCATTTTGGACGGCATCAAGAAACGGTTGGAGAAAGCTAAAGGAAAGTGGGTTGAAGAGCTCCCCAGTGTATTGTGGGCTCATCGCATTACACCAAGGCGATCAACTGGAGAAACACCGTTTGCCCTGTGCTTTGGGACTCAGGCAATTATCCCCCTGGAGATCAGCCTACCCACTCTGAAAATGAAGGTATTTGACTTGGGCCATAACGACATGATGCTAGCTTTGGATCTAACTCTGATTGAAGAACAACGAGACCGAGCCTTTGCGTCTATGGCACGGTATCAGCAACAGCTCGCTAAATCATACAATCAACGTGTGCACCTGCGACGTTATATACCAGGAGAACTGGTCCTGAAAAAAGTTCTTCCCGCTACTAAGAACCCCGCCGACGGAAAGTTAGGTCCCAACTGGGATGGCCCCTATCAAATTGAGTCAATCACCGGCACAGGTGCATATCGGCTCAAAAACATGTCTGGGAGGAGTTTGCCACGCCGTTGGAATTCCATGCATTTGCGTAAATTCTGTCATTAACCCAACTTGTGGGGCATGATACTTGTTTTGAATGTTCACCTGTAGACACCACATTTTTAACCGTCCTCAAGACTTGGACGTCACCGTTTGAACACTTGGTGATCATCCATGTTTGTGTTCGTCTTGAGTTCCCAGAGGTCTCGGCTACGCGCCTTGCCTCAGGATCTCTCGACTCGACTGTTTTGTGCCTGGTTTTGCACCAAACACTTGTGCTTTGCCTTGGAGGGGCTGGGAATGGCTTGTGGGCCATCCCCACACTCCACCGGCCATGGCTTGAGGCCACCGGCTGTGTTTTGTTTCCACCGGCCAAATGTTTGGTCGGCCGGCACTATAGATGGCCGACCGGCTATCTTTCTTTGGTCAATTGCATTTTTGGCCGGCCAACTACTGTGCATCTGTTTTGTAGATATTTTTGTGCAGCTAGCATGCACTTTCACCCCCTCCATACACGTGTATGGAGGGATTTCCTTTTTGTTAGCTTCCTTTGGAAGCTTTACAAGACTAATTGTGTATAAAAGTGGGGCTCTTCTCTCTTGTTGAGAGGTGAGACAACTTAGACAACATTTTCAGAGCTTGAGCTTTAGGGTTAGGGTTTATATATATTCTCTATCTCTATATATCTCTCTCTCTCTCTCTCTTGTGTTTAGTGTGTGTTTAGTCTCATTTTTGTGCACAAACACCCACCATCACACCTTTTCTTGGTTGCTGAGGTACCAGAGGTCTCTCCTTGAAGCTTTTGGACTGGTTTGGAACCAAAGGAGCTGCTGGAACATTGTTTGTGAAGAGGGTCTACAAGGGTAAGACTTTTGTCCCTTTTCCCCCATTTTTGTAAAGCTTTTTAGCCTATCTTGCATCTATTTTTGAGCTTAGCATATAACATATAAAAGTCTTGTTTTTATCTGCTCTAAATAGTTTGTTAGGTTATTTTAAGCTTTGGGGTTGTTTGGCCCCTCTTAAGGCTTGTTTGGCCTTTGTTTTGTGCCATTTTGGTTGAGCTCCGGGACCATTGTGTTTGGGCCTCCTCTCCACTGAAATCTTGAGGGATTTCAGAGGTGAGGATGGTGCCTTGAGGTCCTAGGAAGGAGAGGGCCACCCCCTCTCCTTGTTGTCCTTAAAAAGGGCTATTTTTGCCTCTTGAGAGAGCATCTAGTTTAAGTGTGTGTTGACCATGCCTTGACTGATATTTATGCTTATTTTGCCATGAAATAGCATTGTGTTGAGTTGGTTTGGACACACCTTGCATGCCATGCATACATGTCTTGTAATGCCATCATTTAGCCTTAACATGTATCTAGGCTTTGACCCTTGTTCAAGCATGTTTTAGGCCCTGCTTTGTGAAGCTTTTGTACTTGTTTTTCCATGCTTAAGGTCTGCCTTTGGTTGTTTTGGTCGACCATGGCATACATTGCATAGCCCCTTTGCATTTTGGCTTGTAAGCTTTAAATGTATAGACCTTTAACATGCATCACTTGCATTGTTTCAGTGATTTGGAACCACATACCATGTTATTTCAGTCCTCATGACATGCTTACATGCTTGCCTTTGATGCTTCTTTAATGCCTTATGAGGTTGTGCCTTATGCTCCATGTTTGGTCATTGTGCATGCTCTTGAATTTAAGTCATTTAGATGCCATCTAAGTGGTCTTTAGGCTTTGTTTTAATATGCTAAAACTCTGTTTTTGGTCATTTAATTCATGCCATGTTTGGTTTTGCTAAGGGTAGTTCAACACCTCCTTAGCTTGCATTGAGTTTTGGACCTCTAATTGCATGCTTAGGCTTGTCTTGTTGGCTTGGTTTGGCATCATTCTAACGTGATTTTCAGAGCTCATGTGTATGCCATTAGTCCATGTTTACCTCCTTTTAAGTGTGCTTAGAAGTTGTCCCTTTATGCCTAGGAATTGGACCATATTTGTATGCATGTGTGTGTGTTTTGGACTTCACTTCCATAGCATTGGCCACTGATTTTGGCATGCTCGCGAGTTATCCATGTTAGTTTAAGTCCACCCCTTTGCATGTTGTTGCATGCTCCCCTTGTATGTTGTTTCATATTTGTGTGTTGTTGCATGATTGAAGTTACATGGTTGAATGAAGTCACATGTTTGCTTGCATGCTTGAACACCCACATTATGTCTTGCATACTTGTTGGTTGCATTGCTTCATGCCTTGCATGATCGTTGTGTGCTTTGTATACTTCTTTGTATTTCCATGGTCGCATGCTAGCTCACATGCCTAGGTTGCATCATAATAGCACGCATGCTTAACCTATTGAATTGATTATGATAGAGGTTGAGCCCCCTTTATTTGCTTATGTGCATTGCATTCCATATCAAGATGCACACTTGATTCTTTGGGCCATCATGCATGGAAATGTGTGATTGGTGGTTTGAGAATCGAGGCCCATCCTCCTTTGAGTCATTCACATGATAAGGGGTGTGGTTGGTGCATACATAGCTTGAAATGCATTGCCATGCCAAGTTTTGCCCACTGTTGTTGTCAACACAGATTCTGCAGGAAGATTTGGCTGGCCGACCATCTTCAGTGCTGACCGGCCATCCATTGTTGGCCGATGGAGTATTTTGTGGCCGGTGACCATTACACATGGCCGGTGATCAATCCCTTTAGCTGGTGGTGTTCTAGAGCACTTAGAGAAGCAACCCTGGGACTTGTGCAGTCTTCAGAGGAGGATAACAGCCAAAGCAGAGGCATCTTGCGCATGGCAGTGACTTTTCGAGCGGAACCGAGCGCGCATGCATCGAACCCTCTTCCCGAGGCTGCTGTTTACTGCTTAATTATATTCAATTGGTTTGTCAATTATATTAGGTGGTTTGTAATAATTAATTAGCTTGTAGGTTAATTAAATTGTATTATTCTTTCGGCCTCTTCGAGCGAGGGCAAATCTGTAATAAGTGTGGGTGAGTGTGTGCATGTCTTCCAACCCCACGTCTTTCTTCCCTTTTACTTACCTTCTTTCAATGGTTAGTACTAGGGCATATTTAAATTAGCATCCTTATGCTATGCATGTGTGCATTCATTCATTTGTCTTGCATGCACCGGGCTCGGTACATCATGCTAACCGTATAAGTATTTAATCTAACTTGAATACGTGTTATTTGTAGCATCTCACATGCCATCTTAGATTAGCCGAGCCTATTCTATGTGACATTCTGTATGCGATACATTAGCCACTTTAACATGAACTAGGATCACGCATGTTTGCTAACTAGTTTACTGTTTTGGCACGGAGTACACTGTAAGTATTTTATGCTTTAGCATCTCGCATGAGTGTGAATGTTAAACATAAATAGCATGCTTACCATGTGGCTTTATGCTTATGTGATATAACTACCTGAATGCCTGTGGGTGAAGGTTGGATTGTTTGAGTTGGAACAACTCACTGAAATCCGTGTTTTAGCCTACTTACGATTAGCAAATTCCAAAACATTTTCCAAACAAACGGATATGCAATGTTTTGTTCCAAATTAGGCGATCTAGTCTATACTTGTTTGCTGTGTGCACAACATAGTAAATCTAGGCTAATAACCGGAACAAGGACACATAACGTTTTCAAAAGAGGATATCATGGTTAGTAGAGGCCGATCTTCGGATCGGGCGAGAGGAGGTGCTCATAGCTGACCTTCTCCAATCGTACCCAAGTTCCCGAGCCAAGGCAACTTTGGTGATGACAGACACGTGGCCTTTGGCACCGAGTCAGGGTTTCCTAAATTCCCCCATAAAAAATATTTAGGTGGCGACTCTGTATCTGGCGAAGCAGTCCATGTTTGGCACTTCCTTCAAAATCTGTTTTTCTCAAAACGATTTGCCGGATTTGGACTCTTTAGTTCAAGATTAAGAACCGTGACAAGACGAGTCCGAACTGTAGCATCGAGGTCCCTCGCGGACTTGTTACATCACCATGTACAAATTTCATTTTTGCAATGCAAAGTCTCTCATTTCCTCACTGTGAAATTCAATTCATCAAGTTATAAGCCTCCAGATTCGGAGCGCCTTTCGTGGATATCACGATTGGCCAAGATATAAGTCTCCGGATTCAGAGCCCCATCAGTGAATGACACATGGGCCGAACAAGTCTCCGGATTCGGAGCGCCCTTCATGGATATCACGATTGGCCAAGATATAAGTCTCCGGATTCGGAGCCCCATCGGTGAATGACACTTTTGGGCCGAACTAGTCTCCGGATTCAGAGCTCCCTTCGTGGATATCACGATTGGCCAAGATATAAGTCTCCGGATTCGGAGCCCCATCGGTGAATGATACTTTTAGGCCGAACAAGTCTCCGGATTCAGAGCGCTTTTCGTGCATATCACGATTGGCCAAGATATAAGTCTCCGGATTCGGAGCCCCATTGGTGAATGACACTTTTGGGCCGAACAAGTCTCCGAATTCGGAGCGCCCTTCGTGGATATCACGATAGGTCAAGAGATAAGCCTCCAGATTCAGAGCCCCATCCGTGCAAGACACGCTTGGACCAAATAAATCTTTGAATTCGGAGCGCCCTTCGTGGATTTCACGATAGGCCAAGAGATAAGCCTCCGGATTCAGAGCCCCATCTGTGCGAGACACGCTTGGGCCGAATAAGTCTCCGAATTCGGAGCGCCCTTCGTGGATATCACGATAGGCCAAGAGATAAGCCTCTGGATTCAAAGCCCCATCCGTGTAAGACACGCTTGGGCCAAATAAGTCTCCGAATTCGGAGCGCCCTTCGTAGAAATCTCGATTGGCCGAGACAAGACGCCTCGAAACTCGGCGTTTCTTTCATTTGTATTATGATTAACGAAAAATGGATCGAGATTACAACATAGACGCAATAGATGAAAAATGGTAAGTAGCAGAAACAACATTTTATCATTTAAAATGATACATTTTATTAAATTGATCGAGATTACATAATTTACATTCAACTTGCGTTAAAAACACTATAATAGATTCATCTTTATTCGGCGTCACCTTGGTCGTCGCTCTTTTCCACTTCGTAAGCAGCAAAAGGAAAATCGTTACTTTGGTATAACGGCAACACTAAGTCAATGCCTGCTGCCCGGAGAGCCTCCGCCGCACGGAGGGCCTTAACCTACCCGTGCTTGAATCCCCAATTCTCATATCGGCAAACTTCCTCGGCGAGCTTTTTCTTCGTCTTGTCTATCCTAACTTTCCGACCGTCGTGGAAGCCTCATTCATAGGTCGTGGCCTTCGCAGTCTCTATTGCAAATATACTTGCCGTATCTTGATCAGCAATCGCATGACTTATCAGCCGTTGGGTCACCCTTTCCTCTACAATTGGGTTAACTGGGCTGGCCGAATGTGTCTCGACAGTCTTGGCTTTCCTTAGTTCACGCCCAGCCTTCTCCACACGAGCTTCTAAGTTCCGAATGTGTTCATTCTTCTGCTCTATCTCCCGCTACGCGACATGTAGACGCATGCCGACTTCATAGGCGGTATATATCCCTCTCACCACTCCATGGATGCCTTCCCGAAACACTTCGAAATCCCGTCGACCGACCATCGATTGCTGGACTTCTGGTGGAAAAATCTATTGAGCGAACTCGACTGCCACATTTGGGTTGTGCACAATTGAATCTGCTTCCGTCATCGGTTTGTTCCCCACAAAAACCGCAAAACTCAACGGGCGCGGTGTCGCACCGGATTCTCGAGCGCGATTGATGAGAGTTGCCCCGTTGTTGTTTTTCTTTTCTGGGTGACCCACTTCGACGACGTGGGGATTGGTGTCTCTCTCGCTCCCTCGGCGTCCTATTGCCTGTGCGCATAGGCTCTCCACTTCGATTCATCTCTGCGTCTAGCTCAGCTAATGTCTTCCCCTCTCCTCTGCTGTTGAAAAATAGTCTATTTGACATTCACAGTTATCTAACCTTCCTCAATAGACTGGGGTAAGTCAAGTTTGAACACACTAATGGGACCTACGCGTACGAAGCACTCACCCCATTTATTCCCTACGAATGCAGCACCTCCGAGGCGATCTCATTAATGCAAAAACTTCAAAAGCCTAGCGCCGATTGGATCACGTGCCCTAGCCATTCCATGAGTTAATATCATTCTGCGTCCTAGTTCATGCACTAGCTGGGACAAGGGTAGATTCATTAATCTAATTGGCCATAGGGCAAGCCCTTGCGCCGTATAGGTTGAGTGCCCCAGCCGCTCCATGAGCTAATATCATTCAGTATCCCAGTTCATGCACCAGTTGGGGCAAGGGAAAATTCATTAATCTAATCAGCCATAGGGCAAGCCCTTGCGCCACACAGGTTGAGTGCCCTAGCCATTCCATGAGCTAATATCATTCTGCGTCCTAGTTCATGCACTAGCTGGGACAAGGGTAGATTCATTAATCTAATCGGCCATAGGGCAAGCCCTTGCGCCGTATAGGTTGAGTGCCCCAGCCACTCCATGAGCTAATATCATTCGACATCCCAGTTTATGCACCAGCTGGGGCAAGGGTAGATTCATTACTCTAATCGGCCATAGGGCAAGCCCTTGCGCCGCACAGGTTGAGTGCCCTAGCCGCTCCATGAGCTAATATCATTCAGCATCCCAGTTCATGTACCAGCTGGGGCAAGGGCAAATTCATTAATCTAATCAGCCATAGGGCAAGCCCTTGCGCCGCATAGGTTGAATGCCCCAGCCACTCCATGAGCTAATATCATTCGGCGTCCCAGTTTATGCACCAGCTAGGGCAAGGGTAGATTCATTAATCTAATCGGCCATAGGGCAAGCCCTTGCGCCGATTGGGTTGAGTGCCCCAGCCGCTCCATGAGCTAATATCATTTGGCGCCCCAATTCATGCACCAGCTGGGGCAAGGGCAGATTCATTAATCTAATCGGCCAGATGCCGAAGCCTTAAGCCATTTTGCTTGTTAGTCTATTGAATTTTCATGCACCTTTACAAATTGTTAACTACTGATTCTTTTAGTTATTCGACTAAAGACAGAAGATGTTTAATTGATTCGGTTAACCTATCGAATATACTATTTACTCATATAACAAACAGAAGAGCATAAGGAATTGTCATTAATGAATTAAAAACTAATAGTATATATAGTAAACTCGAGAGCATAGAAAATTTTCATTAATAAATTAAGCACTAATAGTAGTCATTTTACACATGAAAATTAGCTTACATTTAAAGAAATGAAAATCTCCTAACAAAAACCTACCAAAACTGTGCATCTAAGATGCCTATCGAAAACCAAATTATGCCTTAATCAATCTTCAGGGTCAAACGCCAGCGGCTCAACGTCCACCTGCTCATATGGAATCGGTTGCGCCAATGTCACATTCGCAGCAGTGAGGGCTTTGACCCAACCGTGTTTGAAGCCCCGATTCTCAAACTTCGGCACTTCTTCCATGTAGCTTTCCAAGGCGGCATCCTTCCCAACTTGGAACGCTTTGGAAGTCTCAGAGTCGGCTATTTCCTTTGCCTTCTTCAATTCTTCCAAGTCGGCTTCCAGCTTGGAGATTATCTCCTAGGCTAACTTGAGCGCATCCTCGCTCGCCTTTGCCTTTTCCTCGGCGGCAAGCCTTAATTGGTCGGAATTCCTCGCTCGCTCGGCCTTAGAGTCGGCTCTCGCTCGTTCCTCTGCCGCTTGCGCTGCCTTATAATCGGCCCTTTGAGAGGCTACCACAACCTTGTTCTTTTTATGGTCAATTTTGGCTTTCAAGAAGCCGATCTGTTCTATCGCGTCATATTGACGGCGGCCGATCTCAGTTATCCTGCCCACCGTCTACAAAACAAGGAAATAGAGTTACAACAAACAAATAATAATAATAATAAAAAAAAAATATATATATATATATATATGTATGTTGATAGAAGACTGTAGATAAGGCAAGTAATGTACCGATAAGGCCGACTGAGTGGCCAAAGCAATTAGCATTAGATCTAGCTCTATACGAAATGTGGCTCTGTCAACCGGTAGGGATATTGAGGAGGCCATACTTAGGGCCACAACCGGGTCCTTCAAAGCCGACACATCAGAGGCAATCGGCATATTCCTTATCCTTGGTTGAATAGTGAATGTAACAACCAAGTCTGATTCCTCAATGCGTGGCCATTTGTCGCTTTGGTCCTCATCATGCACTACTTCTTGCTTGGCGGGGCGCTTTTCCCCCCTTTGCTCAGCCTCATCTGCCCGTTCTACCTACTCTATCTCGGCGGTTTCGGTCTGAGTCGTTTCTTCCGCAATAACAAGCGGAAAAGACTTAACGATCGTGACGGGTGGAGTTTCCGATCGAAGGGCCTTGGCTCTCCTCCTGGCGGCCATCCTTTCAGCATTTTTTCTCCGGGCAAGTTGCGTGAGCAATTCCCCAGCCATATCCTCAAGATAAGTGCCGGGAAGGTCTCCTAAGTTTGTAAAAATGTCTTCGAAGGAGACGTCCCCTCGGCCTGATGTGGATAGAGGGTCGGACGAATTGAGTCCGGCTTCCTCAAAGGCCGAGTTAAGAGCTTTGTCTACCTCGGCTTCTAATTGGTTTGGGTCCTCGGCGACCGGTTCGGCTACTTCTTCTTCCACGTGTTCCGAATCGGAGGCTTCTAAACCAATCTGTTTTTGGTTTTTTAAGCTGGGGAAGATAAAGGCTATGAGATGATCTTCGCCTCTTGGAATTGGAATGTGGTTTGCCGCTGAAAACGTTGCATAAGTTGGCTCGTACCGTAAGAGAATGTGGGCCACCCTCCCTTGTTTCTGAAGGTTTGGACGACCGACAAACTGCAGTGCAATTTTAATTTCTGCAAGTACAGCGTCGTCGGCTGAAACCAATAATTTCTTTAAATCGTTGCCTGCATAAACAAAATGATAAGTACATAGAAGGAGAGCCGAATACATATATGGTAATAAAAGAAACGAAAGTGAGCTATACGGCCACCTGGTTTGCCTTGGCACGGGATCTAGGCGATCTTTACCTTCGCCGAATTCCCAGTTGTCTCGGACAACAACCATCACATCGTCAACACGCTTGCCAGAGCTGGCAAGCATAGTCACTAGGTAATGATCGGTATCCTTGGCCCTAAGAAAATAGCATCCCAGTTGGCCAGTAGACTTGTCTAAGGCATAACAATGTCGAATTACAGGTATACCTAGGTTAATCCTAAGACGTCGGTTCAACTCTATAATCTCCATTATGATGCAGAAAAAATTCACGTTAGGTTGGAAAGAAATTAGACCCCTGTGTCGAAGGACGACCCTTAAAAATGGGTGAAGGGGAAAACAGACTCTGCCCTCAGCAATCGATAGGAGAAGAAAGACAATTGTACTCTCATTAGTCCTCTCCATATCAATGGTGCTGTCTGCCAAGAGTGACAGATGGACGTCATCGGGGATGGAATAATGGCATCGGAAGCCGGAAATTTGATCCACAGAAAGGAGCTCTTTAATGTTTTGCCATCCTAGCCGGCCTAAGGATTATGAAAAACTAAAAGTAAACAAGGAAACAGGATTAGAGGTGAAGGAGAAGAAAACTTATAGGAAGCAAAAGGGAAAATGAGAGACAGGAGGAAGTTGCAGAGCTCACGAAGTGAAGGAGTTGCACTAGAAGGCGAACCAGAAACTTTAGAGTATTCAAAACAAACATTTGAAGAGACAAAGTTTTAAATCACATTAAATAGAGGAAGCGTACGAAGGGGCGGGATTTTGTAATGATGACCAAAAAGCGTGTGCGCTCTGACACACGTTGGAATGAGGTTAACCGCCGAAATTTTGACTTTCCAAGTTCAAAACCAAACACGCCGACTAATTGATGTAAGTGGGGTGTTTGGGGGGCAATTGTGGGAGCCGAATATCAGGAGACGCAGATAGGCCGAGTACATATTTAGAAAACCAGGATATACATTATATTCGCCCCCGTCTTGTACGTTCTAGATGCCGAGTATCTTGATCGGCCATAAAGCCAGTTGAGCAAGGAGTCGAGTAAAAGTTGGAATATGACAAAAGGAGGGCCGAGTGAACAAGAAGATGACGGATTTAGAGTGGGTCCTACCCTAAGGACCAGGAGCATATATAAATAGAGGAACAACAACCAAAGAGAGGGGTGAGAGAAAAAATCTAACTTGAGATATAAGCAACTAAAAGACTATACACTGACTTATCCGTCGAAGTGCTAAATCCGACACCCCCGACCGAAGTGTTCATTCCTTTTCAGGTGAGTAGCTGAGGATCATGAGCGTCCTACAGGATCAAAAGAGTATTTCCGAGCCACTTCTCCATATCCACGAAGGGGTGCTCCAAATTCGGAGGCATATTTGGCCCAATCGCGTCATTCACGGATGGGGCTCTGAATTCAGAGGCTTTTATCTCGGCTAATCGTGATATCCATGAAGGGTGCTTCGAATTCGGAGGCTTATTCGGCCCAATTGTGTCATTTGCGGATGGGGCTCCGAATTCGGAGGCTTTTATCTTGGCCAATCGGGATATCCACGAAGGGTGCTCCGAATTCAGAGACTTTTATCTTGGCCAATCGTGATATCCACGAAGGGTACTCCATATTCGGAGGCTTATTTGGCCCAAACGTGTCATTAACGGATAGCGCTTTGAATTCAGAGGCTTTTATCTCGACCAATCGTGATATCCACGAAGGGCGCTCCGAATTCGGAGGCTTACTCGGCCCAAACGTGTCATTCGCGAATGGGGGTCCAAATTTAGAGGCTTTTGTCTTGATCAATCGTGATATCCATGAAGGGCGCTTCGTATTCAGAGGCTTCTATCTCAGCCAATCATGATATCCATGAAGGGCGCTCCAAATTCGGAGGCTTATTTGGCCCAAATGCATCATTCACGGATGGGGCTCCGAATTTGGAGACTTTTATCTTGGCCAATCGTGATATCCACGAAGGGCGCTCCGTATTTGGAGGCTTATTCGGCCCAAATGCGTCATTCACAGATGGGGCTCCGAATTCAGAGGCTTTTATCTTGGTCAATCGTGATATCCATGAAGAGCGCTCCATATTCGGAGGCTTTTATCTCGGCCAATTGTGATATCCACAAAGGGCGCTCCGAATTCAAAGGCTTATTCGGCCCAAGTGCGTCATTCATAGATGGGGCTCTGAATTCGGAGGCTTTGATATTGGCCAATCGTGATATCCACAAAGGGCGCTCCGAATTCGGAGGCTTTTATCTTGGCCAATCGTGATATCCACGAAGGGCGCTCCGAATTCGGAGGCTTTTATCTTGGCCAATCATGATATCCACGAAGGGCGCTCCATATTCGGAGGCTTATTCGATCCAAACGCATCATTCATGGATGGGGCTTCGAATTTGGAGGCTTTTATCTCGGCCAATCGTGATATCCATGTAGGGTGCTCCGAATTCGGAGGCTTATTCGGCCCAATCGCGTCATTCACAAATAGGGCTCCAAATTCGGAGGATTTTATCTTGGCCAATCGAGATATCCATGAAGGGCGCTCCAAATTCGGAGGCTTTTATCTTGGCGAATCGTGATATCCATGAAGGGCGCTCCGTATTTGGAGGCTTATTCGGCCCAAACGCGTCACTTACAGATGGAGCTCCAAATTTGGAGGCTTTTATCTCCGCCAATCGTGATATCCACAAAAGGTGTTCCGAATTCAGAGGCTTATTCGGCCCAAACGTGTCATTCACGGATGGGGCTCCGAATTTGGAGGCTTTTATCTCGGCCAATCGTGATATCCATGAAGGGCGCTCCATATTCGGAGGCTTTTATCTTGGCCAATCATAATATCCACGAAGGGCGCTCCGAATTCAGAGGCTTATTCAGCCCAAACGCATCATTCACGGATAGGGCTCCAAATTCGGAGGCTTTTATCTCGGCCAATCGTGATATCCATGAAGGGCGCTCCATATTCGGAGGCTTTTGTTACCGAATCAAAATTCACAAAGCAGGGAGAAAAAAGGCATTGCATTGGAAAGTGAAAGTTGTACATAGCGAAAATTCAAAACAGGATACCATGCCATACAGGTTGGGTTAATGATAAAATTTACGCAAATGCACAGAATTCCAGGGACGTGGCAAACTTCTTCCTAGCATGTCTTTAAGCCGATATGCCCTTGTGCCAACGATTGATTCAACCTGATAAGGGCCGTCCCAATTGGGGCCTAACTTTTCGTCAACGGGATTCCTAGTAGCGGGAAGCACTTTCTTGAGGACCAATTCACCATGTGTATAATGACGCAGCTGTACGAGTTGATTTTATGATTTAGCGAGCTGTTGTTGATACCGCGCCATAGAAGCAAGGGCACGGTCTCGGCGTTCCTCAATCAGAGTCAAGTCCAACACCAATATCATGTCATTACAACCCAAGTCAAAAACCTTCGTTTTCAAAGTGGGTAGGCCGATCTCCAGGGGGATGATTGCCTGCATTCCAAAGCATTGAGCAAACGGCGTTTCCCCAATGGATCACCTTGGAGTAGTGCGATGAGCCCACAACACATTGGGTAGCTCTTCAACCCATCGGCCTTTAGCTTTCTCTAACCTTTTCTTGATGCCGTCCAAGATGACTTTGTTGGAGGCCTCTGCTTGACCGTTGCTTTGTGGATAAGCCGGCGAGGAAAAGTAGGGCCGAATACCGTACGTGCTACACAATTCTCGGTAGACGCCACAATCAAACTGGGTGTCGTTATCTGAAACAAGTGCTCTTGGTATAGCGAATCGCGTTATAATGTTTTTCCATATGAAATGCTTAACGTTAGTGTCTCGAATATGTGTTAGTTCCTCCGTTTCAACCTATTTTGTGAAGTAATCTGTCGCGACAATCAAGAATCACTTGTTCTCTGGGGCCCGTGGCAATGGTCCGACAATATCAAGTCCTCATTGTGCAAACGGCTAAGGACTGGTGATAGAGCTTAACTCCTCGGCAGGCAGATGAGTTAAAGGGGAAAACTTCTAGCATTGTTCGCATTTCTTGACATAGCACTTGACATCTGTTCTCATAGTCGGCCAGTAGTACCCCTGTGTTACGGCTCGATGGGCCAAAGAAATTCCGCCCGAATGGGCACCATAATTGCCTTAATGTATTTCAGACAAGAGTTCCTCGACTTTATCCAGGTGAACACATTCTAAGTATGACCTAGAGAGAGATTTTTTGTAGAGCTTCCCCTGTAGGTCCAAGTAGTATCAGAGGGCTTTGTTTCGCAGTTTGTGTGACTCTTTCTTATCCATCAGGAGCTACTCTAAAGATAGGAATGCAGCGATAGGGTCCATCTAACTTGGACCTAGTTCAATAACGTTGATCTGAACTGATTCTGAAGAGGCAATGCTCGGCTCAGAGACAAACCCTACTTCAATTGTCCACTTAATTTCTGAGTTGATGGCAGAGGCTAGGCTAGCCAGGGCGTCCGTATGCGTGTTCTAATCTCGGGTTATTTGATTCAATTCGTGGTGATCAAATTTCATGAGTAAAGAATTCGCCGTTTTCATATAAGCTGCCATGCGGTCATTTTTGGCTACATATTCCCCTTTCAACTAGTTGATTACTAGCTTTGAGTCATAAAAAACAAGCAGACACCGCGCATTGAGGTGAAGTGCATTCCGTAAGCCGGTTAACAACGGTTCATATTTGGCCTCATTGTTTGATGCATCGAAGCCCAGTTTGACGACCTATTCTATTATCGTCCCTTTGGGGGTCATGATTACTACGCCAGCCCCACTGCCACATTGGTTGGATGACCCATCACAATACATCTACCAAACGTCTCCAACATACATTCTCTAGTTGGGCTTAGGTTACACTTGATCAGACTTAAAGTCGGTGAACCGGATATCATATTGGCCAAGTTCGAGAGCCCATTTCGAAACGCGCCCTGATGCTTCCGCACTACGGAGCATTGACCGGAGGGGATAGTCCGTTAGTACTCCAATGGTATGCCCCTGAAAGTAATGCATCAGTTTTCTTGCGGCCATGACGAGAGCAAGGATAAGATTTTCCAATGGAAGGTAACGTGTTTCGGCATCGACCAATGCTTTGCTTACATAGTAAACTGGTTGCTGCTCCCCAAGTTCTTCCCTTAACAATACGGCGTTGACCGCTTGGTCGGATACCGCCAAATACAAAATGAGCGGATTGCCTGCCGCAGGTGTTGCCAAGAGTGGTACTAATCAGAGATAAGACTTCAAGTCATCCAAAGCGGCCTGGCACTCGGGGGTCCATTCAAATGCTCTGCCTTGCCGAAGTGTGTGAAAGAATTGTTAGCAGCAATTTGTGGAACAACTTATAAACCTGTTGAACGCAGCGGCCATTCCCATCAGCTTCTGAACCTCTTTGACTGACCGAGGGGATCCAAGCTCTAGAATTGCCGTTATTTTCCTTGGGGTTGGCTTTGATTTCGTGGTGGTTAACGACGTAGCTGGAATTTGCGGATTGATCCGGCGTCAATGCACACTTTGAGGCATTCAATTTCATCTTGTACTTTCGAAGGATGCCGAATGTCTCTGCCAAATCGGCTAGATGGGTGTGCTTTTCCTTGGATTTGACCATCATATCGTCGATATATACTTCCATGGTACGGCCGAGTTATTCCCTGAACATGGCAGTCACTAGTCTTTGGTAAGTTGCCCCTGCATTCTTCAGTCTAAAAGGCATGACCTTGTAGCAATAGGTTCCTCTTGGGGTGAGGAATGCGATTTTTTCTTGGTCCTCCGGATGCATGGCGATTTGATGGTAATCCCTGTAGGCATCCAAGAAGCTCGTGCGTTGATGATGTGCCGTTGCATTTACAAGTTGGTCTATTTTAGGCAAGGGAAAACAGTCATTGGGACAAGCTTTGTTTAAGTCCATGAAATCCACACAAACACACCAAGAGCCATTCTTCTTCTTTACAACCACAGTGTTGGACAACCACGTGGGATAGGTTACCTCACGAATTGCCCCGGCATCAAGTAACCGATCAACTTTTTCAACAACGGCCGAACTATGCTCCGCGGTTGACCGCTGACTTCTCTGAATAATTGGCTTACGTTTTGGATCAACGTTTAAGCGGTGTTAGGCCACAGATGGATCCACTCCTGGCATCTCGTATGGTGACCATGCAAACACATCGATGTTGCCGAGTAAGAAGGATATAACTCTTGCCTTTCAACTTTATCCAAGGAAGCGCCGATCATGATGGACTTGTCAGGATTCCTGTCAATTTCGACCCGATCCAGGGCTTCGGTTGAATTTTCACTTGGGATCTTCCCAATGTCTTCGAGGCTCTCCCTATCCGGTCCCTCAATTGAATGCACTTCCAGCTCCCTTGGTCTCTTTGTAGCAAGAAGATAGCATGCCTGTGCCAATTTCTGAGAATCGCGAATTTGTTCGATACCGTACTCAGTCTGAAAACGAAGTAGTTGATGGTAGGTGCTTGCATTGTATGCAACCAAGTTCTTCCCATGATGAGATTATAAGGCGAAGGAAGCTTGACAACCAGAAATTCTACATCTACTGATTTGGTGCCCGCCTGAATTGGTAGTGTGATTTTGCCCAAAGGATACTCCGGGTTAGCATTGAAGCCGAATAACGGCTAATCAGCTGGACACAGATCCGAGTCTGTGAAGCCAAGTTTGACAAAAGTTTTGTAATACATTATTTTTGAAGTGTTGCCCTGGTCAATGACAACACGCTCAATGGTGAATCTGTTTACGTGTAGCTTGATGACGAGGGAATCAGTGTAAGGGTGAGTTACTCTAACTAAGTCACTATCATCGAAACTAATCCTTCCAGTTTCATGGGGCCGTTTCGCTAGCGTGATTGGGCTATGGGGGCTAGACTAGAACTGAATTGTATGCACCTTGGATGATGTCGGCAAACTGTATATCATATGAATGACACCAAGAGGAGGTGAGTCCAGCCATAGAGCTACTGTATTTGATGGATTGTTCTTTCGGGCGTATTGCGTAAGACGACCGTCTTGCACCAACTCCTCCAGGTGATCCTTTAGTGCATAACAACAATTGGTGTCGTGACTGTGGTACTTATGATACTCATACCATTTATCTCGTCTTCTTGCATCGGGAGGTCCCGTTATCTTGGGTGGCAACTTGAAGAACAGAAGGTGTTGAACTTTCGACAGAATCTTACTGATCGGCTCTGTTAACTCCGTGTATTTCTTGCCTGAGCGCCTGGTGCACCTGCTATCCACTTGATACTGTTCATTAACTCGATGTGAACATTGATCGTTTGACCAGCGGGAGTCACGCCTTTTGTCTCGTTTAGCTTGATTCTGCAGCTCGGGTCTTCTTGATGGCACGACGATAATCGGCATTCAAGAAGCCAAACGGCATTTACATGAGTCCATCTAACCCAAAACTTACACCAAACAAAGTGAAAATAAAGCGAGAAGCACATAGGAAGAAAAAACTATGAAAATATTCAAACCCACATTTCGTGCCTGTGCTCGTACTGCAAAGTAGAGCTGATCATAAAACTTCGGCAATAGAGCATGTTCAAGATATATCATAGATCCCAATCACAGAGAAGGTAAGTTGAAACAAATCCGCACTGATGGACTCAAAGCGAATAGCCAAAAAAAACCCAAAACAATGGGCTTAAAACCATACAAACCCAAAAACAACAACCAAATAGAAGAAAAATAAATAGAAAACAAACAAAACAAGACCCAAAACCACATGCAAGCAAACTACCAGCAATAGTGGTGTTAGCGAGTCCGGGAAAGGTGAAGGTGGCGGGGAAGAGGGTTGAGACGGTGGTGATGGTGGATTCGTGAAGCCACTCCCTGAGTTGATGAAGGGGAGAGGGAAATACCTCACAAAGGAGGAAGATGGTGGAAAGGCAGAGCTTCCAAGTTATTGGCTAGCAAAGCAAATAAAGAAGAGAAAAAAAAAGGGTAGGGAAATAAGAGAGGAGGCCGGAGGCCGCCAAAAACCCCTTCCTCTACCGCCGGTTGCTGCAAGCTTTGAAACCCTAGGGAAAGAAAAGTTTAGAGAGAGAAGCTCTCAAACTAGAGAGAGAGCGTGCTTTACAAACTTGAGGATGACAAAATTCGCCTAGTTGTTGACAAGCTTGAGGATGAAGCTTCCAGCCAATGGTTTTTATGGTCATTGAAAAAATTCTAGACAAATGTAATTTACCATCAAATTTATTACATCATTTGTTTTGTATTTTTTATATATATTCATTCACATAATAAAAAATGTATGTGTATATAGAATTCACCATATTTAAAATAAAAATAAAAATAATAAAACTTATGGTACAAACACATGACAATTTAAATAAAAAAGCAAAAAATTTTAATAAAATATTTCAATAATATATAACAGCTTTAAAAATCATGTAGAACCTCTTTTGGCATTTAAAATCACCTAGGTTGCACACTTGAGCCACTTGTACATCACCAAGTGGAAGTGACAACGAGTTAGATTGTCCACACAATCACAACAAACACATTTTTTTACCTATAACCACCCAACCCCCCAATCATATTTATTTTGCCATTTATTTAATTTTTTCACATATATTTATGTAACAATTTCACCATATTTACAAAATAGTAAAATTTATCATATTACATGAAAATTTATATTGAAGGAAAAATTATTTAATAGTTTTGAAATGCAATGTGACGTTGTCTATGTAGTTATCTTGACTAATAACAATTTGCAGGTTATTTTTTGTTTCTTAGCTCTCTAAAAAGGATCAGTTGCAATGTTTTATTCATAATTTTTTATTTTATTACATGATAGATTTGGAACACTATATGAATAATGTTACATGATTACTCTGAAACTATTAAAAAATTACCCATATAAAAGTGAAGAGTGTTGAACCAAATATTTTGATTATATATAGTAGCTCGTTAAAAATCTAACCGGTAGCTTTTTGGTATTAAAGATTACCAAGGTTGCATGTGAGCCACTTGAACAACAGGCATGACAGCTAGTTGCCTTGTCCACACCATCACAACACATTGCCAATTACCACTGACCCCAATCATACACTCATTGGACCACACTAGAAATTTAAAAGAAAAAGAAATGAAAAAAAAAAAAAAAAAAAACCCCATTAAATGATAAAATAGTTAATAAGATAAAATGTCACATTCAACCTATAATCATTTCACTTTTTCTTTCATAATCATTAAATAAACTACAAAAAATAAAATAAAAAATCAACTAACTTTCTAAACATAACTTTTTTAAACAGGTTAAAATAATCAAAAAATCAAATAACTACCTTCCCAAACAAGACTAATATGTGAAATCTAAGTCTTCGGAGGGTCAATGATAGGAACTCAGCGTGCGTATGCTTTGCTTGCACTCTTTCACAATTTTGAACATAAAAAAGGGGAGAGGGGAGGAGTAATCAAACCAACATATTATATTATACTAGCAGGTGCACGATACTTGTGCAATACAAATAAAGAACTGTAAAAATAAATAATAAAAGTATTAATATTATAATATGTATGTTGTCTTAAGTGATAAAAGTCTTGTTAATGAAATTGGAGGTCTTGAGTTCAAGTCTTGGTTCTCTCTCTTTGTTTAACTTTTTATTTTAAGATAGAACAATTTGTCACGTAGCATGAGGAGAAGGCTTGAATACTTAGTCCAGCCTTCATGATGAGTGTGTTGTAAATTTTGATTTTGAATTAAAACATGAGTGATACTATTAGCACCTTATAAATTATTTTGGACGTCCCATTTCTTTGGACCCATACTTATAACTTTTGAAACCCATAAAATTTCTTTCCCTCCCAAATAATACCAAAATTATCCTTAAACATTCAAACCATTGAATGTAAACCCCCCCATACCCCTAAAAAAATCTCCCTTCAAAAAAACCCTAACAAAACTCACTAAGAAGAAGAAGAGTCTCATTCTTTTCAAAACCCATGAAAAAGAAGAAGAAGAAAAATACTGTCTCTGCCGATTTAACCAACTTCTCATCTGATGTTTTTCATTGTTCTCAAATCCAAGCTCTTGATTTGAGCCAGAATAATCTTTTAGGGGACGTTCCAATACAAAACTTGTCTATGGTTGTCATCAACCTTACTTATCTTAACCTATCATACAATCACTTCTCGGAGATTAAAATCTTCTATTCCCAATTCTTAAAACAGTTTAGTTCTTCGAGTTTTATTCATTCTGTACTCAACCCAGATCACAAAAAGTTTAAAATCAATGTTCGGTTATCGGTTACCAAACAAATAAACAATGTTCGGGTCTGTGTTCTCAAATTTTGGTCATATGTATGGGAGTTCAGTCCCGAAAAAATAACGAACATATTTTATTATTTTTGTCATTTTTTTTCTCAAGAAACTTACCTTTACAAGGCCAATCTCCACTGAGTTAAGAACAACATCAAAACTATGAACCTTCTCTAAGTTTTTATTATTATACTCCTCTCGTCTTATAGAGTTGTGGTTGCCAGAAAAATTTTCACTCATTGTCATTGCTGGAAAAGTGTAGGTAATCAAATGGTTGCCACCATTACCGTCAGAATATTACCGCCAAAGGGTTTTCAAGGTTTTGAGAGTGGGTAAGTTTTGAAGGTGGGATTTAGGAAAGATGGATGGGTGGTGATGGAAATGAGTGCTCTCATAAACCCTAATTCATAAAATAGTGGATATGTAGGTTTAATTGTGAGATGGGGTATCTCAAAATTAATGACGTCCTTTGTAGTAATTTTATTTGAGATTATTATTGTAATAAAAAGAAAAACTAAAAATTAGGAGATCTAAAATAATTTATGAGGTGCTAATAGCAACACTCTTAAAACATATGTAGTGTCTATTGCTCAAGTAGTAAAAGTGTTATTTACCAAACTAAGGTCTTAGGTTTAAGTTCCTTTCACCTCTTCAATATTTAATTTTTTTTATTTTCCATAGAGAAATGGAGACACGTGAGAAGGCTGGACTCCAAGTCTAGCCTTTACTTAATATGATAGTATAAATAGAAGATATATATTACACTTTATACCCCTAAACTATTGTCAAATTGCTTATTTAATTCTTGAACTATTGATTGAGTCTACAAAGTCCCTAAAATATATAAATTAAAGTTGTGGAGAGGTGGTTTGGAAATATTCTAAGATCCTGAATGACGTCCCTGATCCTTTGATTGCCACCTGAAAAAGAGATTAACACTCCGGTCAAGGGTGCCAGAATTAGCACTCCGACAGACAAGTTAGTATACTCTCGTTTGCTTGTGGCTTAAGTTTCTTTAATTTGTTCACACAAACCTCTCTTTGGTTGATGCTCCTCTCTTTTATACTCGTCCCTGGTCTCGGGGGTCGGGCCCAATTTTAATCCAGCGCATAACTGCTCACTCAGCCATTTTGTCGTGTGCCTATTCGCACTTGGCTTCTTGTACGTCTGATTCTATGGCCGATTTAACTATTCGGCTTCAGGGTCCCCCAAGACGGAGCCGAATAGTATATATCCTGATTTTCTTCAAATTCATTTGGTTTTCCTACTTATAAAATATATTCAGCTCCCACAAAAGTCTATGCAGTCCATAAACAATTGATTGAATATATTAAGTCTCGAAAATATTTAATTCAAATCTATTTAGTTTTTGAAAGTATTATAATTGTTAAATCTAAAATCTCTAATATTTTGACTTTGTGATTATGTTCCAATTTAAAACAATAAATAAAACTCTTAATCAAACAATCAAGACAAATGGACACAATGATTTAACATGGAAAACCTACAATTGAAACGCCTCCAATTGTGATAAAAAAAATCACAGGCTAAAACCACAAAAAAATCCACTAAGAAGACAAAAAGGAATTACACAAATGTACTCTCAATTACCTAGCGAATTCATGACCGAATTGAATCGACCTCAATGTGCCTCTTCCACCACCTTCTTCACCTCAAAATTGTCTTGTCCAATGTTGAATCCACATTGTTGATGTCAAATCCCCGATGATAAGTCACTCCGGAATCCACCAAAGCTTCAGACCCAAGTTCCCTAGAATCCACCAAAGAACAATTCTCTCTTTCGTAATAAAAGAAAATAAATAAACCTCTTTATGATGTTGATATAAAGTTCATGGATTCATTGATTACTCTTAAATCATAAGGAAACACTCATAAAACACCCTCCAATATAAAATGCTTTATTTTTTCTTCCTCTCTGAAAATCTGGATGGCCCCAACTCTGGAAACAACAAACTATGCACTTTATAGTAAACTGAATTGCGAAAATCGCTCAAGCGCATATTTCACTGCTTGAATGGTGTGAGCAAAGGCAGTACAAAATATATAGGCTGACTGCTCAAGCGACCACTTCATCGCTCGAGTGAACTCATTAAAATGCATGCCCATCACTCGAGCCAAGACTCCACTGCTTAAGCACATATAAGATGCTCTTACAAGTTTGGACATTCTGCAAAAGTATTGGATGATGCCATTCACTGCTCGAGTGCACAAATGACCACTCGAGAGGTCAAATAATTCCAATTGCATTTTTTTTTTTGCTTCGGGGGTGTTGCCCCTCAACCCCGCCATGGGGCGCTACCCCTTAGACTCCCTTGAGTTGATTGGGTAGCCCGATCCCCATACATAGTCAGCGAAGTGGCAAATATGAAAGAATTAGGATTACAAACTCCTCTGCATAATCACAATTTAGGTTGGATTCGCATCTAAACACTTACAGCTTCACTAAAATGAATTACAACTGAAAGGAATTTTGTCAAATGTGATTGTCAATTACAAAAACCTAACAATAACAATAAAATATTAGCCTATAAGCATTATAAATTATACTCTACCTAATTAAGATTTTACTACAGAAAAATCTTAAAATTTTATTTTCTCATTAAAAAATATTTTATTTCGTTTAAATTAGTATTAGAGTCTAATTCTTAGTCTTACCAATATAATTATATGAGTATTAGATATACTAAAGAAGTGAAAATTAGATAATTTAAATAATAACACTTCCCTACAAATAATAACATAACAAAATAATATATTAATTAAGTTATAAAAAGAATTTAGTGAAAAAATTAAAAATAATCAAGTAAAAATTATAAACGAAATTTGAAAGATAAACACAGTCATTGTAAAATTTTTCCTAGATAGGATCTTTCACTAACTTATAATACTTATGAGCATATATTTTATGTTTCTAATCTATTCAGAAACAAAATAGGTTTGAATTAAATATTTTAGAGACTTAACATATTCAGCTGATAGTTTAAAAAACTAAATAAACTTTGATTTATATATTTTAGAGACTGAAGATACCCAATCAATAGTTCAGATACTAAGGAGACAATTTCGCAATAATTTATGGACAAAAAGTGTAATAAACCCTATATATAATAATATATTGAGATGAAAAGCATAGGTATTTGGCATTATTGTTAATTTCTACTCTTAGATTTGTTTACTTTTAGCTGTTGGTTGGTTAGGTTAAACAACCCCATCTGAAAAGGACATGTTGACTTGGGGATCCAAAGCTAGTCTTGCCTTTGTATTTCAGGGAAATATATATTAATTGTTTTCTATATCCAAGTTGATTGGTGGATTTGAACAATATAGGTGGTTGGGTTTGGAAAATTAGTAAGAAAATATGCTGGGTTTAAAACAAAATGGCAACTGGGGTTGAATGGAAAATAAGATATTGTTTTCTTTTGTTTTCGAGAATTATTTTCTAGTTAATTTGCATGTTTTATTAAAAAAAAAATTTAAATGAACAGTTTCATATTTTAATTTAAAAAAATAAAACAAAAAATAAAAACTTTTTAGATGCACTTAAAAACTAAAGTATATGCGAGAAAATTTCTCAAAAAAATACTAAAGACAAAAAGTAAAATTTTGCATTTTCAGAATGGCAAGTTAATTTGTTGACACAAAATGGATTTGGTTGATGAACTAAATTTTGTTTAGTTTATTTAGTTTAATGAACTGATTTTACAATTCCTGTTATTTCCTTGGACAATACTTCTATTAATGAAATTATATTAGGATTCAAAATGCAGACAAAGACGAGAGAGATTCCAACTATCTGCTCCCTAAATTAAAGACTATGTTAAGACAAATCAAATGATGATTTGAGAGATGATTATAAAAAGAATGATCAAAATAATGTCAGAGCATCATGAGTAGGCCCATCGGTCTTTGGGATATTCTTTGATTGCCTTCGTATTTATTCTCCTGTAAAAGCCATGATCTCTGTACGCCCAATTATAAAATTAATTTTAAAATATTTATATCTACATATATGCACAAGGATAAAGAGTTGTTTGAAATGTTCTAAATAAATATATTTTTTGTCTTTTTAAATTAAAAAATTTAAAAAAAAAAAGATAAATGTTTGAGTTAACATTTTATTTTTTTAAAAAAAAATTCATAATAAAAAATTATATAAATAAAGTGTACAGTGAAAGAAAAGTAATTGACCATACGTCTCTCTTGCAGCTGCGCGAGGATGTCTCTGCAGAAATAATTGCCTCCTTTGGGATAAATAACTTTTGAATAGTGATGGTCGGTCTGTGGGGCAACTAAGGGTTCTGTTTTGATAATCTGAACCGTTCATATGTACAACTGGTCGAGTACTATATGTTTGTAAAAAATCACTTTGATCGGATATCGATAGCTATATGATTGGATTAGTTTTTTTCGATAGTTAACTATCACACTATCCGTTTTTCTTATACAAAACTGATTTGATCATATAATTAACAATATTCGATCAATGTGATTTTTTATAAACATATATCACTCGACGAGTTCTACGGAATGAACGATTCAGATTATCAAAAAAGAACCCTTAGTGGACCCCCAAGGACCCAATATTACCACAAACTTTGTACCTTTACTTATGGAATTATTTTTTTGGCCCCAATACAAGTGCTTAATGCCTGGTCTGACAAGGTGGGCTGTCACATCCACCGTTCAATTTGCACTATAAATATATAGGGTAAATTACAAATATCCCCTCGAGATTTAGTAAAATTATAGATTTCCCCTAAGGTTTGAGAAATTACAAATTCTCCCCTGAGGGTCAAATTTTCATAATAAATTAGGAAAAATTAGGGGGGAATCTGTATGAAAATAAAAACTCTAGGGGACAATTTGTTATGAAAATGTAAACCTTAGGGGGCGAGATGTAATTTCTCAAACCTCAGGGAGGAATCTGTATTTTCACCAAATCTCAAGGGGGTGTTTGTAATTTGCCCAAATATATAATATAAAATAGTTTTTTAATATTTTTTATTTATGAATAATAATATTTTTTTAATTTTTTTGTACAACTTGTTAATTTTTTATCTTTTTTTAAGGGTAGCAAACTTAGCCTAAATTTGTTGTTGTCACCTCTAAAATGTTTGTTGACTCGTAAAGGGGATCAAGAGGTCTTTTGGTTTAAAAATTATATAATTTTTCAGCGCCATATTTAAATCATTTAGTTGGAAGATAATACGTAACAAACGAGAAAAATTATTCAAATATACGAGTCATTGAACTCCACCTTCGAAGGTGGCTCACATAAGCAGCAGGTGCAAATTTCAGCCATTGAAGCTCTTGGTCAACACGTGAAGAAGGATATCTATTACGCGGAATTAAGAAATTAAATTAGAAGGGATACTTATTAATTATAAGATTGAAAATTTTTATAAAAATATTTCATATAAATTTTTACGATTGACTTCAAGAAAGATAAATATATATAACCAGTGGCGGAACTAAGAAATTAAATCAGAAAGGATACTTATTAATTATAAGATTGAAAATTTTTATAAAAATATTTCATATAAATTTTTACGATTGACTTCAAGAATTAGTATTAAAAAAAAAGAAGTCATGGATATAAGTTTTAAAATAAATTATATAATGATAAAGTAATTTTTCGTACAAAATTTCAATAAAAATTCAATATAATAGTAATATCATGTTATCATTGACATATAATATCACCAACCAATAGTAAAGAAACGCATAGAAGATGAACCTCACATGTCAAATGTACCTAACAATTCAATAAATTCTAAATTTTCATTAAGATAAATTATAATTGTATGTCAATAATGATAGACATCACCATTGTATTGAAATTTCCATAGATAATAATATAACTTATCGTAATATCTTTATTTTCAATAAAAAAAAACAATCATTATTATTCTCATAATTTTAAAAATGTCATTGATATTTCACTCTAAATAATATTTTATAATTTTTTTATTTAAAATATTTTCTTTATATTTATAAAAAAAAAAAATTCCAAAATCCAGGGAGGACATGTGACCCCCCGGTCCAGCTGTGGCTCCGCCACTGTCTATCAACTAAACCCATTAAATGAAATTAGTTACTCACAAGTTCGGTTGATTTTTTTATGAGTCCTGTTATTAGCACCTCGTAAATTATTTTGGACTCCTAATTTTTAGCCTTTTTTTTTTTTTTATATTTTTAATTACAATAATAACCTCAAAGAAAATTATTACAAAGGACATCATTAATTTTGGGACACCCCATCTCACAATTACACACCCACTACATCATGAATTAGGGTTTATGAGAGCACCCACCTCCATCTCCACCCATCCATCTTCTCCAAATCCTACCTTCAAAACCTACCCATCCTCAAAACCTTGAAAACCCTTTGACGACAATATTCCGGCGGTAACAGTGGCAACCATTTGATTACCTACACTTTTCTGGCAATGACAACAAGTGGAAACTTGTTTGGCAACCACAACTCCATAACACGAGAGACGTACAACAATAAAAGCTTAGAGGAGGTTTATAACTTTGAAGTTGTTCTTAACTCAGAGGAGATTGGCCTTGTAAGGGTAAGTTTCTTGAAAAAATGGCAAAAATAATAAAATCTTTTCGTCATTTTTTCGGGACTGAACTCCCAAACATATGACCGAAATTCAAGAACACAAGCTCGAACATTGTTTATTTGTTCAGGAACCAGTAACCGAACACTTATTATTTGTTTGAAAACAGGTAACCGAACATTATTCATAGGTTCTGACCTATTTTACTGAGAAAACTAAACCAATTATTATAATTTTTTCTGTAAGAGAAAAAATTATTATGAGAAAACTATGAAATTATGTGTGTATATATATATATATATAGAGAGAGAGAGAGAGAGAGAGAGAGAGAGAGAGAAAGAGAAAGAAAGAGCATACCAACTGTGACAATAGTGGATGAGGTAGCAGAGACAGTAATCACATGGTCTCTTCTTCTTCTTCTTCTTCTTCTTCTTCTTCTTCTTCTTCGTGGGCTTTGTAAGAGTTTTTTTGGAAGTGGGGTTTTTTTGGGGTGTGGGGGTATGGGAGGTGTGCATTCAATAAGTGGAATGTTTTCACAAGGATAATTTTGGTATTATTTGGAGGGGAGAAGAAATTTTAAGGGTTTCAAAATTTATAAGTGAGGGTCCAAAGAAATGGGAGGTCCAAAATAATTCATAGAGTGCTAATAGCACCACTCTTTTTTATATACTAATAATTCGCCAACTATTCATATTACCTTCATTAAATATCTTGTCTTTTTTCTCTCTCTCTAATATTTTGCAGAAAACTCTCTCTCTCTTTTTCTCTCTCTCTCTCTCTCTCTCTCTCTCTCTACACTACCACCATTACCACCACCATACACCGTTACTGTCACCACACCTACTACCACCATCCACGGCTGGCTGCCATTGATTGCCTCATCAAATGTCCTCCTCTACCACCATTACCACCACCATACACCGTTACTGTCACCACACCTACTACCACCATCCACGGCTGGCTGCTATTGATTGCCTCATCAAATGTCCTCCTCTGTCATCATCAATGGTGTTCGCTTCAACCACTGTCTTCCTCCGTCGACGTTAACATCACTCGTCTCAACCACCATCCTTGCCCTCATCTCTCGCCGCCACCGTCGCTCAACCCACACCATTATTATCATCCCTTGTTGCTTGTCGCCGACATCATTGTTGTTGCTACAATTCTCCATCACCAATTTAATGCCTTTGATGACAAACTTCATTGATGGCTTTAGATCTAGGTCTTTTCAATGCATATCTGCTATTTTCGGCTCCAATCTTTTATTGTACATGGTCGCTGGTGAGATCGATATTTTTTTAAGATTTCGTTCTGCATCTCTCCTCTTTGTCTTTCTTTATTTTCCAAAAGAGGTCTACTGCAGATTTCTTTATTAGTGATAAATTAATTAGTGTGCTAACCACACCACGTATCATAATTGAATTTATTTAATTAGTGGAATTCAAATTTTAATTATGTGCTTTGTGTTTAATTTGTATGTATCTGTCTAATTTGTGAAGTATCTGTTAGGAATTCTGTTATGAATCAGAAATTGAAAGCCTAGATGGGTTTAGAAATCGAAATTGACGAGCTTAATTAGTTTCATTTGATATTTAGAGCCTTCTAAGAAGTTTAATTAAAATTTGATTCAGGTTAGGAAAATTTAGTTTTGTTTAATTAGTCTTAAGACTTGATTAGTTAAATTAAGCTTAATTAGGCTAAGCTAATATATATATATATATCATAAGAAGCGATTAGAAGGAGCTCATCTTTGAGTTGTTTTTGCTGGAAAAAATTTATATATAGAGAGAGGGCTCAATCTTAGAGAGAGAGAAAGAGAGAGAGAGAGAAGAATTTGAAGAATTGAAAGAAGAAGCTCAAGATTTTGCAAGAATTCCTCTAATTCAAGACTCTAGGTAAGAATTTGATCCTTAATTCATGTAGTTAATCCATCTAACTATTGTATCCATGAAGAAATTGAGGTTAGATATGAGTTATCAGAAAGAAATTAACTTGAAGATGATAATAATTGAGTTAGAGGTACGTGCATGGTTGAATATGTGATCATTCATCATTTTGATCATGAATTTTATCATTTTTGTTGAATTTGGGAGTTGAATTACACAAGCATCAATGATTTACAAAGTTTTGAGGTGCAATTTGTTTTGAAAGTCATGGAAAAAGAGTTTGAAACTAATCTTCACATACATGAAGTTTTAAGTTCCAGTTTTGTTAAATTTATGAAATTTTGAGCAAATGGTCAAGTATTTATGTTTAATGAAGTGCTTCATACGTTAGAGTAAGTCATGCAAGAGCTTTTCCTTTGAAATTGCATTTGAATAATTTTTTTTCTAGTGTTGAAACCCTGCTCGAGCCATAAAGTTATCGCTTGAGAACACTTCTTGAGCATCTAGTAGTTTTGCAGAGCCTCGCATACAACTTGAGCAACTGAGTTACCGCTCGGATGAACCTAGCGATTTCTTGAGCATTGCTCAAGCAATAAGTGTCTGCTCGAGCCTACTTTGAGACCATCTAGTATTTTTGCAGACCATTCAGACCGCTCGAGCGAACAACCAAATTTCAGCATATTTTGGAATTTTGCATTCTATCCATATTTTTCGTCTTCATCTCGTTATGAGCATTCTTAGGCGTGAATTAAACTTCATGTATGAATTAATAAATTAGAAACCGACTTAAACAACATGAATAGAAATATGTGTGTTATGTGTAATGTGTAGGTTGATCCACAAAGGATATGTTCCTGTTCTAATTCGATACAATAATGATATGTTTCTGTTTCGAATCTGATATAAGTATGAATATATAAATCCGATTTGAATATTTTAAGTGTTGAAACTCATTTATTAAACCCCTTTACTTTTATGTTACTTATTGGGCTCTAGCTCACCTCCCTTCCCCTATATATATGTAGGTGAGCAGCATGATGTTTAGCCCTAGAGTCTACTTGGAAGACCATCCATGTTTTGTGAAGTCAGTTGAGGAGTGCCTTTGTGTTGAGGCTTTTTCTTTTGTTTTTGGTCACGTGAGACCATGATATGTATATAAGTTTTTGTCTTTTTGTAAACCTATGAATTGAACTCTTTGTACATATATGTGCATATGTTTTGGAAGTAGGTCAAATATATAAGTTTTCTATTTATGCCATTTATGCACAGCTCATTGGATAAATTTCATTAATTATTTGTTTATTTACTTTCGCTTCAAGCCCAGTATATTTAATTATATTTTGAAATTCTATTTGAGGCTATAGGTAATCTATGATTACTAGCCAGTCATGATCCAAACCAATAGGCACAGGTTTGGGTTGTGACAATCAGTGTATCAAAACATTTTGTATATGTGTAAGAGGAGGTGTCTTGTGCGTAATGAGTATGAGTAAGTGAATTGTTCATATTTGGCATATGTAGTTTTTTTACAAATCACGTAGTGATAAATTTATCAGTCAATCTTGTTCTGTATGTATGCATAAGAGGGGGTGTCATGTGAGTAAATAAGTGTGAGTGTGAGAGAATGGACCAGATTTGGTATATGTAATTTTTTACAAATCACCAATGATAAATTTATCACTGAACGTGTCTTTGATTATTTCGTTGATCTTGTATTGATCTATGATGGTGAAGACTCATTGTGAACATCCTTTTGGTAATTTTTTTTACTTTTTCTTCTAATCTCTCTATATTTTACTTATCTCTCTCCATTATCTTCATCTCTATGTGTGTGTGTGTGTGTATGTGTGTGTGTTGTTGCTATCAGATCTGAATAGGTAGTGGTGGAGATGAACATTGCTTTTGTCAGAAAATGGCTAGAAAAATGTAGCTGGAAGTTGCCGGAAATTGAGGTAGCTGCCGGTAGTTAGAGACGGTGGCCGGAGGTGGTTGCCGAAAATCACTACTAGAGGTCAGAGGATGTCGTTGGTGACCGAAGGTAATTGCTCTTAGTGGTAGGTGATAACAATAATATTGTGGTTGAGTGTTGAATGAGATAAGATGAGGGTAGTTTTGAGATATTGATAATTGAAAAAAAAAGCACGATTTGTAAGTAAGTAAGTCAAGTCCAGTCCATAGGTGTAGACACCCCATTTTGACTGACTCTAAGATTTTGGCCGCTTATAGGACTTCCGATGATGAAATGGTAATATCTCCACCATTAGAATGTTGGAAATTGCTTAAAGTTGCTATTACACCCTATTTCGGCCAAAAAATAACTTTTTGCAAAAATGACAAAAGTACCTCTAAACCTCGTTTTTTTAGTCAAAAATCAATTTCCCGATATTGAGAGATAAGGAAAGCCCAACTTATATTGATGATATTTTTCAAAATTATTGACCGGTTTTATCAAAAACATTGATCTAAACACAATTTGAGCTTGCTTGAGCCATAAGTAAGCAAAAGCCATGCAAAGCCAAACCTAGCTATGCAAATCCACACCTAACCTGCAAAGTTAACACTTGGACCCTTAGCCACAGGCGCATTGTGCGGACACAACTAATTTGTTCGGCCACACCTCTCGTGCATAGCCGTACTTCCCCGACAAACAGGAATAGAAATCTTGCAAGGATGACAATATGGCATTGGAGGGAGGCATTAGTGAGAAAGAGATGCTCAACCCTAGCAGCCTCCTCTAATTTCCTCTCCAAGCTAGGAGTGTTTATAAAAGCTCCCCTCCACTCCCCTCCCCCTCTCTCTCTCTCTCTCTCTCTCTCTCTCTCTCTCTCTCTCTCTCTCTCTTACAAAGGGTTACAAAATTGTGAACTTTTGAGAACATTAGAAAGCTTGAGAGAAAGACATCCTTCCATCCACCCTATCTCCAAAAATTACCACCCATGCAAAACCCACACCTAACTTGCAAAGTTGACACTTTGGCCCTTGGCCACACGTGCATCGTGTAGACACATCTGGTTTGTTCGACCGCACCTCTTATACAAGGCTGCATGTGGGGCCTTGACTTTTTTTAATTTCTTTAAGGCCCTCACTTTTGGATTATTTCAATGAAAACCCTCGATTCCTCATTTACTTGGAATTTGAACCCTTGAATAAAAAATGCATACCGATTGGAACCGTGTGAACCCTAATTGATCTCGATAACTTAGGAACCAATTCTAAAACCATAATACTAATTAATTAACCTCCTAATTATAGACTGATCACTCAAAACCCTAGATTTTCGATTCCCATTATGTTCGTTCAAATGATCGCCTTTTAATTCAAAATAAGAAACCTAATACAAATTATTTTTCCTAACCGTAATTTAATTAAAGTCAACACTTAGATAAATATTCTAATTCATAAATTAAACCTTAGACCTCATATTTTAAAGATTCACACACTGACCCCAAACTAGTAACCATTATACATATATATATACATACATACTTGTATTTCTCTTAAACAAATAATTTTGTACACAAAATATCTTCTATATATAGGTAATTTGTACACAAAATAAAAGCAAAATCCTCCCCTAATTCATCTTCACATGGTTGGCCAACCTAGGTTGTATAACTTGGAGTACTTTTTTGAAACAAACTTGCATGATTCTAGGAAGAAATCTTCACTAAAGTACCTAGTACTTCCAAAAATGGGAACCTTGTTTGTATCTTTAATTCCACTTTAACTAAAACCTAGCTAAATCATGTTCTAAAGCTTAATTAGGGCCCTAAACACCCCTCATTCCATCATATTTCGACTAAATCCAAAAACTATTCAATTCTTTTAGAACCATTGAACTCAGTTACAGCAGTCCTATCATAACCATCCAGCCTCTCCTTTTACCTTCTAACAACATGAAAATATCCAATTTGAAGCCCCTACCAACCATTCTACTGACTTCCTTAGTTCACTTTTAGTAAGTCTTGGACAGTGAAAAGAACGAGAGCACATCCCTCACCGGAGAGGTGTACTCCCTATTTCTCATCTATTCTCTTTGTGTCGTTCACTCTTCCTCGTATGCTCTGGTCACCTTCTCCTTAAGTGCTATGTTGACCTCGCTAGTGAGTAGATTTGCTCACAACTTAGCCTTTGGTTACATAAAGCTATACTCTATTTGTTCTAACGCCAACTGGAGATAGTCTAGTAGGTATTTTGGACTTTTTGCACCAATTTTCCTATAAATACACAGCCTTCCCCTTGCATTTTCTTCACAACTCAACTCTTACACACACACATAGGGCATAGAGAGAGGAGAGGAAGAGAGAGAGCTTTGGTGGTGGAGGAGGGAAAAAGAGAGGAATTCTTGTGTAAACATCTTCCCTATGCAACAAGTAAGCCACAACACAACCCTCTCTTTTATTTTCTCATTCAAATAAATGATCTTAGAGGTTTAATACATCATTTTAGATGTGTATTCATAGTGTTCTTGTGTCTGAATTAAATAATTAGAGTCATGTTTCTTTCCTTACTTGTATTGTCACTTAATAGAAGCAAAACTATCTTTTTCTACCCACTTCGCACATTATTTCTAGAGACATACCTTCATTCTAAAAATCTAAGTTATTTATACATTATTTAGCATGTTTCATCATAAGAGAAGTGGAAAATTACTCATGGTTGCCCTCTTTTTCTATTACTCTCCTTATTTCAAGCTTTGTGCAAGAAAGACTAGTATTTTTGGCCCACTTTAAACAATTCTATGAAAATACAGAAAACTCCCCTTGACCTCATTGTTATACCAAAACTTTCCTTAAAGTGTTAGCTTTTAAGTAAAAATATTTTTATTGAAAAAGAGTGAGTGACTTGAGAGAAAATTCGATTTTCGTAACAGTTGACGAATCTGGACAGTGCTAAACTATTTCTTAAATAACTAAAAATCTAAGAAAGCTATCCTACTTCCGAAAACTAATTTGGAAACTAGATAGAATTTTCTACAAACCACAGTAAGGTAGAATTCGGGAAAAAAATTGAAAATGTCTCTTAGATTGTGATCTTTAAAGTGAAATGAATCTAGAAATTTATTTTCATTGATGATTTCATTTTCTTAACTTCATGAATGTGCTCCTTTTCACTTGTTTGGACTTTGGTGTAATATTTACACATGTTATGGCTTATATTCTTTACAATGAGGCTTTGATGATGCTCATACTTGTGTAGAAATTATTGTCTCAATAGTTTGTTCTAACCTTAACTCAAAACATCTAACTAAACGAAAACTTGATAAGGGTGGCAATGGGTTTTTTGATCACTTTAATAATTTTATGATAATGATTGTGGTAACTTCATGTGTTGGTTGGCGGGACGTGTTCCCTATTGAAAGTTAAGTCTTGCGCAAGTGGTTGTTTCAGAACTCTTGAATGGATCGGTTATATTCGAATCCTAGGTGGTTTCGGTTTGATAAAGTGGGAGGAGGTTATGGGTAAGGCCCTTATTTTACCGTCTCTTTTGAGGTACTCGGTTGGCACTACGCAGTATGTTAGGTCCCTTATGTTGTCAATTCCATGAGCAAACACTTTTTTTCAATTGTAATTTCAATGGTTGTTTCTTCGTGGACAGCTTGAGTGACAAAATGGTCGCTCAAGTGAAGAATTGTTGCTTCTAGAAATTCAACCAATCTATAAAAATACTGGGAGGGGTCAATGTTTGCTCGAGCGAATCTTGTGGTGGCTTGAGTGAGGGTAGTTTTGGTTTCACACGTATAAGGCACACCGCTTGAGCGACCATTCCATTACTTGAGCAGTTTTCGCGACCCCGTTTACTATAAAGCTGTGCAAAAGATAGATTCTAGAGTTACGGCGTCTAGGTCTACATCCTGAGAGTTTGTGATTGCTTCTGGTGCTTTTTACTTGTTTCCTTTGATGTCTTTGTGAGTTTATTTCACAAGTTAAATTGATTACATCAAAGGGGTGTTTGATCATTTTATTCAAAGAGAGTTTGTTTGGTGGATTCTGAAGGTTCGAGCGTGAAGGCTTTAAAGAAGTTCGAAGTGATTCATTGTCGTGGATTCGACGTGGGTGTTGTGGATTGAACATCAGACTAATCAATTCCAAGACAAAGGCATTGGTGAAAGAGGCACAAGTCGTGGAAGACAATTTTATAGTAATCTTGTGTATTTTCATTTTTCATAGTGGATTGATTAGTGCTGTTTTGCCTATGATTTTTCAATCACAATTGGAGGTGTTCCAGCTGTGATTTTTTCTACATAAAAATCATTTGTGTTGATTTATTAATTGTGAAACAACAATCTAAATCACTTTCATACGTGCTGGACAATTTAGATTGTTAGTTTTGATTGTTTGGGATTTGTTGCAATTCAATCTATTTCGAATCACGAATCACGTAGGCTTTCCAATTAGTATCAAAGTGGGTCACTCGTTCTTGTTCTTTAAAAAAAAAAAAAACTATAGGAATGTGATTTTGTGTGATTTGTGTTAATGGTTTCGATTTGTGAAGGAAACTCAATCCATAAACCTTATTTACTTGATAGAACAAACTATTTTTATTGGAAAACACGTATGAGGGCATTTTTAAAATCCATTGATGAGAAAGTTTGGCACTTTGTTATCTATGGGTGGAGTGAACTGATGGTTACCATCGATGGTGTAGATATTCTCAAACCAATTGATAGATGTGATACAATTGATTACCAAAACTCAAGTTGGAACAGTAAAGCTCTAAATGCTCTCTTTTGCTCCGTTACATCGAAAGAGTTTTGATGTATTTGTACGTGTGAAGTAGCAAAAGAAGCTTGGGACATTCTTGAAACAATTCACGAAGGTACTACTTCTGTCAAAAGGTCAAAATTTCAACCTCTCACCTTCTCTTTTGAAACTGTTTTTCCACGTGAAGATGAGATCTTTGATGATTTTTATGCTAAACTCAGTGACATCGTGAATTTTTGGTTCACACTTGGTGAAAAAATCCCTGAATCTAGAATTGTTGTAAAAAAAATTTGATGTCTTTACCCAATAGGTTCTAATAAAAAGTAACAGTTATAGAGGAGGCTCGGGATGTTGAGAACCTTAAGCTTGATTAGTTGGTTGGAAATATGTAGACTTATGAGGCTCATCTGATTTCAAAGCAAAAACAAAAAGAGAGTGTGGCCTTTTCTTGTGCTCATAAGACTGTTAAGAACCCTGAGGTAGAAATTGATCTAGAGTCCGAAATGACGGTTATGTTTACAATTCAAAAAAAAATTAAAGAAAAAGTAGCCTAATTTCAAGGACACTAGTTCTAAAGATAAGGGTAATGATAAACCCAAAGTTGCTCAACCTAAAGCTGCTCCGAAAACTAAAAAGAAAACTATGAGAGGACAAAGAGTCAAGTGCTATAAATGCCAAAGGTTTGGGCATATTGCTCTTGAATGTCCTTCCAAGAATAACTGAAAGAAAGTCTACACAGTGACTTGGGATGATGAAAGCTAGTTAGGGCAAGAAGCTGATGAAATCGAATCTTGTGAAGATGGAGATAGTACTTTCATGGCATTATACTGTAGCTTCACTCAACCAACTCCCAAGCTAGTTTGCTCGTTGGCCTAATCCACATCGTGCTCCTACCTTTGATGGAAGTAATTATCTGTACTGAAAGTGTAGAATGAGAGTCTATCTCAGAGCTTGGGATCCTAAAGGTTGGCACACAATTGAGGAGAATGTTGAAGCACCGTTTGTGATTGATCCAGCCACCAATCAAAAGGTCGCCAAGCCAACTAAGGAGTGTAACTTGCTTTTCGTGCTCCTCGGAGGGGTTCAGTCTCCTCAGATACAATAGCCCTACTATTCGGAATCCCGTGGTTCTGAATCTAGTTTCATAATTGCAACGTGAAACAGAAAAAACACAAACGAGAGTCCAAATCCGACAAATCCTAGGAAATCCATTTATCATCAGAGATGCCAGAAATGGACTGCATTGCTAGATTTCAGAGTCGCCACCTAAATATTTTTGAAAAATTTAGGAAACCCGTGACTTGTGCCAAAGGCCACTCATCTGTCATTACCAAAGTGTCTCGGCTCGAGAACTTAGGTATGAGAGAAGAAGGTCATGAATTGAGCACCCTCCTCTCCCGATCAAAGATTGGCCTCTACTAATCATGATGTGATTTTTATGTACATTATATGCTATTGTTTCGATTAATAATGCTAACTTACTATGTGAGGCACACAAGTATAGACTATTTCTTCCACTTTGGAATGCTTTGATTTTATGTTTGTTTTGAAAAGAGTTTTGAATATGTGTTACTCAAAAAATATGTACATTAATCAAATCATCCCAAGTTAAGCGAAATAGTCTTCATTCACAGGTATTCAAATAGGTATATCAAATAAGCACTTAGTCTCATGGTAAATATGCTTGATATGGCAATACAAACACATATGCAATATGCTAAAGCAAGAAATGCTCACCTAGTACTCAACCGAGGCAAGCCAATAGAGAAGAAAATAATTAGAAAACTGCATGCTCTAATATGCAAGGTGACTAATGCAACACATACAAAATGCAACTACTAGGTTCGATTTTTAACATGTCATATGAATCAACTCAAAGCATGCGGCGATGCACATATTCAAGTAAATAAGAAATGACAATGGTGTTAGAGTGATGAACCGAACCTAATGCATGCAAAAATAGATATTTATGCATGGCAATGATATGAAACAAAAAATATGATGCTACCACGATATTACAAGTGTTACAAATTTGCCCTCGCACAAGAGAGTCTGAATGTTCAAATGTTCTAATTAATTACAAATCTGAATGAATAATTACCTAATTTATTACAATAATAATATTACAACAATAATATATAAAGAATGAACAAGGATCACATGTGCGCCAACAAAGGCAGTCCTCAGAAACTGCTCTGTTTGCCTTCTAGGAAACTGCTCTATTTCACCCTTAGCCACTGCTATGTGTTTTCAGCAAATTGCACTGTGTACCATACTTTGGGGCTCGACCGGCCCAAAATGAGGCTCGACCTAGTACAACGAAATCCAACCGTGCCCTATTTTTAGTAAAAAGACTATTTTGTGCACTAAGGTGAAAACAGTGCAGACATAATGTTTCTCAGAGATGTTTGTCCTCTCTGCCCTTTCCTTATCATGAAGATATTCAAGGGAGGAGTAGATTCACTTCTCAAATCATTAACCAATGCAAATTTGTTGCAAGATGATCTTTAGAAGCAATAAGATAAGAATTCAATAAACAAAACAAAAGACAAACATTACCTCCTTCCCATCATGAAATTGGTCAAGGAAGAGGTAGGCATGCTTAACTAAAAAATCATCAAGTCACAAGATAGTACATGATGATCATAGAGCAACCAAAGAGGAACAAAAGTAACAACTCAAAAAGAGTTGTCAACTTATCTCCCTACTCATGGAATAAGGATGAAACATCCATTTCCATGCTACAAATTGGAACTAGGAGAGAGTTTTCAACACTTCTCAAGAAAGGGCTCTCTTGGAGCATCAAAGCAAGTAACAAAAAGAGACAAGAAGCAAGCTCTCTATCAAAACTTAAACACACAACTTGCCAAAGTTGTTGACAACTCCTCTTTTTCATGGAGTAAGGATGAGACACCCATTTCCATGTTTCGAAAAGAGATTGAAAAGAGAGTTTTTCAACAATTTGAACACATAAGTTACTACCTAGCTTCAAGGTGGACAACAAGAATATGAAAGCAAGAAATTTACACTAGTTAAGCAAACTTGTGGCGGGGTGGCTAAGCCTAAGCTCTAATCTTCCCATGACCACAAGGTTCCACATAAAGCTACAACAAGGTAAAGACGATCAAGTCAATGGATTGGCCGCTATATCCTAAACACGCCAAATCCAAGAGGACTTACAATAACACAAATATGATATTCAAAGCATAAGAAGTAAGAGCACAAGTAGTGGGGAGGACTAGGACCCTTCTATAAGCCCATATTCATTTAATATCACACAAAAACAACCTAAAAACATGCTAAAAGGGATTGAAACTGAACCAAAAGAAATGAAAGGAAAGCAAAAAAATGGAAGAAAAACAAAGAGGTTTACAACTAGTGAGCTAGCCAATGAAAGGGTGGCTAGCTCACTCGTAACCAAGTTTTAACCACATTTTTAAGCTCAAAATAGCTCTGAAATCAATATGAAAAGGCAAAAAAAAGAAAGAGAAAAGATGGTAAAATAGCTCAAAGTTTACCTCTTGAAAGAGAGGAAAAACTTCTTATTTATCAAACCACAAACCAAGCACTCTCAAAGAGCTAAAATGGTATTCAAAATCTCAGCAAAAGCCTCAAGTCCAGCTTGTATAGTGTATCTATTGTGTGTGTATATTGCAAGAGAGGAGAGAGGAATGTTAAGCAAGCTATAGGCTCTTGGATATTTTTTTCTAACCCCAAACCATGAGGGGGAGGGCTTGTATTTATAGAAAAGCACCTTCTTACATCAGAAATATCAAGAAAGAGACAACTGGTGCAAGGCATGCACATATGACAACTGGCTGTCTCAAAATATCTGTTGTCGCTGAAGATGGCCGGTCGACCAATGAATTGTACGACTGGCTCAAAAAGTGGCCTGCCTGGTCTAATTTTGGTCTGACTGGTAAGGGGACCGACCGGCCCTAAATACCCACGACCAGGTCCAAACTACCCACAACCGGATCAAGAGTTTGAAAATATGATTTTTAAGGGTCTAAAATATTTTGGTAAAATGAGGTGTAAGGTTGGGATTATAAGCTGAAAACTGAATTCTTTTGCTGAAGATTCGAATGATTGCACAGCCTAACATTTCATCATCGAGTGTTCGGAATAAGGCACCCAAGTCTTAAGGACAGTCAAAATGGGGTGTCTACAAGGAGTTGAATGCTATTGAAAGGGTTAACATGGAGAGTAGTGAAAAAGTTCTAAATACCATCTAAGAAGCACTATCTGAAGGAGAACAACATCGGATCTCTCATTGCAAGAATGCCAAAGATGCATGGGTTGTTCTTATGCAATTCCATGAAAGAGTAGAGTCATCTTCATAACAATCCAGTAATATCCACATCAATCCCTTAGTTGCTCGACTAGATTCTCTCAAGGAGGAAGAGAAAAAAAAAAAGATGATGAAATCTCAGAAGATGATGATGATATAGATGGTGAAGAGCTTCAACAAGCTTATGAAAAGCTATACAGGGAATCTCTGAACTTATCCAAGTTGAATGACAAACTCACTTTCAAACTCAAAGCATGTGAAAGTGAGAATGTCAAGCTAAAGAAGGAGATCTATGTAGCTAGGAAGGATGTCATCATGATCCCAAGTGATAGACAAGCTATCGGTGCAAAGCTCTTGACCTGTGAGACCGAGATGAATGAGCTTCTGAAAATCTATGCTACATATGAAGAAAATATTGAATCCTTCGAGATATCTCAAGTTGCTTTGGAAGAGCTAGTTGGCCAAAAAGAGGAAGAGCTCAAGAGTAATAGAGCTACAATTGACATGTGGAATAGAGGATCAAAGACACTAGAAGACATCATTGGGTCTTAACAAATGGGCTGTGACAAAAGTGGGATATGCTATGGTGTTGCTACACTGTAAAATGAGAAGGCCACTACATCTCATAACAAAAAGATTCAAGCAAAGGGAAAGCTGAAGATTCAACAGGATGACAAGTCTCCCCATCAAAAAATGGCATGATCAATGAAATTGAGGTAAAACCTATTTTTATTTGTCATCATTGTGGTAGGTATGGCCGTATTTTCCCTTACTGTTTTGAGTTATTTGGTAGGGTGTCTTAAAAAGTTAAAAACACTAATACTTCATGGGTTAGGAGACAACCTTACATGTTTAGGCAGAATACCAGGATTTATAATGGTGTTCCCAACGCTAAGACATCTACCAAGAATGCCAGTCCTCCTTCGATGAAGACCAAAAAGATATGGGTGAGAAAGAGTGATTTGACTTGCTTTGTTGTTTACTCTACACTAAAAGCATGTGACTCGTACATGTGGTATCTTGATAGTGGGTGCTCTCGTCACATGTCAGGTGACAAATCCTACTTCACATCCCTTGAGAAATATGAAGGAAGAATTGTTACCTTTGGAGATTGTGGCACCTTTAGAGTCATTGGTAAGGGCTCTATAAGTGTCGTTGGTCTTCCTAATTTGGAAAATGTTTTGCTTGTTAACGGCCTTAAAGCTAATCTTTTGAGCATTAGTCAAATGTGTGACTCACATCATGAGGTATTATTTAAAAAAAATAAATAAATGTGAAATTTTGGACAAAAATGGAAATACTGTCATGCATGGGGTTCGCACATTTGATAATTGCTACCGGATTGTTACTATTAATGATCTCACTGGGCACTCGGCCATCATAAGTAATCTAGACTTATGGCATCAACGATTAGGTTACATCAATTGCAAAGACCTAACTAAGATAGCCAACAAAGAGATTGTGATAGGAGTGCCCAAAATGGATAAGACTGTGAACCAGGTGTGCTGGCCATGTCAATTAGGGAAGAAAACTAAAGCCCCTCACAAGAAGGTGAATAGCTTAACAACCAAGTGTCCTCTTGAGCTTGTTCATATGGATCTTATGGGACCCACTCATACAGAAAGCATTAGAGGTAAAAGATATATTTTTTTAACTGTTGATGATTATATTTGATTCACATGGGTTAATTTTTTAAGACAAAAATCTGATATGTTTGATGCTTTCAAGTCCTTGGTCCTAAAAATCCAAAATGAACAGGATGCTTCTATTGGGCGCATCATAAGAATTCGAACTGATCATGATCATGAATTTGAGAATAGCTCATTTTTGGATTTTTGTGATATGCATGGCATTAAGCATGAATTTTTTGCACCTATTACCCCACAACAAAATGGAGTTAACAGGGTTGTTCAAGATATGGTTAGGGTCATGCTCCTTAGTAAGAAATTTTCTTCCAAGTTTTGGGTCGAAGCCTTAAATACCGCTGTTTATGTGGTGAATCATGTATATCTAAGGTCCGACACATTACAAACTCCATATGAATTGTGGAAAGGGTTGAAACCTAATGTAAAATATTTCAAAACTTTTAGGAGTAAGTGTTATATTTTCAAAGATAGAGAGCCTTTGGGCAAATTTGACTCCCATAGTGATAAAGGTATTTTTCTAGGGTATTCAACCACAAGTAGAGCCTTTCTTGTCTACAATCTTCGTACTTTATCTATAATGGAATCTATCAATGTGGTTGTAGATGACACAGATTCTCTAACAGCATCTCTACATGAGGAAGAAGATGGTGATTCTCAACCTTTAGATATGACACCTCAAAGTCAAGGAGAAACGCAAGGCAAACCTCAAGAAAGAAAACAAACATCAAAACCCATGGCAAGCCCTAGTCCAAAGAGTGTACAAAGAGACACCACCACTCTTACTCAACTCACTACCAGTCCTATCTTGGAGCCATTGGCAAGGGTGAAGTTGAATCATCCGATCCAACAAGTGATAGGGAGTGCCTTAGACCAAATGAAAACCTGAAAGCAAATTCGGGAGGAGGTATCTCATATGTGTTATGTTTCTTTAATTGAACCTAAGAATGTAAAAGAGGCCATACTAGATGACAGTTGGGTCAATACAATGCATGAAGAATTAGGTCAATTTGAACGTAACAAAGTTTGGACCCTTGTTACTAGACCTAGAGATATGAATGTGATAGGTACCAAGTGGATCTTTAAAAATAAATTTGATGAGAATGTACAGTGGTTAGGAACAAAGCTAGGTCGGTTGCTCAAGGTTATACATAAGTAGAGCGTGTTGACTATGATGAGACATTTGCCCCTATTGTATGTCTGAAATTTGTTTGTATTTTACTTGCTGTTGCATGCTTTTTAGGATTTAAATTGTTTCAAATAGATGTGAAAAATGCTTTTTTGAATGAGTACTTGAAAGAAGAAACCTATGTTAAGCAACCGAAGGGGTTTGAGGACCCTAAGTTTCCAAATCATGTCTACAAGTTAGAAAAGGCATTGTATGGATTGAAACAAGCCACTCGGGCTTGGTATTCTTGACAATGACTTTCAAAGGGGTAGTGTGGACAAGACCTTATTTGTGAGACATACTAAGCCACACATCCTAGTTACTCAAATTTATATTGATGATATTGGGCTTGGATCCACATTTGAATCTCTTGTGAAATATTTCTTGGATTGCATGACACATGAGTTTGAAATGAGCATGATGAGGGAATTGTCATTTTTCTTAGGGCTTTAAATTAAGCAGTTACCGTCGGGTATGTTTGTTTCTCAGACCAAGTATGCCAAGAACCTTCATTTTAAGTTCGGTCTAGAGTCGGTCAAACATCCACGAACCTCTATGAGCACGAGTCTTTACCTATCTAAAGACTTCTCAAGCATTGATGTAGATCCTACCCTTTATAGAAGTACTAGAGTATGCCTGTGCCTAAAGGTACGGTGTAAATAATATTAAGATTAAAATGCAATTATAAAAATATATTGAAATATTTTTCTTCTTAAAAAACTTGTAACAATTTTGTTTGTATTACATGCTCTATAAAACTCAAATAAAATAACAACTCCCCTAATCTTAATGCAAATTAAGAAACAAATATATCAGATTTATAATGTTCACCAATATTGCAAATCAAAATATAAGAGCAAGTAAAAAAAAATTGTAAACACTAAACAAAAAACATAAATTAAAGTTATTGTATAGTAAATCTATAATAAAAAGAATTTTTTTTTACTAAATCTATATAATAAAGCACATCAGTAAGTGCTCTACAATCTTAACAAATTAAATTGAAAATTAAATATCAAACAATACATATACAATTTTAAACAAATCAAATATAAAAAAATAAAATAAAATAAAATATCAAATAATGCACACCAGACAGTGCTCTGCAAGCTAAAAGAAATTAGATTTAAAATGCACACCAGTTAGTGCTACTATTGCCAATCAAATTATAACTATATAAGAAAAACAAACATTATATTGTCATACACCAAAAGAGTGGGTTAAAACTCTTCTCAATTGTATTTAGGCTCTATTTGAAAAATGCTAACTTAGTTAATTTTCTAATTTTTTATAATAAAAAAAAAAGAAAAAAATCTATAAAATATTTTATGGTGATTTTAAAATTTTTAATTAAAAATTATAATTCCGAAACAGACTTTAAAATTTTATTTGTTACACACCCACCCCAAATAGTTCGTTTACACACCCACCCCAAAGAGCTAAAGGGCCGAGTCAACTCAATTTTTTTTCACTCCCATTCAAACCATAATTCCCAAACGGGTTTGAAATCATAATTCGATTAGAAGCGGGTGAGTTTTTTTTTTCATCCGATCTTGTCAAGTCAGTTGACCAATTGATGGTAAAATTGAGCCTCAACTTGTGAACTAAACATAACACAATACTATCTTCATTAAAAAAATGTTACATGATGAAACCCAAGGATCTCAAAATTCAAAAACAGGTTCTAATTGCTTCTTTGAAATCAATGTTAATGGGAAAATCTAACTAAAATTAAACCCAAGGTTCATTAAATAAAATTAACTGGACTATTTTTTTAAACAAAGATTACAACCAAATACTTAAGCATACATCCACATATATGAATATTTCATAAAGGTAAAGTTTTATCAAGATTTGGGGTTAGCAATTCAGATTATACATAATTAGAAATGAAAAACCAAACGAACCCCTAAGAAGTGAGGCAGTGACTTGAAGAATAAAAAAAGGTTTCAAACAAATTGCTATCAAAATGGTGGGTTTTCTTACCTATCAAAATGATGTTGAGGTTTTCATTTTCTAGAGTTCCAAGAATTAAAACAGAGCAGAAAGAGAAGGAGAAAGAGATTACCTTGGTGAGAATCAGTTCAGTTTCTGCTCTAGAGTCAGAAATTTCTGTTTGGTAACTGGTAAAAACAATGGCACCTGAGGTTTGCCTCAACTGCCCACCCCTTTTTTTTTCTTGAGTTGATTAGATTAAGGGCTTTATATAGGCATGCGTATATGTGTGTATGTGTGTGTAAAATGATTTTGTATGGTTCTAAATATGTGTAAAATGATTTTCTATGGTTCTAAATATTAGCTTATGGAGTGCGTGTCAGCTGTGTTTACTCATATAGATGAATGCACTAATGATTGGGATTCCAATATTATTAGCATATTTATACTTAATTGTTATATCTAGTTATTCATAGAATTAGTTGAAAATCTTTGAGTTTTAGTGATATGCTACTAACTTTATCTTAAATCTCTAGCTCAGGGACTTACCTTGAATCTCTACTAACTTTATCTTGAATTTTAGTCACTATAGATGATAAAATTTATGGTTAAACGATCTCCACATCGTCTTTTGAATATGAGACCAAGAATCATGAAAATTCTCCTTGATAGAGACAAAAGCACAACCCCAATTGCTTCGTCGAATGTCCTATTCAGATGTCCTCCCATCTTCTTTTGCACCAATTGTAGTTTTTTCGAGTAGATCAGCATAAGTTTAGTAACTATATTAGTGCATGCTGATATACATCAATATGAAAACAATCAATATGAATCAGTTTAGTATGTTCAGTATAAAAAGCAGTCAATATGAATGAAGTCTTCCTTAGAGACGGGAACAGTTGTAGGAAGGAGAGAAAAGTAGGGTACACACTCAAGAAAGACCACATGACTAAAGTCTATGTAGAAATTGAAGATAACAGTGAGATCAAAGAGAGAATAAAGTCTGTGTAGAAATTGAAGGAGTAAATAGAAATTGAAATCCGAAAGCACAGCCAGCTGTTTATGCAAATTGTGAGAGCAAATTACACATGCAAACTATATTGACAATGGCAGACCAAGTGTGTGTGCTATTTTGACAATCGAGAAGCAGCAACTCAGGGCAAAACAGTGTTCGATCATTATGGTAGGTCTCTCATAGGCAAACTATCAAACATGTTATGGCCATGGCAGTATAAGCCAACATTTCAACACTTTTCTTCACCCCTATTGCCACTCTACTTCTCATTTCTAATTAAGGATCGCAATGACAATGATAGAGGGCCTGTGTTAGGTAAAACAAATATGCATATGCATAGAACTACGAAGAGATAGTAATCGAGGTAAAAAATAATGAAAACCGCCAATTGTCAATATACAATTGTGAAGGTAGATTTAACCTATAAGTCTGTATTGGCCACCAAATTCTAATAAAAATAGGAAATCAAACCCAAAATTACATAGATTGGAAGGCCCAATAAACCCAATTTTAAACCCAGATGATGAAACTAAAAATATATCAATGTATTCATGAATGTATGAATTAATGAAATGATGGAGAAGAACAAAGAGAGAAGGGAAAAAAAAATCAAACCCAATCAACAGAATGTACAAAATTGGGGTAAAATACCTCTGTTCTTGAAGACGATAGTGAGATCAAAGAGAGAGTAAAGTTTGTGTAGAAATTGGAGTAAATTGAAATTGAAATCCAAAAGCACAGCCAGAGGATGTATCAGTTTTGGCACAAGAGGGGTGGCGCAATCAACAACGGTGGAGGAGGAGGCGGAGGCGGAGCAAGGAAGGAGGCGATGATCTTCTTCGAGGATAAAAGCGGTCGTCGGGGAGAGGGATGGAGGAGGTAGTATGCCACAGAGAAGAAGAGAGTGAAGAAAATGCCGTTGGTTAGGTGTAGAGGGAGAGGTAAGGCAGTTGTGTAGAGAGAGAACATGTAGAGAGGAGTTGAGGAGAACGTGTGGTACTGAAAGCAGACGTATTTGGGCAGACGTGGGAGAGAGAGAGAGAACAGAGAGGGTTTGAGCGGGAATCACTTTGATCTACACCGTTAATATATTTTTAGGATTGATTTGAGCCATTCAAAAGAAATATATCTCTGATACATTTTATATATTTTTAAAATCCATTCTGTTTTATTATATAAATGTTAGGGAGTCTTCTCACAGCCGACCAACCCGCCATTGAATTTAGTGTAGGTGTTTGTGCCCGTTATCAAGCTTGTCCTAAAGCGTCTCACCTTCTAGTCATCAAGCGTATTGTCAAGTACGTTAGTGGGACTTTAGGGTATGGGATTTGGTTCTCGTCCGACACTAGGACCGATATTACTGGCTATTCTGATGTCAATTGGGTAGGGTGTGCTGATGATCGCAAAAACACATCCAGAGGTTGTTTTTACCTCATGAATAATTTGTTTGCATAGCATAGCAAAAAGCAGAATGCCATATCTCTTTCGACTGCCGAGGTTGAGTCTATTGCTGCAGGGAGTTGTTGTACTCAAATGATTTAGATGAAGCAAATGCTTTATGACTATAGGATAGACGATGACATCCTTACTCTTTTCTGTGATAACACAAGTGCCATCAATATCTCTAGAAATCTTGTTCAACACTCTTGCACTAAACATATTGACATTAGTCACCATTTTATTCGAGAGTTAGTTGAGGAGGGCCTTGTTGTTCTTGATCATGTACCCACCGAGCATCAAAGAGCAAACATTTTTACAAAACCCCTTGATCTTCTTAGGTTTGAGTTCCTTAGAAAGACCTTGGGAGTAGTGTTCATAAACTAGAGTGTGTCTTGTTGCATGAGTGGATGTGAGTGATTGGTGTTCTGTGTGCCTGGATGTTATAATCTCATTGTCATTGATACTTGTCATCTTTGCACATAGATTTGTTTGAACACAGCTCATGCTGCTTACAAGGTTCACACGTATTTGTCCATGGCTTATTTTGAATGTACATGCTAATTAATTTCATGATCTCATTCTATACCCATCTTTGAGTTAAACTGTTGCAGGGGTTTCCGCATAAGTGATCAAATTTCTCTATGGACTACTAGCATTGTGATTGTGCATTCCTAGAGGAATTGACCTATACTAGCATATCATGGGTGATGTTCAATCTCTTACCCACCTACCATCTTTTTGCATCTCCATGACTTTTTCCTCAATTCTTTGTAATTAAGACATGAGGAAAAGGCTACCTCAGAGACACCAACCATGCTATCCTTATTTTATCTATGCTTCTCTGGTTTGGTTTCCATACTCTTGAGCATGAAATCTGCTAGTAAGTGCCTAAAAGAAAGAAAGCAAGAAAAATTAATAAATCTGATTGATTGATTGAGGGGGAACCTCCGCCTTTACTCAACAAATACCCCTTGATTCCTAGTGGTTTGACTTTCCTTAGTTGTGCTTAGATTCTCTTGCCGAAGGTCCAACCATCTAATCACTACTAGGATTAACTCTGCCAGGCAATTGTGGACACTCACGGATTGGGCACACACACACTAAAAATGTGAGCCCTCATGGTTTTCGTTGAGTCCTGCATTCATATGCTACCTATACTCATTGATACATGCTTACCTTGCTTGCCACTGATATCATGTTCACATTGTCTATCTTACAAGATTGAGGGTTTCATGATGTGTGGATTATCTCATTTTAGTGTTCCATTATTGCCATCATACTAATCCATTCTTGTTCCATTTGATACCATGTTCTATGAGTGGTTTTGGATACTCAGAAGTGTATGTTTGAGGGCCTTGCATGCCTATATTAATTGTTGACATCGCTCGAGCGACGGTTCTTACGCTCAAGCAGTAAATGCCTCAATCTAGTAATTTTGTAGGTGGTCCAAACTTCTGAGAGCATGTCCTTTGGGCTCGAGCAACAAAGCCTTGGCTTGAGTGACGGAACCATGTTTCAGTGACTTCACTCAAACGACAAAATGGTCGCTCGAGTGGTCTGCACTAGTTTAAATTGCTAGAATCGTCCTCTCAGTTCACTTTTTTTCCCAAATCCAGGGTGATTTCATCCTCCTTGCTTTATGCAACATTGATCTCCTCGATTTCAAGTGGTTTAGTGCCTTTCCAAGTAATGATTGAATCCTCTAAAAAACGAAAGGCTACTGTGTCACGTCCCTCCTATAACACTGAGAAATTCTAATCTAAGGAGAAAGCCACTTTGTTTCAGGATTTCTATGAGTCTAGGACCGTCCATCTAGAGTGTGATGTTTAACCCACCACCTTTGAGTCCATTCCCATTTGCTCTATCTTTGATTCGCTAAGAGGTGACGTGTCTTTCTCTTCTCGGGCTAATAAAGTCTGAGTTGGGTTTGGGAATTCTATTGTAACATTCAGTCCGTTGATCTAGTCGCTACTTCTTTCAAAACATAGGTCCATTCCAAGGAACTCCATGCCAATGCGGAGTTTATTTGGTCCTACCTTGATATTCTTTCTGTGCAAAATTGTCACTTTCCATTCCTTGCCTTTCGCAATGCTGACTTTGATATGGTGCCTTTTGAAATATGTGTCACATCTCGAACTTGCATTGCCAGGGCACTTATTAAACAAAATGAACTCCTCCTTTATTTTCACCTCTTGAACATCATTGTTTATGCCAATATTCATGTCACTACCCATAGTTCCAACATCTCTCAGGACTAAGGTTATGTTCTCTACTGTATAGACCATCGTCTTCCTATTAATCTTCCAAAAATGATTGTTGAAAAGATGATTTCGGTTTTAGAAAGGAAAAAATCCTTAGGGCATTCGTATGGGTGTCTTGTCAATCGGATTCCATCGTCTATTTCTGTCCCTTCCTCTTTAGACGATGAGTTTGCGTGTCCAGTAAAACCTATTACTAAAAGGACTTTATCAAAAAGTCAAGCTCATATTAAGAGGGTTTCGTTAAGGATGGGTGGTTCTAGTGCAAGTGAGGATTAGATAGATGAAGAAGCTGAACTGGATATTGCAATTGCTGGTAAGGGGGAGCAGCCTGCTCTAGCTCGTACTATTTGAGGACATCTTTACCAGGTCGGGCAAGCCATGTTTGCACGTTTCGATCTGTTGGACACCCAGATGGATGTATATGATGTATGTCTCACTGACTTAGAGATATCCACTGATGCTCGTCTTACTACTTTGGAGGCTTTCTCTAGACGAATAGAGCATGCCATGGACCAGTCCTCTCTCTAACTTGCACAGATACTTTCACTACTTCAGATGCAATAGCAGCCTCCACCACCACCGTATCCATGATGGTTTTCTGTTTATCTATTTTGGGCAGATCTTATTTTTCTTGATGGACATATCTTCTTGTTTCTTATTTTGATAGTATGTTACTTGTCTGTTTTTGGCCCCTTTGATTATTTCTGTCTCTCTCAATCACGAAAGGAGAGTATTTGGTTTGGTTTGGTTGGTTGGGATTATATTTGGTTTATATGTTTTGATGGTTTGGATTATGGGTTTTTTTTTTTTTTTTTTTTTTTTTTTTTTTTTTTTTTTTTTTTTTTATCATTTTTATCATTTGTCTATCACTGCTAATCATGCTAATAATTCATTTATCTATTTCTAGTGTTTGTGCAATGTTGTGTTCTTTGCAGGTGGTTTATTCTCTTCGCACGGTTATTAAAAAGTGGTGTTTTAGAATGGTTTAGTTTTGTGTGTGTGTGTGTGTGTGTGTGTGTGTCTAAAGCATAAGTTTGTTAGGATGCAAATGTTAGATGTGTTTTTTTTTGGGAATTGACAAAGGGGGAGATTATTAGGTCCCTTATGTTGTCAATTTCGCAAGCAAACACTTTTTTTAGTTGTAACTTCAATGGTTGTTTCTTCATGGACTGCTTGAGTAACAGAGTGGTCGCTCGAGCGAAGAATCCCTGCTTCCAGAAATTCAACCTATTTGTAAAAATACTAGAAGGGGTCAATGTTCGCTAGAGCGAGCCTTGTGGTGGCTCGAGCGATGGCATTTTTGGTTTCATGCGTGTAAGGCACAATGCTCGAGTGACCATTCCATTGCTTGAGCAGTCTCTGTGACCCTACTCACTATAAAGCTGTACAAAAGATAGATTCTAAGGTTATGGCATCTAGATCTACATCTTGAGAGTTTGTGATTGCTTCTGGAGCTTTTTACTTATTTCCTTTGATGTCTTTGTGAGTTTATCTCATGAGTTAAATTGATTACATCAAAGAGGTGTTTGATCATTCTATTCAAAAAGAGTTTGTTTGGTAGATTCCAAAGGTTCGAGGGTGAAGGCTTTGAAGGAGTTCGAAGTGACTCATTGTCACGGATTTGACATGGGTGTTGTGGATTCAACATTAGACTAATCAATTCTGAGACAAAGGTGTTGGTTAAATAAGCACAAGTGGTGGAAAACAATTTTATAGTGTGTTGGGTAAATTGTTTGATAATCTTGTGTATGTTCATTCTTTATAATGGATCGATTAGTAGCATTTCGCTTGTAGTTTTTAAATCACAATTGGAGGTGCTCTAACTATGATTTTTTCCACGTATAAATAGTTTGTGTCGATTTATTAATTGTGAAACAACAATCAAAATCACTTTTGTACGTGCTAAATGATTTAAATTGTTAGTTTTGATTGTTTGAGATTTGTTGCAATTCAATCTATTTCGAATCATGAATCAAGTAGGTTTTTCACAGTATGTAACCGTTGTAGGCATCCAGGGTAAGGTTAGCAAAGTAGCAAAAGATGGGGCATACTGAATAATCCAAGTCCAATTCTTTGGGGAATTTCTAGAATACTAACACCTAACTTTGTAACCCTATACTTGTTTATTTGATTAGCTTGTTTAATTGTTTATTATAGTTATGAATGTGTATTGGATTGGGAAAAAAGAGCTGGGTGTGTGTGCGTTTACTGGGCATTCCAAACTAATGGTTGTAGACGTCGTGTCTTTTTGGATATTAAGCATGTTTCCACCCCCAAATGTTGTGTTAACTTGCTTTAACCTACATAGGCCCTGTTTGTCAGCACTTATTTTTAGCTTTCAGCTTAATTTAAGCTGTTTTGATATGTTTGGTTTAGCTTATGCTTATAGCTTATAGCTTTGTGGAAGTCAGAAATCAGCTTATTCTGTGAGCTGGGTTGGATATGCTTTGAGAATAAGCTGGAAATCAGCTTAAGCTGAAAGTTATAAGGTATAAGCTGTTTGGGCATAAGCTATAAGCAGTCTCCCACAGCTCTGCCAAACAGGGCCATAGAGTCACCACTTAATTTTTAACGGAAACTAAGAAACCTTTAAAAAGGAAAACTAAGTAAAGGCACTAACCCGTCACAACCAAATATTTTTGGTTCGGGAACTTAGGTACAAGAAAAGAAGGTCATTAATTGATGCACCCCTCTTGCCTAGTCAAGTGATTGGCCTCTACTAACCTTTTATTTTATGAGATTAAAGAATTAATTTTTCTACAAAATTCATTATTAACCCTAAAACCCTTAAGTTATCCTAAAACTAGATGATTTAAATAAAATAAATATAATTTATTTTAATTGAAAAAATAAAGCCATGTTTTCTATTAAAATAATGATTTTCCACTCAAAAGAGATTTTTAATACAACATGGCCATAAACTTGAACTAAAATAAATAATATTCATAAAAACATCCAAAAGATTCAATTTTGCATAGAAAAGTATGTAGACTTGGATTATTGAAAAACAATGCAACAAGCAAGTATATGCTATGAAGAATAAGGAAACTTACCCAAATGCCCACTCAAGTGTCTTATATGCATTACATAAAATAAGTATGAACCTTAAAGATGCAACTAATCATAAAATAATGACCCTAAGCCCGGTTTGAGGCTACTAACATGATTTTTAAGCACAAAAAGCAACTAACACGTAACACAAAGAAAAATATGTTGAAACTAGATAATGATCAAATAGAGCTGTATGTAGGAGTATTACATGATTTATGTAACCTAAACATGTTGTTTGATAAACTAAACAAAACATGTGAAACAAAGTGAAAAACTAATAACATACATGATGATATGAAAAACTAACACCCTAGTATGATTAAATATTGAAAAATATGGATTAAAAACTACTGAAATCAAGTAAAAGGAGACACTTACTTGTTGGTTTGATTATCAAACCAAAGAATGTGAAGAAAGACTAGAAACCATTATTTGATTGCTTCCCTTAGGTTTAGGCTTTTCTTTGATTTGAGTTCTTCAAACCTTAGATGATTTTTTAGTTCTTAGAGTTGCTGTAGGAGGGTGTATTTTCGGAGCCTACGGTTTGAGAGAAGAGGAAGCAAGGAATTTCACTCAAAAACTCACCATTTTGCTCAAAAGTTCAGCATTTTGAAAAGGAAGGAGAGGGGGTGTATTTATAGGCAAAGACGAGCATTGGGGGTCAAGAAAGATCCTCTTAGGGCTTCCCATCGCTAACTTGTGGCGCCCCTCCCCCCCCCCCCCCTTATTTGCAATATAGTCCAAGAAAAACAATGCAGCAGCATAAGGCATGTTTGTGCGGTCGTACATCCTTGGCAAACTTTTATATTTTGGGTATAACTTTCTCATCCAATATTGGATTGAGGCAAATCAAGCGGCATTAGAAATTTCATTCAAAGGGATACAATTTTGTGTGAAATAGAAATTTTCAAATTCTAACTTTTTCTAGATAAAAATAGGCTCTCAATACGTACCAACAAACAATAATTTTGGCAAAAAACAGTTTTAGCATGAAAATGGCAGTACAAGAACTCTAGTAACTTTAAGCATCTCTAAGGTTGAAATTATGATACCTTTTTTCATCGGGAAGCATTTCAAGCACCTAAGTCTTAATGATCTGCCAAAATGGAGTGTCTACAGTTGCCTCTCTTTGACAGAACTTGAGTAGTCATACATGACGAGAGTGAATGCCAAAGCTCCAAGACCAACCCATTTGAGAAGCCATAAGACTTAAGGCAATGCCATACATTCATGCAAGTGATGAAACCTGTAGGTTCCCTACATATCCTTGTTGTAAGGAAACAAATCAGTTGTGATAACCACACCATACACATCATTTACATATATTTAATTATGAGATTTTGGATGATAATTTACATATTCTGATTTAATTATAGAATTTATTAGCATATTATGTGCCTAATTTGAGTATGTATAATATGTGTTTGATTGTGTCTGATTCATATATGATGTTGTTAAATATTTATGTTTGAATCAAAAAATGAACGCCTAAATGGCTTAAGAAAGTATAATTGATGAGTTCAATCAGTTTAATTTCATGTATTGAACCGTATGGGAGTTCAATTAAAAATTCGATTCGATTTAGTAAAATTAAGATTTGATTAAACTGAGTCCTAATAGGAATTAATTAAGTTCAGAAAGTTATGTGGATTGGGGATTATCATTATTCTGAATTGGTTTTGCTTGTGAAATGTCTAATTTGAATATATAAATTATTAATAGGCATTTTGATTTTGATCAGAAATTGAAAGATTTGACGATTTGAGAAACTAAAATTGATAAACTTAATAAGTTTAGTTTAGGTAGCATTTGGTAACGTTTACGTTTTTTGTTTATGTTTACAAAAATTTTATAAACTGGCTTTTGTTTATTTTTAGAAAAACATAAATTACAAACGCGTTTGATTTGAACAAAATGTTTAAAAACATAAACTAAAAAATATGTTTGTTCAGGCCTAAAATATTTATATTTATTTTTATTATTTATGACAATGGGATCACACACATTATAATAGAAAAAAAAATTAATTAAAAAAATAATTGAAAAAAATTTAATTGGAAAAAAAAATTATTTGAAAAAATATTAATTAAAAAAATAATTGAAAAAAAAATTTAATTGGAAAAAAAAATTATTTGAAAAAAAAAATAATTAAAAAAAATTATTTGAAAAAATAACTAATTGAAAAAAAAAATTTATTTGAAAAAAAATTAATTAAAAAAATTATTTGAAAAAAATAATTAAAAAAATTATTTGAAAAAATAATTAATTGAAAAAAAAATTAATTAAAAAAATTATTTGAAAAAAAATATTTAAAAAAAAATTAATTGAAAAAAAAAATTATTTGAAAAAAAAAGTTGAAAACTGAAAGCGTAAACTCATTTTTTGAGTTTACGTTTTTTCGTCAAATTTGTAAACTGAGACAATCATTTATAAATCAAAAAAATTATCAAACAAGTTTTTATGACAGTTTTTAAAAAAAATTTAAATATAAACTGAAAACTAAAAACTGAAAACTGAATGGTTACCAAACAGATAATATTTAGAGTCTTTTAGGAGTTTGATTAAAAATCTGATTCAAATTGGTAAAATTAAATACAATTAAATTAGGACTTAACTGCTAGTCATTAGATTAGTTAACATGAGAATTATATATAATTAATTAAGTTTAAGAATTAATTAAATAACTAATGCATAATTAGTAGTAAATCTAATCTAGGTTAATAATATAAGTAATGGAGAAATGTTAAGACTATTCTAGAAATTAAAAGAAAGCTCTTTGTATTTGTTATCAATAAAATAATTAAAGAGGAGAAATCATTTGTAATCAAAACTTTTGTGTTGGAGAAGAACTCTAAGAGCAGAGAGAGAGAGTTCAATTCTTAGAACCTATTTGCAGGAAATGGTGAAGAAAAGCTAAGGAAAAGCTAGGAAAGGTAAAGAATTGAAGAGGAGTTCAATAATTTGTCAAGAATTCACCAAATTGAAGATTTTAGGCTGAACCGCCAAGGATAGCATTCGACCAAGTCACTGTGAGTAATATCTTTGTAAAGATATTTTCGTAAAGTTATTTTGTGAAATATTCTGATATGATATGTTTTCTAAAATTATATTTTGACATGAATGAATGAGTTTTTGTTTTGATAATTTAATTTGGCATCCTGTAATGAATTCTCTATGAAAATTATATATTGGACCTGAAGTCGTTCTATCTTATATGTTTTAAGTTGGACCACAGGTCGTTCTGTACAACTGTTATATATTGGACCAAAGGTCATTCTACCATGTATTGGACCAAAGATCATTCTTCCATGTATTGGACTAAAGGTTGTTCTACCAAGCTTAAATTTGTTTAATGTATTAGATGAACCATATAATTTATTAAAAATATGTACGATTTATTTCTTAATGATGTTTTGAATATGATAAGAATGTTTTCTAAAATTTGAGACTCATTCATTAAATCCTTTACATTGTTATTACTCATTAGGCTTTAGCTCACCCCCTTCCCTTATGTATATGTAGGTGAGCATCTGGAAGATCAACATTAAAGCTTGTCTTGGAGTCCGCCCTTTTTTTGTCAAGTCACCCAAGGATGTGCCTCCGTGATGAGGCTTTAGCTTTTGTTTTTGACCACGCTTTGTTAAGCATCATTTTGTTATGATTTGTTACGCAATGTATGTGATCTTGGGTTATGTAGTAGATGAATGTTTGTTTATATATTATAAGTGTATTATGAGATGTTTTAAATATTTCTGATCGTATCATGTATGCATTGCTCAATGGACAGTGTTATTTCTATTTTGCTTCTACTTCAGACCCTGATATTATTTAAATATTTTAAAATTGTGTCCTTGAGGCCGTAGGTAATCTATGATTACTGGCCGATCACCGCTCTAACCTCCAAAGACGGCTTAGAGTTGTAGCGATCCCAGTTTTGCCACTTCGTTGAGTATGTTGATGATCGAACTGCCCGGTCAGCTCGCGGTGGTCCAGGGGGCAACACCTTTTGGCGGGTCCAAGGGCAGTGCCCTGGCGGGGATCGAGCTACCCAGTTAGCTCGTGGGGGTCCAGGGGGCAGTGCCCCTTGGCAAGTCCTAGGGTAGCGCCCTGGCAGGGTTGAGGGACAGCACCACCAAAGCAAAAATGCAAAATGCAAAATGCATTAGAAGTTGCTTGTCTGCTCGAGCGAAAAATGTTTGGTTTCAGAAGTTTGACCTGTCTGCAAAAGTACTGGGAAAGTGTATTTGACGTTCGAGCGGGGCTTTCCACGCTCGGGCAAACCATGTTATATCAGCTCGTGAATCTGATATTTCAGATCACTTTTGTATATCTCTCTATAAAAACCCTTTCCTCTCCCTTTTCTTTACATTTTCCTACACCAAATTGGATCAAAACCTTGATTTCTCAAGATCCATTAGAGTTCTGCCGTAAGTTCTTCATAAAAGTTGGTTAACTTCTCGAGGGCTTCATTGTGTGCGGTGAAGATCGAGTTTCGACGCCGTTGATTTTGGGGGTTTCATCTCATTTCTTCTTCAAAATTTGAGGTAGGAATTTTCTTAGAGTTATATATATATATATATTTGCAAGATCTAGATGATTTTCAAAATCATCTTTCGATAGCTTTGAAAATTGATTGTAAATTCGAGAAGTTGAGAGATTTTGAAAGTGGGTTTGTCTCTTGGTCTTTTAAAATGATCTTATGAGTTTTGATCTTCGTTGATTGAAGAAAAGATGATTTTGAAAAGTTTTCTTTCAAAAGATTTGAGTTGTATAGTTTTGGTGAGAAAACCTAGAATTTGGGGATATTTTTAAAAAAGATTGAAAATCCATGAATGATATTGTTATATTAATTTTGTGTGTCAAAATAAATAGATGTTTGGAAAATTTTTTATTTATATTTATATAAATGATGAATTTCATGAAATATGAGAATTGTTGTTCATTTTCAAAATTATTGTTCAAAACGTTGAAATAGTCTTGAAATGACTAATTGTTGAGGATACTTGAGAAGAGGGAATTGTGTTATTCCTTGGATGATGGATTGGAATAAAAGTATTTATATTTATCTTGTGAAATTGGCATATCAATTCATTTGATTACGTTAAACTTTGAAAGTTGATTTGAAAACTTGTATTGAGAAAAGAATGTTGAGAAACAAGTTTTCATGGAATGGTTTTGGGATAAATACGTTGGTAAGTCTTAATAGGTGGTATAGATGATATTGAATAAGTTGGCCTGATAGTCCGGGGTGAAAGACTGAAAACTTGTGCGAATAGGTGTTGAGCCTTCCGGTTAATACCAATAAAAATGACAAGTTGGTAGTACTTGTATAGTCTACTTACAAACACCGACCTAGGGATTACCAGAGTCGTGTTTACAGCCCTTGAAATAAATTGTTAAGTTTTGAACAATTGAAATTATATGATATCATTGAGCATGATGATTTTCAAAAGATGAAAATGTAATTTATCTTCAAAAAGGGCATAGCATGGCATGTGCATTTACTTGTATAAAATGTATATACTTTGTTAAGAATTTCCTACTAAGCTTTATGATCACCCTATAGGATTTTTGTATAGGAAAAGATGTGGTGATCCCACCCAACTAGGGGCGTGGAAGTATGTGTGTTAGGAGTACAATGCTCTCATTTTGCTGTGACTCTGTGTGCAAGCCAAGAGCTGTGTTTGTATGGGTTTGAATAACCGTTTTGTGTAACCAGGCTCAAGCCTTGGAAACTTGTAAACCCTTGGGGGTATTTATTTGTTTATTTACATGTTGTTGGATTAATGTATTGTTGCATGAAGGACTATTGTATCATGTAATGTAAGTTTGGAGATTTATATTCGGTTTTTCTTGAAAGAGCCATGATTGTTGTCTTATCATTTGGGCTAGAAATTTCGGCATTACAAATTGGTATCAGAGCTACCGGGTTTGAATACTTGGAGCTCGTGGGAAGTGGTTGTTTAACCACAATGGGTTCATTTAGCATGCTTAGGAAGTGTTATGCATTTTGTGACTATGTGATAACATGTTTATGTGACTAAATGGGTATGGGATTGGACTTTTGGGATGTTGTTTGCGCTTGTTAAATTCCTTGAGGTCTTATTAGAAGGGTACTTGATCGATACTCATTTTACTAAGAATTCTTGATTTTTCGTGGGACGAATCTCATCATAAGAGTATAATCCGTATGTGTTTACATGACTAAGTACTTATGTGGGATGAAATTTAATTGTTATATAGTAGAGGAATATATAGCATTATTGTTATCAAACATGTAAAGCAAGTTGCGGGCACGTGTGGGTTAGTGTGCTAAATTAATTCTATTGTAATTTATAGGATGTCAGGAAGAGGTCAAACCCATGGTGGTGGAGACGGGAGGCGTGGTAGGGCTCTCCGAGGTGTGCATGAGGTACCGGTCTATGAGGTTCCGGTGCAAGAGGAAGAGTCTAGCCAAGCTAATGTAGCCGAATAAGTGGGGTATGCGGGAATCCCGGGACAAGCAGGTCAAATCGCAATGGGAGCCCTAGCTCGAGAAATGGCAAGGGCTTTAAGAAAGTCTATGAACTTGTTAAGGGTGGAGAATCAAGCCCGAGAGAACACCACAGAGTCAAGGGTGAGTTTCCCTACTAGAGAGTTCTTGCTGGCCAAACTGGATGAGTTCCATGGTGGTCCCGAGCCCAAGAAAGCGAATGAGTGGCTCGAACAAACTGTGAAGACATTTGAGATGCTTCACATCGAAGATAGTGAACTAAGAGTGACTCTAGCGAGTTACTACCTTAAGGGAGACGCAGGTCAATGGTGGAAATATGACAAGGGTAGAGTAGAGCAGACATGGGAAGCCTTTGCGGTTGCTTTCCAAAATAAATACATACCTCCTACTACTAGGGAGAGATTGAGGCAAGAGTTTAAAGACCTCAAACAACTCGACATGCCTGTGGCCGAGTTTGAGGCAGTCTTCTCTAGTTTGTCCAGATTTGCACCAAAGTTGGTGGCAACGGAAGAGTGCCGTTGCATTGAATTTGAAAAGAAATTGAAAACAAAAATTATGTTCAAGCTTGTCGGAAATATGATTTGGGAATATGACCATCTTGTGGAGACGACGACACACGTAAAAATTTCCATACAAGCCGAGGAGAAGAGCCTTTGGAGTTCGAGGTCTAGGGGCCAAGAGTCTTAAGGAGACTATAGGCAGAACAAGAATAGCAGGAACACCTATCCATCCTAATCCCAACCATAGCAGTCTAGATCCACTTTTCCTTTGCTTAGTGCATGTCCGGGAAAAAGTGTATCGAGTAGCTTCTCGTGTTTCAAGTGTGGCCAACCAGGTCACAAAGCCTTCTCATGCCCACAGAAAGGAGGAGGGCAGTTAATAGTACCACCACCTAACCAATCTCAAAGTCAGTCTCAGTCTCAGAATAAAGGTCAAGGGTTTAATTGTTATCAGTGTGGTCAGCGCGGGCATATGAAGAGAACTTGCCCACAGTTAGGAGGCGCATCTGGCGCATCAGGGTTGAGGCAGACTCAGAGCCACCAGCAGGCTCAATCAGTCCAAGCTTCGTGAGTTAATCAGGGAGCCGCTTCAGCTCAGTCAGTATAACAAGCCTATGCTCCGAGAAGGAGCAAGTCAATCAAGGGCCACAGGGGTGCGTGTATGCTGTTACCGTGCTAGAGCAGTTGCCAAAATCCTCAGTTGTGAGAGGTATTTTTGTTGTGTGTAATTCTTTGGCTAATGTATTGATAGACACGGGTACATCTCATTCATTTATATCCACTGCATTTGCTTCTGCATTGGGGTTAGAGGTAGCACGGTTAGTGCCTCTACTCAGAGTAGAGTCACCTGTTGGGGGTACAGTTGATTTAGACTGGGGTTGTCGTGATTGTGAAATAGAAGTTGCCGGGTGTTGACTTCCGTTTGCGTTTGTGTTGCTAGAAAAGTCGAGTTTTGATGTCATTTTAGGCATGGACTGGTTGTGTTCTTTTCAAGCTGTGATTGATTGTTATCATCAGAGAGTTACAGTGTGCACTTCAGGTGGTGATCGTTTCTATTTTCAGGGAAACTAAGTTGATAGAGCCTTGTCGCTAGTTGTTGACCCTCGTAGTAGGAGCAAGCTTAGTGGCCTTCTTGCAACTCTCTTGGATAATGAGAGTGACCGAGCTCGTGTTGAGTTACCAAGGGTAGTTTGTGAATACCCAGATGTCTTTCCAGAAGATCTTACTAGTTTACCACCTCACCGGGAGATCGAGTTCTCCGTTGAATTAGTGCCTGGCACGGCACCGATTTCCATGTCACCGTATAGATTTGCACCCACCAAATTGCATGAGTTGAAGATTCAACTCCAAGAAGTTTTAGACAAGGGCTTCATTCGCCCTAGTGCATCGCCTTGGGGAGTGCCGGCTCTTTTTGCGAAGAAGAAGGATGGGTCATTGCGGCTGTGTATTGATTACCACAAGTTGAATAGGGTTACAGTTAAGAACAAGTATCCTCTACCTAGAATAGATGATTTGTTTGACCAACTTAGAGGGTCTCGTTGCTTCTCAAAAATAGATTTGAGGTCGGGGTACCATCAGTTAAGAGTCCGGAAGGAGGACATTCAGAAGACGGCCTTTCGTACTCATTATGGCCATTATGAATTCCTTGTAATGCCTTTTGGGTTGACCAATGCACTGGCTTCCTTTATGGATTTGATGAACAGAATTTTTCAGGAATACTTGGACCGTTTTGTGGTCGTCTTTGTGGACGACATCTTGATTTATTCAACCTCTGAAGAGGAACACGAGACTCACTTGCGGGTAGTGCTGGGTTTACTTAGTAAGCACCAATTGTATGCCAAATTTGAAAAATGCGAGTTTTGGTTAACAGAGGTGAAGTTTTTTGGGCATGTAGTGTCTAGAGAGGAAGTGACTGTGGACTCCTCAAAGATAGATGCTGTACAGGATTGGGAATAACCCAAGAATGTTTTTGAAATCTGGAGTTTCATGGGATTAGCGTGGTATTATCGACATTTTGTAAAGGACTTCTCTAGACTAGCTGCACCTTTGACTAGGTTGATTAGAAAGGGTATCAAATTTGTGTGGAGTGAAGCTTGTGAAAAGTCATTCCAAGAGCTTAAGACTAGATTGACTACCGCATCGGTTTTGATAATTCCAGAAAGGGGTTTAAATTACACTATCTATTGTGATGCGTTCGGGGATGGACTTGGTTGTGTCTTGATGCAAGAGGGAAAAGTTGTGGCCTACGGTTCACAACAATTGAAAACTCATGAGAAAAATTACCCCACCCATGATCTAGAATTAGCAGTGTTGATTTTTGCTTTGAAAATTTGGAGGCATTACTTGTACGGTAAGAAGTTTGAAGTCTTCTCCGATCATAGGAGTCTAAAGTATTTGTTTTCTAAAAAAACTTCAATTTACGACAACGGAGGTGGATGGAATTTATGGAGGATTATGACTTTGAGTTACACTATCATCCAGGGAAGGCCAATGTGGTGGCTGATGCTTTGAGTCGAAAATCTGTGAGTAATTTGGCAAGTGTGGCCATTCGGGAATGGGATATCCTAGATGTTATTGGCAAGTTTGATTTGCACTTGGGCGAGTCCGAAGAGAGTGCTACCTTGTTTACTTTGAATGCTCAACCTACCTTGGTTAGTAAGGTCATAGAGGCACAAAGAGGAGACCGTGATGTGGAATCAATCCATGTTAAGATTTCCAATGGAAAGGAAGAGAAAGGTTTGAACGTTCACTCGGATCTGAGTGTACATTACCTAGACCATTTGTTTGTACCAGTATCTTGTAGAGAGGAAGTACTTCGGGAGTTCCATCACTCACACCTTACGGTACACCCAAGAGGCACTAAAATGTATCATGATCTTAGTCATCAGTTTTGGTGGAGGGGTATGAAACGGGATGTCGCTTCATTTGTATCGAAGTGCCTTACTTGTCAACAACTGAAAGCCGAACACCAAAGACCAGCGGGTTTGTTATAACCCTTACCGATAGCCGAGTGGAAATGGGAGCATGTTACCATGGATTTTGTAGTTGGGCTTCCTAGAACACAACGAGGCAATGACGTCGTTTGGGTGATTGTTGATGGATTGACTAAGTCTACCCATTTCATTCCAATATGCACCAGCGACTCAGTTGAATGCTTGGCAAAGTTGTACATTAGAGAGATAGTTGGACTTCATGGAGTCCCTATGACTATTGTGTCATATAGGGATCCTCGTTTTACTGCTCGGTTTTGGCAAACCCTTTAAGAAGCGTTGGGAACTAAGTTAACTCTTAGCACCGCTCAAACCAATGGACAGTCGGAACATACCATTCAGATTTTGGAAGACATGCTTAGAGCTTGTGTCCTTGATTTTAAGGGGCCTTAGGAAAGGCACTTACTATTGATTGAGTTTGCTTACAACAATAGTTACCAAGCTAGTATTGGGATGGCACCATTTGAGGCCTTATATGGCCGACCTTGTAGATCATCGGTTTGTTGGGCTGAAGTAGGTGATGAACTGTTACTGGGTCTGGAAAGAGTTAGAGAGACAACCAAGAAAGTTGTTCTCATTCGAAAGAGGTTAGTTATGGCCCAAAGCCGACAAAAGATTTATGCCAATAAGAGGAGATGACCTTTATCTTTTGAAGTTGGTGACCATGTATTTCTAAAAATCTCACCAAGGCGGGGTTTGATGAGATTTGGTAAGAGTGGAAAATTATCTCCAAGGTTCATTGGGCCTTTTGAGATCTTAGAATGAATTGGGGAAGTGGCATACCGATTAGCTTTACAACCACAACTTTCAGGAGTTCACAACGTATTTCATGTAGCTATGCTTAGGAAGTATAAACCCGACCCTTCTCATGTGCTTGATTGGGCTGACTCCGAGGTAGATGAGGATGCCTCTTACGAAGAACAACCGGTTCAAATATTAGTTACCCAGGAGCAAGTACTACGGGGCAAAACTATACTGTTGGTAAAGGTGTTCTGGAGACACCGTGGGGTTGAAGAAGCGACGTGGGAACGGGAGGCGAAAGTCCACTCCAAATATCCGAATTTATTTGAAAATGCTTAAGTTGCTTTTCTTTGTAATATTCCCTAGTGTTAAGGGAAACGTATTTAAAGTTGTTAACCACATGTTGATATGTGCGTTGTTGTTTTAAGCATAAGGTTATTTAGAGTTGCCATTACTTTTTGGGAAATTTCATGTTTTTGCATATTTGGGAGGTTGTTGTTAATGAGATAACCATGGTGGAATTTGGTTGAGAATTAGTATTGTGATTTGAAAATGAAATAGCGTGGTTTTGATTGCTAGAAACCCTCTGTTTGGGTAGTTTGATTTAAAATTTTGGGGACGAAATTCTTTAAGGGGGGAAGGTTGTAGCGATCCCAGTTTTGCCACTTTGTTGAGTATGTCGATGATCGAGCTGCCCAGTCAGTTCATGGGGGTCCAGGGGGCAGCGCCCGTAGCGGGTCCAAAGGCAGTGCCTTGGCGGGGATCGAGCTGCCCGGTTAGCTCGCGGGGGTCTAGAGGGTAGCACCCCTTGGCAGGTCCTAGGGTAGCGCCCTGGTGAGGTTGAGGGGCAACGCCCTCGAAGCAAAAATGCAAAATGTATTAGAAGTTACTTGTCCACTTGAGCGAAGAATGTTTGGTTTCAGAAGTTTGACCTGTCTGCAAAAGTACTGGGAAAGTGTATTTGACGCTCAAGCGGGGCTTTCCACACTCGAGCGGACCATGTTATATCAGTTCGTGAATCTGATATTTCATGTCACTTTTGTATATCTCTCTCTTTAAAAACCCTTTCCTCTCCATTCTCTCTACATTTTCCTACGCCAAATTGGATCAAAACCTTGATTTCTCAAGATCCATTAGAGTTTTGCCATAAGTTCTTCATCAAAGTTGGTTAACTTCTCGAGGGCTTCGTTGTGTGCGATGAAGATCGAGTTTCGACACCGTTGATTTTGGGGGTTTCATCTCATTTCTTCTTCAAAACTTGAGGTAAGGATTTTCTTAGAGTTATATATATATATATATTTGCAAGATCTAGATGATTTTCGAAATCATCTTTCATTAGCATTGAAAATTGATTGTTAATTCGAGAAGTTGAGCGATTTTGAAAGTGAGTTTGTCTCTTGGTCTTTTAAAATGATCTTATGAGTTTTGATCTTCATTGATTGAAGAAAAGATGATTTTGAAAAGTTTTCTTTCAAAAGATTTGAGTTGTATAGTTTTGGTGAGAAAACCTAGAATTTTGGGATATTTTTAAAAGATATTGAAAATTCATGAATGATATTGTTATATTTATTTTGTGTGTCAAAATAAATGGATGTTTGGAAATTTTCTTATTTATATTTATATAAATGATGAATTTCATGGAATATGAGAATTGTAGTTTATTTTGGAAATTATTGTTTAAAACGTTGAAATAGTCTTGAAATGGCTAATTGTTGAGGATACTTGAGAAAAAGGAATTGTGTTATTCCTTGGATGATGAATAGGAATAAAAGTATTTATATTCATCTTGTGAAATTGGCATATCAATTCATTTGATTACATTAAATTTTGAAAGTTAATTTGAAAACTTGCATTGAGAAAAGAAAATTGAGAAACAAGTTTTCATGGAATGGTTTTGGGGTAAATACGTTGGTAAGTCTTGATAGGTGGTATAGATGATATTGAATAAGTTAGCTTGAGAATCTGGGGTGAAAGACCGAAAACTCGCACGAATAGGTGTCGAGCCTTACGGTTAATACTAATAAAAATGACAATTTGGTAGTACTTGTATAGTCTACTTGCAGACACCGACCTAGAGATTACCAGAGTCGTATTTACCGCCCTTGAAATAAATTGTTAAGTTTTGAACAATTAAAATTGCATGATATCATTGAGCATGATGGTTTTCAAAAGATGAAAATGTGATTTATCTTCAAAAAGGGCATAGCATGGCATGTGCATTTCATCTCTTGAGACTTGTACAAAATGTATATACTTTGTTAAGAATTTCCTACTGGGCTTTATGCTCACCCTACGGGATTTTTGTACAGGAAAAGATGTGGTGATCCCACCTAACTAGGGGCATGGAAGTATGTGTGTTGGGAGTACAATGCTCTCATTTTGCTGTGACTCTATGTGTAAGCTAAGTGCTATGTTTGTATGGGTTTGAATAACCATTTTGTGTAACCAGGCTCAAGCCTTGGAAACTTGTAAACCCTGGGGGATATTTATTTGTTTATTTACTTGTTGTTGGATTAATGTATTATTGCATGAAAAACTATTATATCATGTAATGTAAGTTTGGAGATTTATATTCGGTTTTCCTTGAAAGAGCCATGATTGTTGTCTTATCATTTGGGCTAGAAATTTGGGGTGTTACAAGAATCTTGATATCAGTATAGTTCAGAGGCAAATATGATGTGCAACAATTCATTTGTGCTTGAGTTGTGTGTGACAAGCATTCATCAAGTATGCAATAGTTGATTATTCAAAAGGGAGAAGACAATACCTGTCATACTCACCTAAGTGACACCATACATCAATCCAAATTCCAACGTTGCCAAGCGCATCCTACAAAATGCATAAGGAAAGCAAATTCAAAATACATGCACTCTGTGGTGTGATTAGAGAATGCAACCCTTTATCAATCATATTTCCTATGTCCAGAACACAAAAAAGTATAATATAATGAGAGATCTCCATGCTTTGTACCCATATCCAAGCACCAAAGGGATATGGGGAGGTAAACCAGATTCGTTGTACCCAAGTCCAAAGCAATAAGGGATTTAGGGAGATAAGCATTGTACCTTTATCCAAGCACAAAAGGGATAAAGGGATATAAACATGATTCATTATACCCGCATCCAAACACAGAAGTGATGAGGAGAAAAGAGGTTCATTGTACCCATATCCAACAGTCTAAAGGAATAAAAGGGAAAAAGTTCATTGTACCTATATCTAACACTCCAAAGGGATTTAAGGAGAAAGCTTCATTGTACCCATATCTGACAGGGAAAAAGTTCATTATACCCGTATCCAAGACTCCTGGATAAAGGAGAAAAGTTCATTATACCCATATCCAACACTCCAAAGGGATTTAAGGAGAAATGTTCATTGTACCTGTATCCAATGCTCCAAAGGGATAAGGGATTTAAACATGATTCATTGTATCCAAATCCAAAGCACATAAGGGATTTGGGGAGATAGGCATTGTACCTTTATACAAGAACAGAAGGGATAAAGAGATATAAACAAGATTCGCTGTACTCAAGTCCAAAGCACATAAGGGATTTGGGGAGATAACATTGTACTTTTATCCAAACACAAATGGATAAAGGGATATAAACATGATTCATTGTTCCCACATCTAAATACAAAAGTGACGTGGGGAAAAGATGTTTATTATACCCATGTCCAACACTCTAAAGAGATAAAGGGAAAAAGTTCATTGCACCCTTATCCAACACTCCAAAGGGATTTAAGCGGAAAGGTTCATTGTACCTGTAACCTATGCTCCAAAGGAATAAAGGGATTTAAACATGATTCATTATACCCAAATCCAAAGCACATAAGGGATTTGGAGAGATAGGCATTATACCTTTATCCAAGCATAGAAGGGATAAAAAGGGATATAAACAAGATTCGTTATACCCAAGTCCATAACACATAAGGGATTTGGGGAGATAGGCATTGTACCTTTATCCAAGCATATAAGGGATAAAAGGGATATAAACAAGATTCACTATACCCAAGTCCAAAGCATAGAGGGAGGAGGGGAGATAGGCATTGTACCAAACATCAAATATGTTCTATGATAGGACAATACTTAACATCAAACATGTATTATGACATTGATTGCCAAATATGTTCTACGACATGAGTTTCCAAATATGTGCTACAATATACAAGCTTAACAATAAGTCTTTGTTCCATGACAAAATTATTATGCGAATAGCTATGAAAGCAGATACCATACACATGCTACAATGCGAGAGAATTATAACCAAATAGAGAGAATTAATGCAATCATGCCAATTAGAGTCCAAATGAAATCAAGAAGATAGGGAAAAATACCAGAAAGAATCTTAGCATCATTCTGGGAAAACTTTCAAATGCCTAATCTATCAAAATCCTCATGTAAATGAGCTTGCTCAAATCAAGGAAAAGTGTTTGTTAGATGGCATCAACATATTGGGGGAAGGTATGGCTCCTGCCCCTTGCTTAATGAATAGTTTATTCAGAGATGCTCATGTCCCTAGTGTTCAATCTTTGTCCACACTATTCACAATGTTCAACATTTTACAAGCTCATACGATGGGAACCAGCATGTCATAGATCAACAATGAAGGACATGCTAATATGGCCACTAGCCAGTCAAACTCATGTTTCTTTTATGCACCAGAGTGTTACAAACTTATCCAATTCTTAAGCAATGATGAATTTCCAATGATCATAGACTTGGGGCCCCTTGTGTAGATACTCTCAGCTTGTTTATAAATTTCACATAAGGATTTGTTTTGAAATTTTGAAATGTTAACCATATCATTCTATCAAACTTTGAGCCGTACACATGCTATCAAATTAACACTAACAAACATGCTAAGGATAGATTTGACAAGGGAAAATGACTCCACAAAGAAAAACGACTCGATAGATTTCATACTACACAAAACTATTTTCGGCATTCTTCAAAATTGATAGCCCTCCAATATGCCAGGTGTTGTTCTACTCCATCTTTCAAAATGGTTGTTCTTTTTGATATAGCTCTTTCTCAGTGGCGATTACCTAAATGGTCTGTAATGTGGTGTTTTTGCATTATCTGACTTTACTCATGCTTCTTTTTTTGTTTGATGCAAATTTCTCACTTTCCGCTCGTTTCATACCTCTCTTTTCTTTTATCTCTCTTTTCTTTTGCACATTGTAGCACCCCATTTTGACTGACCCCAAGGCTTGGGCTCCTTTTTTCTAAGCACCCAATGATAAAAGACTAGAATGCACAAATCTTTTGATCCCTTCAACAAAGAGCTTTATTAGAGGTCGATCTTAACCTTTTCCCCCATTTTGGCCGAATGTTTTCAGACCTTTAAAAAGTTTTTTCTCCAAAATGTTTTCTTTAGCCATGCATAAATCCAATCATTTTTATAATGTTCGAGCTCACCTTACAAAATCAAAATGTTGTGACTTTTGGTAACCGAACAAGGACAGAGTAGGAACGAGTGGAAATGAGAAAAACCCTCTCAAAAAACTATATTTTCCCTACAAAATTGCCTTAGCCTTACAAAAATAAGTCCATCTGTACAATTTTTATGCTTGGCGGACCATATTCTGGATGGCCAGACATAAAAAAGATGGTCGGACATCTTTTGGTGGGTCGGACAAATTTGTCATGAAACAGAGTAGTTTTGAGAAGATGGTCCCCCCATGCATGTGGAGGTGCCATCTCCGTAATTCTCATGCGAATTGCATATCAAGCAACTTGAAAGCCTATATAAACACCTCTCCTTCAAGAGAGAAAAGGGAAAAGAATTCTTATTAAGCCTAGAGACACCCAAAATTCTCTAAGCTTGCAATTCTTCAAATTTTCTCTCTCTACATATACATACACCATTGAAGACCATGGATTGAAGCTCAAGTTGTTAGAGATTGAAGATCAAGCTCAAAACATTTGAGGGTGGTTAGAAGAAAGGATTCCTAATCAAGAGGTTTATCTTCCTCAATTGAAGTAAGTCTACCAACTTTCTCATCACTTTCTCTTCTATTTTATTTTCTTTTCTCTCTTGCCAAACATTATAATTCTGAGATTATATATTGAATACAATGTGATTCGGCCTTGTGGATAGTGGAGGGGATTAGTCACCCCTCCATAAGATTGCTTGGATTACTTGAATTCTCACTTTCTCTCATTTTCTCTCTCATTTTCTTACCTCCCACACACTCTGTTTTTTTATCTTCTTTGATGATTTAGATTAGTTTTGGACTTGTATAGAGGGTTCTAGTCTTGCCTTATAGCTGGTTTCGATAATTGTTTTGTTTACTTTCATTTTCTTTCATTTTCATCACTTTGTCACCAATTTTCTCATCATCCAAACAAGTTTAATTTCATAATTCAATCATTTGTTACATTCTAATGAGCTATAGGATTGTTTTGTGATATTAATTGGGTGATCCATGGGTTTAAATTGGTGATTAGAGTGTATTCCAATCTCATTTTCTTTCATGTTCTTCTACTTTCCCTCATTTTCTCTCCACTTTCACATAGAAGTAATTTGTAATCTACTCTCTCCATCTACTCTTAACATGGATTTGAGAATGTATTTACTCTTTTTCGCGAGAGATGATGTAAATTCATATTTATTTATTTGATTTGTTTCTTGTTTAGTTTCTATTTCATGTTTATTTCTTCTATGATCATCATTGATTTCCTATATCTTTGATGATCAAAGAAGTCTACTATCTCATCCCTTCCTCTATGATGAGTATGGTAGTCCTCATTTTGGTTTATCTCTTGCTTTGTTTCCATGATCATCATGTGATCTTCTATACCCATTGGTGATCAAGGAGGACCATCATCTCATATTTCCTATGGTGAGAATGATGGGTTTAGCTTATTTTCATTCATTGTTCTCATCATTACTTGATTGCTTCTATGATCGTCATGTAGTATTTTGTAGTGTTTTGTAGCTTCTTATGTGTTTGTTAGTATAAGTTAAATCATCCGTGATAGCTTTTATTTTAGTTAGTAGTTGCTTCCATTATTTTTGTTGAGTAGTTTATTTTGTTTATAGCTTTGATGTATATCTCTCTCATCTCTTCTTCTCTATCCTTTTTATTTAAAGTTGTCCCTATCTTGGCATCGTGTTTTCTTTATCATTCTTCCATGTTTTTCATCCATTTTTTTTGCATAAGACTTGACTCATTTTATCTCTCATTTCTTTGCTCCTTATGTGATTATGTGTGCTAGCCTATGTCTTGAGATGGTTCATATATCATATGATTAGTAGCCAAGTCTTTAGCTGCCTTTTTTTTTTTTCTTTTTTTTTTTTGTATGTATTGCATTAGTCTCTTTGCATCTTGGATCATGCATGTTTTCCTAACACTTGTTTGCTTGTCTTGGTGCTAAGGAGTACTAGGTGAGCTTCTTTTTCATCTTTACATCCCAATTGTGTGTGTTTTTCTTATTATCTTTAGTATTCTTACAATGCGGATACTTGCTTACTTGATATATCTCTTTGCATGTCGGCGGATGAAGGTTATTTCACTTAAGTTGGGATGATATTGACTTGCATGCATATGGACTCATCTTTTCATTGAGTTGCGTCAAATCCATTCTTCAAACCTACACTTGGGGGATTGGTAGAACCTTCTAGACCACCACCTGTAGCCCCAAGGGAAAAAGATATCATAGGATATGAGCAAACACCAAATCCTACAATGTACCCTTTTGGATTGAATGGTTGCACTTTTTATGCAACATATGCCAAATGTGCAACATCATGCCCCTAGACAACAAATCCATCATGGATATGGACAACAACAGGCTTCAGCACCTCAATTGATGGCCCAACCTGTTGTTCTTAATGTCATTCATAGTGAGTAGTCGTTGAATATGATGCGAGAAGTATGTGGCCCCATGGCTCGTGGGGTACAAACACCAGTTTATAGAAAGCCTTACCCTAATTGGGTAGATATATTACATGAGTTTCCAAGGGGGTATAAGGTCCCAGATTTCACTCTATTTAGATGGAATGGAAACCAATCAACTATAGAACATATTGTTAGGGTCACAGGGCAATGTAGTGAATACACTAATCATGATTATATAAAGTTTTAATTGTTCCCCAATTCATTGACTAGCCTAGCATTTGCTTGGTATATCAGTCTACTTCCTGGCATTGTCCAAACTTTGCAACAAATGGAGGAAATGTATCACACACAATTCTTCCAAATTGAGCCAAAAGTCTTAATGGTTGACTTAGCAAGGTTAAGCCAAAGGCCAGAAGAGAAGGCTACCCAAATAGCCAAATTTAAAAGGGCTAGAAATAAATGTAAAATAGTCCTTCCAGAGCCAGAGTTTGTTAGATTGGCTCAAAATGGTCTATAGTTTAGGTTTTGAAAAAAGTTTGATGTAACAAATTTTAGAGACTTAGTTGATTTAACTTATAAAGTGGCTAGGTATAAGTATTTTCTAGAAGAAGAACAAGATAGGAATAACTCCTCATATAGGACTTATTATATAGATCCTAACTTAGAAATTAATGTTGTTGAAATTGTAGGCAAAGAACTATACACATGTGATGCCTTAATCAAAAAAGAAACTATAATAGACCATCAATTTAAAAAGAAAGAATTTCATAGAAAGTATTCTTTTGATATAACTAAAACTAATGAGATATTTGATCATTTGCTAGCATCAAAATTTTTAAAATTGCCTAAAGGAATTGTTATGCTTTCTCCAGATGAATTAAATGACAAAATGTATTGTAAATGGCACAATACTTGGTCTAATTCCACTAAAAACTACATTGTTTTTTGAGACAGAATTCAAGAGAAAATAAGGAAGGGCAAATTGCAATTTCTAGCCAAAGCTGATAAAGTAATGGGAATTGACATAGATGCTTTTCCTAAGGTGCATGAAATGGCAATGTTGGAGTTCTAGATTCAATCATCCGAACTTTAGAGAGAGGGTTACATCTAAGAGAATTAGATGTCTTGGATGTTCAGATGAATCAAATGAGGCAAAAATTGGCTTCGACTGTCCAAAGGATATGCCCCAAATGCAGACTTAGTTACAAGTGGGTAAATAGAGTCCCTAAAAAGGTTGAACCTAAGGATGATACTCTAAGCATTGTGACTCAAAGGCCTAGAAGCAGGCCCCAATGAAGATATGCCCCATATGATCCAGTTGCCCCCTCTAAAAAGGCATATTGGAATAGAAGAAGAGGCACTCGAGGCTTATTCAGAGGTAGGGGCCATGGATACTCAAGGAGAGATCTAAGACAAGACTGACTTTTCCAGTCATACAGAGAAAGAAGGCTTGAAAGAGGTCCTGATGTTGGACCTTCGAAGGCTAGCACTTTTAGTCTAGATCAAAGGTAGGTTTATTCATAGGTTCCAAGAGTGCCTGATTGGTTTGTTATACAAACTAGACCTAAAGCTATCCAACCAGAGCCTAGAAAGGATTAAAAAACTAGAAATGTTAGGCCACCCCTTGTTGTGCCTAACTAATGGGTTATGTTGAAGAACCCAAAGAACAAACAACTAGATTTGGTGCATATTCCCTCCAGATCACAAAGGAGAAAGATTCAAAGAAAGTACATTAGGTATCAGAGAGAGCTCTAAGACTCTACCAAGATAATTCCTATAGAAGGAATTAATAGAAAGAAAGGGATTGACAAGGAACATGTGAAGTTCAATCATGCTCTAGAGAAAAAAGAACAATTGGCTAGAATTCATGATGAATTAACAACCAAAGAAAATGCTAGTCTAGTAGGCCTCTCCAAGGCCTTGATGGAAAGTGATTATGAGTTGGAAAACTCAGTTAGCCAGTAAAATGGCTTAAATAAGATAGAAGATGGACTGTTCGAAGCTATGATGGTAGAACAGACCAAGCCTACAGAGATGAAATTGGCTACTCCCATGGAAGTAGAGGCTAGAAATCTGAGACTAGTTTAGAACCTTCAAAGGGATCAGAATCCCAAAATGAGACCATCTTGATCCAATTTGGCTCATTGTCTGTTGTAAATGTAAAAATAGTTTATGTCTTACTCCACAGGTTTAAAGTTTATCCAAGACAACAAAGGAGCCCATCCATTAAGGAGTCAAATGAAAATTCTTCTTTTACATAGACTGAGATGGTGGATGAGACAAATTCTGATGGCATAAGAGAGATAGGGGCTCAGGTGGCTGCACCTTGCTACCATTTTGAGTACTCCACTCTAAGTATGACTCAACACATCAAGCCTTTGTATATCAAGGCCCATTTTGATGGTGTGTTGATGAGCAAAGTACTAGTGCACAGTGGAGCAGCAGTCAATTTGTTGCCCAAGGCTTCCCTAAAGAGATTGGGTTTGAAAAATCCAAAGTTGATTCCAACCAGAACCTCCATAGTAGGCTTCACAGGAGGACAAACTGTGATAACCGCACCATGCATATTATTCTGCATTCATTTAATTATGAAAGTTTTAAATTAATTATGATTATTTTAAATTTGATTTGCTTGTGATGTATCTGATTTGTATACGTAATTTATTTTGTAGGAATTTTGTTTCTGATTAGAAATTGAAAGCTTTAATGATTTGAGAAATCATAATTGACAAGGTTAATCAGTTAAATGTGTAGAACGATATGTTGATTTAGTTAAAATCTAATTCAAATTAGTAAAATTAAGTATGATTAAATTGAGCCTTAATTGGAACTAATTAGACCAATTAAGTTATGTACTAATCATGGTTAATTAAGACCAAGTGTTGTTTAATTAAGCAAATCAATGATCTAGAGTTTGAGGGTGTATATGTGTATGTTTGTGTTGGAGCTTTGTGTATACGTGTTATATTTTTAAGAGGTGGGTGTGCTTTGTGTTCACTTGTTTTGCTAAGAGTGAAATCAACTTTGAAAGAGAAGTGTAAGAGTTGTGAGAGAGAGAGAGAGAGAGAGAGAGAGAGAGAGAGAGAGAGTTCATAAACTTCAAGAAATTGAGAGAGAAGAAGAGGAATTGAAAGGAAACTCAAGAAATGAAGATTCTAGGTAAGAAATTCAAAACAAATTATTGTAGTTAATTCACCTATTAATTGAATTCAAGAAGTAAATGAGAGTATAATCATGCAATTTGTTAGAAATTTGGTTTTGAATGAAGAATTGAGCTAGGTTGAAAAATATAAACTATAACTCTTGAAATTTGTGAATTTGGAGTTCAATTTTCAAAATGATAGTATGATTGCGTTTCATAATTTACATGCATCTTAGATTCTCAATGATTTTGAAGATATAATCTCAAAGTTTGAAGAAAGAAGAAGAAGTTTTAAAATACAAATGACTCAGCTTGCTTGTTTTGAGTTTTCAGAAAACACTTTTCAGAAAATTCTACACTCTTATTTTCCGTATTTTTTTGTTTTTACTGAATTTTTTAATATTTTAAGCAATTTTTTTACTTTTTAGACACACCTAACATAAATACACCTAAAAAGTAAAAAAAATTGTAAAAAAAATCTTTTAAAAATACCAAAAAAATACAAAAAAAAAAAATACAAGAATTCAGTACATTTTTTGTATTTTTATGTATTTATTAATTTTTTAAAATATTTTTTCACAAATTTTTTACTTTTTAGATACATCTAACTAAGATGCATCTAAAAAAGTTAAAAAAATGTTTAAAATTTAAAAAATATTCACTAAAAATAAAAGAATACGAAACCAAAAAACTCAATTTTCAAAAAACTTAATCCAAAAAACTCAAACCAAACACACTGAATGAGTTCATGAAATTTGGGAGTTTGATGTTGAAATTAAAAGAAGTTTGATTCAAATAAGTTGAAGATTGATCATGTTTCATGTTCATTTTCATGTTTTGATTATGTATTGCATGAGTTTTGGTCATAAAATTGAGTTCCAAAGGCTTACAATTAGCAAATTTTCAGACAGCTTTTGAAAACCCAAAACTATACGTGCAGTCGTCATTCCAAAACAGAGTTATGCCTTCTGAAATAACCACACGTGTGGCACCTTCCGCATGTGCGGTTGGGAGCTTCTGCACGTGCAGAAAATAGGGGAATCCATTTTGTTTTTCTTTCGACCTTTTGGACCTTTCGGACATCCCTATGCATATATGAAGACTAATCAAGAAATTAAAAGACACGTAAAAACCAACTTTAACTAATTAGAATGAATAAAGGAAATTAAAGTGGATTCAATGGTTTTGTTTTATTAAATTGTGTATATGTTATGTAGGTCGGACAATTGTGGAGACTATCTGAATCATGCCCTCGGTGAGTAATGTTTTTGTAAAGATATTTTCGTATAAATGGTTTTGAAAATGATATAACATGAGATGTTTTATGAAATCTGTATATTGTTTATGAAATGTTCTGATATGATAAGTGTTCCGATACAAGTATTTTATGAAATGATAAGATATGCTATGAAATTCCAAAATGCTTATGATATGATAAGTTTTTCCAAAATTATGATTTTTGATAAGAATGAATGAGGTTCCCTTTTTGATCATCTAATGTGACAGCCATAAACATATACTTTGTTCTTCAAAAACTTCCTTTCTGTCTTCAATTCGTCATAGACGTTCTGCATATGTTATTGATTCATTATAAACATTTTGTATCATGTCGATCTTTGATGATCATTCTACATGGCTTCGATCATGTATGATCATTTTGTATGGCTTCGTTCTTTTATAGACGTTATGTATGTAATCGACCCATTGTAGACGTTTTGTATGTTTTTGTTCCAATGTGGACATTCTGTATGAGCTTGGCCAATGTGAACATTCTGTATGTTTTCAATCCTTTGAGATCGTTCTATGAAGCTTTTTTTTGTTTATTTTGTATGATGCTATCAGATGTACAATGTAATGTATTTAATTATGAAAGGTTTGATGAATTTTATGTATTATATATATATATATATATCTAAAAAATGATTTGATCATGTTAAGAATGTTGTTTTTATAAAGTTCTGTAACTCATTCATTCAACCTCTTTATATTGACATTACTCATTAGGCATTTAGTTCACCCTTTTCCCCTATATATGTAGGTGAGCATCTAGAAAAATTTGCATTAGAGTTTGCTTTGGAGTCAACCTTTTTGAGAAAACCACCCAAAGAAGTGCCTCTGTGTCGAGGCTTTAGCTTTTGTTTTGGCCAAACTTTGTTATAAGCTTTATTTTGTTAACTTTTGTTAAGTCATGTATGTTATCTTTGGTTGTGTAAAAGATAAATGTTTGTATATATTATAAGTGTGTTGTTAAATGTTTTTAGTATTTCAATTCATATCATATATACACAGCTCAATGGACAATGTTATTTCAATTTTTGCTTTCGCTTTAGGTCCCGATATGTAATAAATATTTTGTGATTTGGTTAAGAGGCTGTAGTTAATCTATGATTACTGGCTGGTCATCAGTCTAACCTCTAGGGACGAGTTAGGGTTGTGACACAAACAAATGGCCCAAGCTATCCTATCAGTCAATCTTAATGTGTGGTCCAGAAACTATGTAGTAGCCTTCTTTATGCTGGATAATAAGGCTAAATACAATGCCTTTCTACGAAGAGATTGGATTCGTACTAACAAGTGTGTGCCATATTCTCTACACCAAAAGATCATAATGGTATTGGGTGATAGAGAAGTGGAAGAGGTGCAAACAGACCCTCAACCATTTACTATTCATGCAAATTTTGCAAAGGCAAGGTTGTATGAACATGGAGTGATACCAGTGAGTGTGATGCAGACTCACGAAGGATTTGCAGAGCATGGAGCAGATGAATAAGTGGTTTATCTAAAACAAAGGATCCAAGATGGTTTGGATAAGCCAGTAAGCAAGAAAGATGAGTGTGATAATTGGCTTTGAATTAGAAACAATACAAAATGCCTTAACAAATGTCCTCAAACAATGTATTAGACTTAGATATTGAGGCCAGAATCCAAGAGGATGAGATCTTCTGGGCAGATTTTGTCTATGAAGATAAAGAAAAGCAATAAGAAGTTGAGATGCCAGAGGTACTGAAAGAGTCTAAGATAATGGAAAGCTTGACAATCAAAGCTTAGGACCCTTTAAGTAAATACGAGCATGGCTTCATCTTCGAATCCAACCTTTATTAGTGCTTGGTTGGATCTTGTAACGCCCCGAGAATATCGATACCTGATCCCTTAAGTATAATTCATTTTTATAATACATTTCTCATCATTTATGCGGAAACTATAATCAACATCAATAATCTGATATGTGATTCATACTAAAATCCTTGTATGTCATTCCATGAATTTCAACTAAGGGATTACAAAATAAAATCACATGCATCAATACATTCATCATCTCTATGGCACGAATCTATAGCATGTGACTACGATAATTGAAAGTTAAATAAATACATGCGTGTCCTACAGGCTACAAGTTCCAAGGCTTAGCCCGGTTACAACAAAAATGGTTTTCAAATCCATACATAGATAGTCCTTGATTGCAAAACAAAACAAATAGAAACTGAGCCTTGTGCTCTAAAAAGGTCCTCATGTCTTCATCTCGGCGAGAGGCACACCACAGTCACCTGAAAATGGTTTCCACTAAGGGGTAAGCATAAAGTCCAACAAAGATAATCTAAATAGAGTGCATGTAGTTTAACAATATCATAAGGTGCAATGCATATAAAATGTCTTGCAAAAAATGAGTTTTCTCATTTCGAAATCCTCATCCATGCACTTGTTCGAAAACATAATTAATTCAATCACCCATTTGATAAAACAAGGGGCAATAAATATGACACTAGTAATCCCTAAGTTGGTGTCTGCAAATAGTGTGAGACCCCTAACTTTTGTAAACCCTAGTAAGGCCCTTACTTTCGAGTTATTCTTATAAAAGCCCTTAATTTCTCATTACTTGCAATTTTAACCCTAGAATTGAAAATGCATCCCAGACAAACCCATTCAAATCCTAATCAACCCCGATAGCTTAGTAATAATTTCTAAGACTCTAATATTAATTATTTAACTCTCTAATTATAGATTGATCGCTCAAAACCCTAGCTTTCGATTTTCGTCATTTTCGTTCGGCTAGCCACCATTTAATTCAAAACGAAGCAACTCAAACCAAATTATTTTGCGAACACTATTTTTATTAGTTCTACACTTGAAATAGATATTCTAATTGAGTCCAATCCCTTACACTTTATTTAAATTTAACTTTAACGCTAAATCATTCTTTATATATATATATATATATATAAAGTACAAATCATTATTATATTTTTTATCCTCAAAATATCTACATTATATATAGGAGTTTGTACACAAAAATAATTTGAAAAATCACGCAAAATCCTCCCTACATGGCTAGCCACCTTGATATGTATATATATTGTACTTTTTGAAACATATTGCATGAATCTAGGAAGAAAAATTAACCAAGTACCATGAATCAAGGGATGTGCTTGTACCTCTAATTCTATCCTAACTAAATCTATAACTAGATCATGTTTAACACTTAATTAGGCCTCCTAATCACCCCTTATTCTATTACACTTCAACTAAATCCAAAACTTCCCCATTCCATTGGAACTAAGGGCACTTTCGACAATTCATCACAAATTTTCTATAAATACACCACCTCCCTCAACACTTTTTTCACATCAAACACATACACACACAATATTTTCAACAAAGAGGAGAGAAAGAGGAGAGAAAGTGTGAGCTTTGAGAGAAGAAGGAAGAAAGTGAGCAATCTTGCACAACAACCCTTCTAGGCAATCAAGTAAGACACAACACACCTCTCTTTTATTTTTTCATTCAAATACATGCTATTAGATGCTTAAAGTATTGTTTTCAGATATGTACATATATAGTGTTCATGAGTTTAAATAAGAAGAGTTGAGCCTTGATTGCCACCTTGCATGTATTCTCTCTTAGAATGAAATAAAGCTATCTTTTTCTATCCACTTTTTACATTATTTTCAAAGACACATTTTCAAACTAAAAATCTGAGTTAATTTTATATTATTTAGTATTTTTTCAGCATAAGAGAAGTGGAAAATTACTCATGGTTGCCCCCCTTTTCTACTATTTTTCCTATTTCAAGTTTTGTGCACCTATGGCCGGTATATTCAGCCCACTTCCAAAAATTCTAGAAACATACTGAAAAATCCTCTTAAACTCAATCTTATATCAAAACCTTCCTTAAAGTGTTAACTTTCATGTAAAATTGGTTTTACTGAAAATGAATAAGTGGTTTGAGAGAAAATTCGATTTTCGTAACAGTCGACGAAACTGGACAACGCTGGAGTATTTCTTTAATAACTAAAAATCTACAAAAGCTATCCCATTTCTGAAAAATGATTATGAAATTAGATGAAATTCTCTACAAACCATGGAAAGGGGGAGTTTGGAAAAAAATCTAAAAAGGCCACTTTGATAGTTATCTTTAAAGTAGACCGAATCTGAAAATTTGTTCTTGTTAATAGTTTCACATTCTTATTTGATTAAATATGCTTCTTATTGTCTGTTCAAGCTTTAGTATGGCATCTACATATGCCATGAAGTGTTCATACTTGTGTAGAAGTTGTTATTTCAATTACTTGTTCTAACCTTGACTTAAAATACTAACACAACAGAAAATTTAATAAGGGTGGTATTGGGTTTTTGATCACTTGAATAATGTTATCAGATAATGCTTGTGTTGCATTTGAATTGGTTGGTGGGACGTGTTCCCTAATTGAAGGTTAAATCTTGCGCAAGTGGTTGTTTCAAAACCCTTGAATGGATCGGTTGTATTTGGACCCTAAGTATTTATGATGGATATGATTGGAGGAGCTTATGGGCAAGACCCTTATTTTTACTGTCACTTTTGAGGTCCTCGGTTGGTGCTATGCAATATGTAACCGTTGTAGGCATTTGGGTCAAGGTCTGCAAAGCAGCAAAAGAGTGGGGCATACCGAATAATCAAAGTCCAATTCTTGCGATTGGGAGAATGAAATCTCTTTAAGAAATTTCTAGATTACCAACATCTAACCTTGTAATCATTTGTTATTGACTTGAATATCATGCATCATTACTTGCTTGTTATAATTATGATTGTGTATTGGATTGGGAAAAAGGGACCGGGTGTGTGTGTGTTTACTGGACATTCTAAGCTCATGGCATTCCATGTTAGGTATTGAAGATGATTATCCAGACGAAGACAAAACCAAAACATTTGAAGACATTTGGCTATCATAGAAGAAGCTAGAGATTATCTTTGTTTAAGTCCGTCTATAATCTTATTTTCTTTTGAGAATGTAAAATTGATGGAACTTTCTATTTTGTAACTAAGTTATAACTTTGTAATTATTATTTTGCTTATATATACATATATCTTTTGTGAAATTATTCTTATCCTTCCATCAATTTATGTAAACTTTGTGTTAATACCTTGTTAAGATCTGTCAAAAAGGTAACTTTGCTATTTAAGGAGATTGAACTTTGAATGGAGGCTATATTGACTCATCTAATCTTTCCAAGGATCTTACATGGTTATTGAGCGAATGACTCATTAGTGACGTTTCCTAGACTTGTAACCATAGAAAAACCCTATATTTATTTATTAATATTACACCCTGATATTTTCAATTTTGGGGCATCACAAATAGGCTCTCAAGTACTACCAAAACGACTTTATTGACTCCTAACAAGATGGAACTTGGTATCTATTCTATGCATGTTTTCGGACATTCACCATGAACCTCAAGCCTAACATAATTCTCAACTCTACATCCCTTAGCCGGATTCACCAAGGTATTTATCCCATAACTCAACACATATCAAATATTTCCAATGAATCAACTTTGAAAACCAATTTCTCAATTCCAATGCGAGAATTAAATCATGAGGTTATGCGATTGTAGTGATCCCGGTTTTGACCCGTCTCTTTGTGGTGTTCCGAGCTCGGGTTGGTATGGTTTTGAATGGTATTACGTATCTTAGTTTCCCTTGTAATCCCCTTATTTTTGGTTATCGGGTTATAGTGTTGTGTTTGGAACAGGTAATGTCTCCAAACCTTTAGATGCGAATCCAACTCGAATTGTGGCTTACAGAGTTGTATCGAAAGTTAATTCTTTCATGTTTTACCACTTCGTTGAGTATGTCGGGGGTCGAGCTGCCTGGTCAGCTTACCGGGGTCGAGCTACCCGATCAGCTTGTCGAAACAAAAATGCACAATGCATTCGAAGTTGCTTGTCCGCTCAAGCAATCGTTTATGCGCTCGAGTGGAGAATGTTTGGTTCTAGAAGTTTGACCTGTCTACAAAAGTACTAGGAAAGTGTATTTGACGCTCAAGCGGGGCTTTCCACGCTCAAGTGGACCATGTTATATCAGTCCGTAAGGGGAGATTTCAGATCACATTTTCAGTTCTCTCTCTCTCTAAAACTCTCCAAAATTTCCAGATCTAGAGCTTCTCTCTCTAGAAGTCATCTTCTCTCTTTGATTTCTCCAAATCCGTTGGGAGTTAGACCGAAGTTCTTCATCAAAGTTGTGTAACTTCTCGAGGGCTTCGTTGTGTGTGGTGGAGATGAGTTTCGACACCGTAAATTTTGGAGTTTCATTTCTATTCTTCTTCAATACTTGAGGTAGGGATTTTCTTAGAGTTATATATATATTTTCAAAATCATCATTCGATAGCTTTGAAAATTGATTGTTGATTCAAGAAGTTGAGCGATTTTGAAAGTGGGTTTTGTCTCTTATTCTTTTGAAATGATCTTAAGGGTTTTGATCTTCGTTGATTGAATAAAAGATGATTTTGAAAAGTTTTCTTTCAAAAGATTTGAGTTGTACAATTTTGGTGAGAAAACGTAGAAATTGGGGATTTTTAAAAGAGATTGGAAATCTATGAATGATATTGTTATATTTATTTTGTGTCAAAATAAATGGATGTTTGGGGAAAAAAATTATTTATATTTATATGAATGATGAATTTCATGGAATATGAGAATTGTTGTTCATTTTGGAAATTATTGTTCAAAACGTTGAAATAGTCTTGAAATGACTAATTGTTGAGGATACTTGAGAAGAGAGAATTGTGTTATTTCTTGGATGATGAAATGGAATAAAAGTATTTATATTCTCTTGTGAAATTGCATTGACATGAGAAATGGGAATTTTGATCACAATAGTAATATTATGTGGAAGAATTGGAAGTGGAAGAATTGTTACATTATATTGATTGTTGTTGCATTGACATTCAATTCATTTGATTACATTAAGCTTTGAAATTTGATTTGAAAACTTGCATTGAGAAAGGAATGTTGAGAAAACTTTTCATGGAATGGTTTTTGGGTAAATACATTGGTAAGTCTTTATAGGTGGTGTAGATGAAATTGAATAAGTTGGCCTAAGGGTCCGGGGTGAAAGACCGAAAACCAGCGCAAATAGATGTCGAGCCTTGCGGTTAATACCGATAAAAATGACAATTTGGTAATACTCGTATAGTCTACTTGCAGACACCGACCTAGGGATTATCAGAGTTGTATTTACTGCCCCTTAAATTAAATTGTTAAGTTTTGAACAATGGACATTTCATGGCATCATTGAGCATGATGGTTTTCAAAAGATGAAAATATGATTTATTTGCAAAAAGACATAGCATGGCATGTGCATTCATCTCTTGAGACTTGTATAAAATATATATACTTTGTTAAGGATTTCCTACTAGGCTTTATGCCCACCCTACGGGATCTTTGTGCAGGAAAAGATGTGGTAATTCTGCCTAACTGAAGGCGAGGAAATATGTGTTGAGAGTACAAGGTTCTCATTTTGCTTTTGCTGTAACTCTGTTTGTAAGCCAAGGGCTGTATTTGTGTGGGTTTGAATGACCATTTTGTGTAACCAGGCCTAAGCCTTGGAAACTTATAAACCCTTAGGGTATCTATTTGTTTATATTATTTTGATTTGAAGTGAATGTATCAGCGCCTGAAGACTATTTGTATCATGTAATGCAAGTGTGAGGATTTATTTTCAGTTTTACTTTAAAGAACCATGGTTATCGTATTATCATTTGGGTATAAAAATTGGGGCGTTACGGCGATGATTAGTATTATGCATGAATTTGTAAATATTTCAATTTACCTAATTCACATGTGAATTCTACAACAATCAATACAACCCTTCACTGGTTGTCAAAAACAATTATCTCTATTCAAAATGTAAATTCCAAGAGACAATATATAATAAGAGTACAATCAACAACTCCCAACAATATCAACATGGTAGATAATTCTCATCCTTTCTCAAGAGTCCAATATTTTCAATTTAAACAATATTCAAAAGAAACCCCAATGATTTCCAATGTTCTCAACAACATTTTCATTAATCTCATCCTTTTGAACATAAACTTCCAAATTCACATTGTTTATAAAACACATGTTTCAACACTGGTAATTTCTCATGAATTTAACCACAAAATCTCAATTTTAACATTTCAAATTTCTAGGATTTTATCAAAATTTGGGGATTTATCATTTTAAAGATACATTCCTAAAAATTCATGAGTCACACAATAACCACATTGAACTAATAAGAAACTTTTCAAAAAAGATTGATAACTTCTCCCTTTTTATACATTAAATACATCCTTAATAAAACCCTAATCTCCTTAAGTGTTATACTATCAAAATAACACATAATAAAGTTAAAACATGTACATAGTGTTTAGAAGATCCCTACCTCAAGCTCTAGTAGAGAGAAGAGAGAAAAATCCCCAAAATTGGCGGTGTTGGAATTTGATCTCCACCAGTCAAAACAACGCCCTCGAGATACGTGCCAAAATGACCTTAAGAACTAAAATCTAAATATCAATGGATTTAGGCGGATTGAAGATTTTGTGTGATGAATGTTAATGGGGAAAAAATTAAGAGAGAGAGAGAGAGAGAGAGAGAGAGAGAGACAACTGGCAGAGAAAGACGAAAGAGGAAGGACCTCTCTGCCAAGAGAGGAAATCAGGAGGGGTGGGAGGGTAGCCCCCACGTGGGCTTGTCCTTCCTCTCTAGTAAATTTTATATATATCTTACTATTATAAATTAGAGGCAGTTTAGGTACTGCTACAGTAGATGGCTCCTTCTTCTTTTTTTCCTATTTTACCCTTTTATTTTTTTTCCTATTACATATTTGGTTTGGTTAAAAAATAATATTTTAGTTCCATTCTAATTTGATTTCATCATCAATTTGCGTCATACCTAGCAATCTACATTTAGGTATAATCATTGCATTTGGATAATTTCAACGTATATAGAATCAAAAAGCCATTGAGGTTCTTTAATCCCCTCATATAGTGTGAATGAAGTGGTGTTGCAATGGAAAATGAAGATTTGATATTTTCAGAGTTCAAGAAGTTTCATGAGAGTTCAATCTACGCCATCGCAAATTCGCATTTTCAGGTACTCTTCAACTCTATTTTCATACTTCTCATGCTTTGAATATGTTCTCAATAAAGGTATTCACCTAAAATTTTGATTTTCAGTGTGAATTTTATAGGGTGAGTTAATTCTAATGGTTTGCATTCTGGGTTGGGATTTTTTTTGTTATTTTTATTTCCTTTCCTGCATTGTAAATTTCGTCATTCTTGAGCTTTGGCTTAAATTTCGGAAATTTTTCTTGTAACTTGTGTTATTCTGGTGATGTTTGGTTGTTGAGAAAGCGAAGGAAAATGAAAACTGAAAGCTTTTAATATTCTTTATTTACATTCATATATATATATATATATATTTACTACCTCCGTTTGGCAATTGGTTTAAGGATGAAATGTACTGCTAAGGTTCAAGTCGGTGTCAATTTTCTTCTACAAAGTTCTCTAAAAGTGAGGAAGGAACTTAGTATCTCTATCAGACACAATAGAGGTAGGCACCCCATGCAACTTATAGACTTCACTAAAGAAGAGGTTAGCAATATTTGTAGCATCTATGGTCTTCTTACAAGCTATAAAATGTGCCATCTTGGAGAAACAGTCCACCACTACCATAATAGAATCACTCTTCCTTTGTGTAGGAGGTAAACCTAACACAAAGTCCATACTAATGCATTGTCAAGGAGCATCCAGTACCGGTAAAGGCATCTATAATCCCGCATTAGTTGTAGTCCCTTTGCTTCTTTGACAAATTTGACACCACTTCACATGGTTGCCCACATCCTTAGTCATATCTGACCAATAATAAGCATCTTGAAGTAACCTAAGGGTCTTGTCTTTGCCAAAATGTCCCAATTTGTAATGCTCAATCAACAAATGCCCCTCAAGGAACAATTAGGCACACACAACTTATGGTTATGGAAGAGGAAGCCATCCCTAATCATGTAACTTGCATAAGTAGCCCTATCCCCCCCCCCCCTTTTGCAAAGCATCAAAAATCTTGGAGAAGTAAGGGTTACTTGCATAGAATGTATGAAACTCTTCAAAACCCACAACTTCATTCTTCATTTCAATCGAAAGAGTTATTCGCCCTATCGGCCACTTTATTAACAACCCGATTTATGTCGTAAAAAGAACGTAAATTGTTGCAAGTAAGCCACCTATTTAGCATATCTCTTGTTGAAATGAGATTGGGTATTAATGTACTTCAGGGCCTTATGGTCGGTATTGAGTACGAACTCCTTATAAGCAAAGGCGCCCAAGTCGTGCTCCATCTACCAGGGCTTGATGTATCAATGTGGTCAACCTAGGGTCATCTTGCTTCAAGCGGAGTGCATACTTTGTTGCTCGGCTCTAGTATTGCAATCGCTGTCATATCAAGGACTCCTTACGCTCAATGGTGTAATAGGAGCAGTCCTCCTCTACCTTTTGCACATCTCTAATGATCATGTCTTATGCGGCTAGCTCGCATCATCGATTACTATGGCTGGTTGGAACGAACATGGCCCTTCTTTCTTAAAAGCGAAAAGCTCCTTAGGTGTCAAACCTGACATCGCATGATGATGAGAAGTTGCTCGGTGCCATCTTACGGTAGAGAAAGGGATTTTCTTTATTAGTTTATTTTAGGTTACAATATTAATTAAGTATAGTGCTATGATAATACATTAATGTAAAGGTTAGGGTAAGGTTACTAGAGTTGCAAGTCAGATCACGAAGGTTAAAAGTTTGAACCTAGGGTCTGATACCAGGTTGTGATGCCCCCAATTCTAATACAAGGGTTGAGATCAAGGAAACATTACTGATGAGTCATTTGATCAACAACCAAGTAAAATCCCAGGGAAGATCATAAGAATCAAAATAGTCTTCCTTCTAAATCCAATCTCCTTGGATAGCAAAGTTACATTTTTGACAGATCTTAATAAGGTATTAACTCAATGACAACACAAGTTGATAGGAAAGTAAAGGGTAGGTTTACACAAGATAATATATATATATACATATAGCAGAAGTTATAGTTACAAGAATTAAGTCAAGGTTACAAAACAAGTAGTTCCATCAATATTACATTCCAAAAATATGATTACATGATGAACTTAAACAAAATAAGTTCTAAATTCCTTCTAACATAGCCACACGTTCTCGAAAAATTTCTACAGTGCCGTCATCAAGGTAAAATTCTTTAACGCCTGGCATGAAACACTATAAGCTTGGAATAAACTCACACACACCCTGTCCCCTTTTTTTCCAATCTAATACACAATCGTAATTACAAAAACCAATGAAGCATGATATCCAAATCAAGAGATAAAAAGGTTACAATTTTAGGTGTTAGTAAACTAAAAATCCCCCAAAGAGATTTCATCCTCTCAACCACAAAAACTGGACTTGGATTATTCGATACTCCCTCTTTTGCTGCTTTGCAGACCTTACCTCAAATGCCTACAACGGTTACTTACAGTGTAACGTCAACCGCAGACCTCAAAAGAGACGGTAAAACATGGGTCAACACCAAAACCTTTCCAACCTTATAACACCAATATCAAAAACCACCTAGGGTCCAAATATAATCAATCCATCCAAGCGTTTCAAAACAAATCACTTGTGCAATACTTAATTCTCGAATAGGAAACACATCCCACCAATCAATACTTGAAATTAGCATGTCATTATCTCATAAAATTTACTTTAGTGATCGAAATCCCAACACCACCCCTTTTTAGTTTTCCGTTAAGTTAAGTATGTTATGTCTGGGTAGAACAAGCTATTGAAATAACAAATACTACACAAGTATAAACATTTCAAGACATAAATTCAAGGAAATACAGCTACAAACATACATAGATGGTATACTAAAGCTTGATTAAACAATATGAGGCATATCGAACCAACTAAGAGTATGAAACTATTAAAAGTAACAAATTTTCAAATTCGAATCACTTTAAAGATAACTATCGAAGTAGTACTGCTAATGGTTCTTAAAACCTGGTCTTGTGAGGGTTTTAAGAGAATTTTGTCTAGTTTCAAAATCAATTTATGGAAGTGGGATAGCCTTTCTATAGTTTTAGTTATTAATGAAATACTCCAGGTTTGTCCAGATTCATCGACGGTTATGAAAATCATTTTTTCTCTCAATCAACTCATTCATTTCTACTGAAACCAATTTTACTTGAAATTTAACACTTTAAGGAATATTTTGATTCAAAAATGAGCCCCAAGGGAATTTTTCTACATTTTTCTAGAATTTTTGAAAGTTGGTTGAAAATACCATCTCATAGTGCTCAAAACTTAAAATAAAAATGTTATAAGAAAAAGAGTCAACCATGTGTAATTCTACACTTCTCATATGATAAAAGCATGCCAAATAACGTATTAATAACTCATATTTTTGGCTTGAAGAAGTGTCTTTTATATGACACACTAAACAGGTTAGAACTTGACGAATTACTTCAACACAAATTGAACACAAGCAAGGTACTCATCAATACTCAATCACATTGTAATGAACGCATGAGAACGATCTATAAGAATATGAAATCTACATTTTGGACACATAATATCATGTATTTAGAAGAGAAAAGAAATGAATAGAGTGGCTTGTGGCTTACTTGTTGCTAGGTTGCTAAGATTGGACAAAGCTCTCTCTCTCTCTCTCTCTCTCTCTCTCTCTCTCTCTCTCTCTCTCGCTTTTTTTTTTCCTTCCTCCTTCCTCCCAAGCTCATAACTTGCTCTCCTCTCTCTTCCTCAATCGTGTGTGTGTTGGTGTGTGTTTGATTGTGCAAAATATGCAGGGGTGGTTCTATTTATAGGAAAAAAGTGATGAAAGGTCTAAAGTGCCCTTGTTTGGAATTGAATGGAAATAATTTGTATTTTGTTGAAAGTTAATGAAATGGTGGTTGATTAAGAGGTTTAAGTGTGGTTTAAATCATGATTTAGTTATAGTTTGGTTTGATAGCTAGTACAAGACAAGTCTCCATGATTTTGGGTCCAAGTCACAAATTCTTCCTTAAATTCTTGAATCATGCTTTCAAAGTACACCACAAGAATCCTCCAAGGGGTGGCCAGCCATGTGCAAGGAAGTTTGAGGGTTTTTCACATTTTTTTTTTTTTTTTTTGGGGTACAAATACACTTTAAACTATTGTAGATATTTGCAAAAAAAGATTATTATAATGAAGTGTAATTATATATATATATATATATAAAGTAATGAAATTGAGACTAAAGTGCAATATTGATAAAGTGTGAGGGCATAGACTAAATTTATAAATTAAAATACTTATTTCAAGCATGGAATTAATTAAAATAGAGATAGGAAAGATAATTCGGATTGTGTAATTTGGAATTAAAAGTGACTAATCAAGGGAACATGGCGCTAACTAGAAACTAGAGTTTAATTCGCGAGTATACGAGGAACTAAGAACTTTATTATAATAATTCAAAAGTTGAAGCTTTAATAGGGTTTACAAAAGTTAGGGGCCTCATATTCATCATCTTAGGGTTGTGCTTTATCTTCTTCGTCTTTGTCTTCATCTTCTTTGTCAAAAAGACGGGATAGAGAGACATCGATGATTTAGGGTTCGTTTGTGCCTCATGATCTTCGTTTTTGTCTTCTTCATCTTCGATTTCATGGAACAATTTAGGGTTTAGGATTTCAAGGGATATAAAAGCATGAATGATCTAGGGTTTGTTTGTGCTTCATCATCTTCGTCATCATCTTCATCTTCATCTTCGTCTTCGATTTCATGGGTTTCGGGTTTCTCAAATGATTTATGGTTTAGGATTTAATGGGATAAATAAGCATGGATGATCGGTGGAGATGGGTTTCTCAGTCAATTTCGTGGCTTTTGGGTTTCAATTGAATATTTAGGGTTTTAAGATTTCTCAGATATAAAGCACGAAGAGAAAGAGAGAGTGCTTCATGGTTGAAAAATAAAGGGAAGAAATAGAAGAGAAGATAAGGAAGATGGAAGACAAACAAATAGAGAGAGGGGGGTCGAAAAACAAAGGAAAGAAATGAGAGAATAGAGGAAGAAAGAGAATAAGCTGGAAAGAGAGGAAGAGAATGACAGAGAGAGAATATGCAAGATGGTTCTAGAACCCACTCATCCAACCACTATAGATTATTAATGAAGGAAAAATTATTCCATGCCTCATGGACATGAGTATTGATTTGGTATTGTCACAAAATAATCCAAGCCATTAATTGTAAATATTTTTTCCCATTTTTTTTCAATTTTTGTATATTAAAATTTTTAATGTTTTAATAATTTAATATTTTAAGTTTTAAAAAGATCAAAAAAAAAAAAAAAAAAAACTAAATCCAAACATCACCTAAAAAAATCGGAAAAGTTAGTTAGGATTGTGCTAAAATGGCATTGCAACAAGGTCTATATTCCTTTTTCTTTGTTATCTGATGATGTAACATTTTTCTTTTTTCTTTTTTTCTTTTTTTGGTGAAAAAGGCGAGGATACAAAATGCTTTCTCAAAATTTTACTGGCCTTTCCAATCGTGTGGAAATTCTTATTCAGCCAACTATGATGATTATGTGACAGACCTATAGTAACTTAAACGTCAATGTGATTGTTTTACCTAAGATCATTAATGAGTCTCAATCAGCTTTTATAGGGGGTAGAAGTATTCTTGATGGTATTCTAATTGCTAATGAGATTATTGATGATTGGAAGAAGAAGCAAAAGAAAGGGCTTATCCTAAAGCTTGATTTCGAGAAAGCATATGACTCAATAAATTGGGAGTTCCTCTTGTCCATGTTATCAAACTTTGGTTTTGGATCAAGATGGATCAAATGGATGAAGGAATGTGTCTCAACTGCTAAAATCTCTATTCTGGTGAATGGATCACCTACAACTGAGTTTATTCCTCAAAGGGGACTTAGACAAGGTAATCCCTTATCCCCTTTTCTCTTTAACATTGTAGCTGAGGGCCTGAATATTCTGATTCATAGAGCTGCCCAAGTTGGATTGATCAAGGGTGCATCAGTTGGTTCAAATGATCTTACTATTACTCACTTACAATTTGCTAATGACACAATCTTGTTTTGTGAGGCGAAGAGGGAGGAGGTGCTTAATATTAAAAGAATATTGAGATGTTTTGAAATCATGTCTGGGTTGAAGATAAATTATCACAAGAGCGTAGTGTGTGGTGTTGGCATTACTGAAGACCTTACCAAAGAGTTTGCTGCCATTCTGAACTGCTTGCATCATAGGTTACCTTTGAAGTATTTAGGGATGCCATTGGGGGCTAATCCAAGGAGGAGAAGGTCTTGGCAACCTGTCATTGATAATTTCAAATCAAAACTTGCTTCTTGGAAGCGTAGGCTTCTTTCCTTCGCTGGTCGGTTGACAATGACCAAGTCTGTGTTATCTTCACTACCAGTGTATTACTTATCTTTGTTTAGAATGCCTGAAGGGGTAGCCAAGGAGATTGATAGAATTCAGTCCACATTTCTTTGGGGGGGTGATGAACTTAGAAGGAAAATTCATATGGTAAAGTGGGAGGAAATTACTCAAAGCAAAAGTAACGGGGGTCTTGGTGTTAGAAAGGTTAGAATCATGAATGAATGTCTTCTTCTCAAATGGTGGTGGAGATTTGGGACCGAAGCTGACTCTATTTGGAAACAAGTGATTCTTAGCAAGTACCCACAGCAGGGTGGGTCTAGGTAGCCAGATCAAGATGCAAATTCCAGATGTTCTATGGTATGGAGGGACATCTTGAGGGTTGCTATTAAGTGCCCAGAGCTGCTGGAGGTATTTAAGGCCAATTCAAAGATTAATGTTGGGGACGGGAGGCTCATAAGTTTTTGGCTGGATCAATGGGTTGGTAGAGACTGTTTAAAGAATTTATTTCCTAGATTATTCTCTGTCTTTGCATAAAGGTATATTAGTGGCAATGATTAAGAGCAGGAGTATTGGAAATGAGGAGTGGAATTTGTCTTTCAGAAGAGCATTGTTCCAATGGGAACTTGAAGAGTTGAGGAGGATGAAGGTGGTGCTACAAATTGCTCCAAAGCTCAGGAATGGTGTGTTAGATAGGTTGTCTTGGGCTGTAGACAGGTCTGGCACCTTTACTATTTCGTCTGTCTACAAGTGGAAGGAGTCACCATCTACTATGCCTACAAAAGTGGTGGATCTCATCTGGAAGAATGTTGCACCTCCAAAAGTGCAATTCTTTGCTTGGCTAGCATGGAAAGGGAGGATCAAGACTGCCACGTACTTGCATAGAATTAGAATCCTAAGTGCCAATTCTGATGTTAACTGCGTATTTTGCAGGGATGAAAGGGAAACTATGTCTCATGTGCTGCTGTGCTGTACGTTCAGTTGGAGAGTTTGGTCTCACATTATTGGATGGTGGGGTGTATCATGGGTGCAGCCTGGTTCAGTGGTTGGTCTTATTCAATGGTGGACTGGGTTTAGATGCAACAACAGATTGAAGGCAATCTGAAGGCTAATCCCACTGGCAGTGCTTTGGTCCTTATGGAAGCAGAGGAATGAAATCATTTTTAACGAGTCACAGTTGGATTTCGAGAAGTTGTATAACCTTATCAAAACACGGATTGCTTTGTGGTTTAGAGCCTCTACCTCTTCCTTTTGTTATTCAGTTGATGATTTGGTGTTCAATTTGCAAAATGTGAAATTTTGTATCCTGCATTGAGGGTGGTAACCTGTGTTCTGCTATTTTTCTGTTATATCTGGGTGTTGTTACGTTACGGTGCATGGTCGCTTCTTTGTTGTGCTCGATCTGTCTGATCGATCTTCTTCTTTGTGGTGGTTTAAATAATCTTGGTGCTTGGATTGGTTGAAGGATGGATGTAGTTTAAATAATCTTCTATGCCTAGCTTGTTTTTCTGTCTCAAAGTGCTGCTGTTCTGCTTTGTAGGGATGTTGTAGGGAGTGATCTGTTTGGTGTTTAAAAGTGTGCTATACTGCTTGCTCTGACTTTGGTGCTATTTGTGCCTTATTTTCTGGTTTTCTGGTTTCTTTTTCCTGTGCTTGTTGTGCTAGTTGGTTTCTCACCAACTAGGAGGCTGGAGCTTGTTTTAGCTCCAAGCTCCTCTTTATTGATGTAATTTTTATATATTCATCGATAAAGTCTTCTTTTCGCCGATCAAAAAAAAAAACTTAAACGCCAAGGTGGCACCAGGAACTCCCTGTGTAAAATTTATTTCAAGAAAAACATTTCTTCAGTTTATTAAAAAGCTGAATATATATTTACTATCTTCATTGTTCGATAAAATCTGACTTGAAACCAATTTGTATGTGGAATATGGGATCCAACACTCTGGAATTAGTTGCTAATGTTTATGTAACATTAACTGTATCCCCAGAAAATTGAAGCCTTTTAGCCATTTGTGTTTGTCTAGGAAGTATTGCCCTTTCCTGATGTACTCGCTTGGTTTGCAGGTAGAATTATGTCCTTCCAGCTTTTGTTACGTCTAGTAATTGCAATAACCATGAGCTTTAGTTATTTGGCATATGCTAGTGCCTGTTTCATTCCCGGACTGGTTGAATTTCAGTGGCAGAGCATTGTTTGTCTGATGGTTGATATTTTTATATGTTTTGGTGACTGTTCAATTGAATGGAATCTTTTCTGTTGGTAGAGGCTTAGCATGGCCTGCAGTGCTTGTTGGATGGGTTGCTCAAAGTGCAAGGTGCAAATATACTGTACCCTTCCAATGATTTGTACATGAAAGGTAGTGGTAAAGCTTCTTGAAAACAAAGAAGAATCACGAGTGATTGTATGGTTAATGGTAACTATGTAACACAGTAACATCATTTCAACAAATCTGGCACTACACCTTTTCCTTGAATAGAAAAAGCTCTTCTATGGGGCTCTATTTGTTGATTTGTACCCTTGTGTGGGTTGGAGTGCTGCCTTAGTGCTGGAAGATATTTAGCTACTTATAATGAACTGTCTGGAAAGAGTAACAAACATAAATGTAGCTTAAACATTGAAGAGTCATGGATTATGTAACTAAGTTAAAAGAATAATTGATGTACCTTAAACACTGAAAGATAACTAGATCATGTATCTTCCTACTGACATCCTTACTTTAACACGATTTGGTACGATGGGGAAAGTTACTCAATTTAATGCTCTATTAATAAACATGTATCAACTTTAATTTATTAATTTTTATTTAGAGGCATTACTCAATGACACTGCAAGGCTTACATTTGTTCCTTCTGGTATGCAGTCTTGGCATGAAAGATTCATGGGGACCTTTGAAGGCCTTGGCGATTGCGATCTTTATGCTTGACAACGATGGTGACATAGTCTTATGCACATTCCTAGGTTACGGTATTGCTGGAGCTGCTTGGGCAACAATAGTGTCGCAAGTAAGGAGCATTTCACTATCTTATTGACATGGTTTCATAATTCTTATCATATTTTCTTGTGGATGCACTCTCCATTGTTCCAAATTGACATCTTTTTTCTAATGTTACCACATACTACCTACTATGTATGTTTTAGGTTATTGCAGGTTATATGATGATTGACGCTCTGAATAAGAAAGGATATAACGCTTTTGCCATCTCTGTGCCATCACCCACTGAACTTCTGCAAATATTTATTATTGCTGCTCCAGTGTTTGTGACAATGACGTCAAAGGTTTGTGACATCTTAATTTTCTAAGTATATCCACGCACACATGATTATACATCCATCTAACTTGTTTGATGTTTAGGTTGCATTTTACTCTCTCATTGTATATTTTGCTACATCAATGGGAACGCACACTGTTGCTGCTCATCAGGTTTGTATCACATACTTCAAAAATCCATTTATTTTTTTTCTTCATCTGCATCAAAGAAAGGAAAATGCTATACAAACAAAAAAAATTTACAAACTTTTCTTACAAACTAATGTGGCATGGAGTGATATAATTTTGAAATGTGAAATGAGGCCCAACTTACTAATATTCTAGATGACGCATTAGATTGTAAGAAAAGTTTATTTGGAAAATTTGTTTATATAACACTACTCACAAAACATCAATTCATAACCAAACAAAACATTTCACACAAACAAAACATCAATCACTGAAACAGAGCAATACTATTGCATTACAGAATCGATAGTCATATATATATAGGGAGAGAGATGGAAGGGGGTAGATCCAAACCTTTCTGCATTCTCTCAATGCCTTGATCTCCGCATATGCAATGCCTTGATCTGCACAAACGAAAATCGACAACCAAATCAACAGAGAGAACTTCGAAATCGAGAGAGAGAGAGAGAGAGAGAGAGAGACCTTTGAAATCAAAATCGAAATCGCCAAGATGTCATTCTTAGATGAATCACCGAAAGCACCACCACTGAGATAAATCACGAAGCTGAAGCAGATTTTGAAGGATTCGATTGGTTTTTCTGAGATTGTAGATGACAGTGCTCAAAATCGAACTTCGAAATCGCAATCGCTTTGAGAAACTACGAGATTGAAGCCATACGGATGCAGATAGGTTGGCTCTGAGAAATTTCGAAATCGCAATCGCTCTGAAGAAGAATCAAGAGAGAGCAAGAGAGTGAGAGATTTGAGTGAGTGATAGATTCGAACTTCATATTGTAGACGGCGGTGGGTTTTCAAAATAAAGGTTTGGAGAAACAAAATAGGGTTTGTAGGGAGACAGGATTTGGAGGCATTTCCAAGTGTCTTCTATTCATTTTGATTAATTTCAAATGTGACGTTTAAAAAAATGTCGTTAATTATTAGAAAAAATGATATTTCATAAAACGCCGTTAATTAAATGCCGTGACATCCCCAATTTCCTGTAGTGTCTGTAAGCAACTGATGGACATTTATACTGCCAAATTGTCATTCTAGGTCGTGATGCAACTTTACGGCATGTGTACCGTGTTTGGTGGGCCTCTCTGTCAAACTGCTCAGTCATTTATGCCTAGGTTGATGTATAGAGTTAATCGAAGTCCGGTAGAGGTTAGTTAAACTTATGTTCTTTTTTATGGGTTTTATGGAATTATTCATGTTTCATGGATAAAGTTGGAGTGTAGTGCATGACTACTATTCCTAAATTCCTATTGCCAACATCTGGCTCTACATGATTTTCATATGCAACTGATGTTCAGAAAGGTTTATCACATCAAACAGGCTCGAAGACTGTCAAAGTCGATGGTGATCATTGGATCACTAAGCGGATTGATATTAGGTTCTATTGGAACATTTGTTCCCTTGATGTTCCCCAATTTTTTTTCACCTGATCCTGAGGTCATAGGGGAGGTTAGTTTTGTGGTTTTTTTTTATATTTTTTAGCCATTATAATTTTTATTTTTATTTTTCTTTGAGCATTAATGAATATCCAGATTTTTGCCTTTTCTTATATTTGTTATTTTAGTTTGTGTAATCTTATATTATCAAGTAAAGAACCAAAGATATGTATAGCTATAATACTCTAATGAGAATTATAGACGCTGTCATTTCTTGTTGCTCTGATATATGCCGCTTAAATAGGATGGTCACTTACAGCACATTTATCCCTGATTGTCAATATCTGTTATTATCAATACTTGCTTAGTTCTGTGTTTTTTTACATTTTTTACTTTGGTGGTAGATCATTTATGTGTCGTTATTCATGGGTTAACTATTTTGTTAATTAAATGTATTATGTATATGATTCATGTTGGAGAAAATGTGTTTAATGGAATGGAAACACTGTATAGATGTGTTGTGTTTTTCATATTATCTGAAAAATATAAAAATGTAACATTATCTTCTTTTGCTTGATTAAAATTGTCCATGCAGATGGACAAAGTGTTGATTCCATACTTGCCTGCATTGTGTGTGACACACCGTGTTCATAGCCTTGAGGGGACATTGCTGGTATGCTTGTTTTTGCTTTTTACTGGGTTTTTATTTTTTATTTTTTTTGAGGTGCCTTTCTTTTCATGTCACAGGAATGAATATTGATTTTAGAAAAAGGGAATCATATGTATGGTAATGGGTAGATTTTAAGTATACAGCGTGTCACGTTTACAATTTTTAACCAATTGTGGTTAAGGTCATTTCTAACGCTGCACCAAATCCACCATCAAATTCAAATTTGGTGAAAAAATTCCTTTTTTTGTACTCTAATGGTTTCACCAAACCTGTATGTCATCTTTGCAGAGTGCACCCAAGAAACCAGACATCATTAGATCCATGGCATATGACTCAAATAAAGGAATAAAAACCAACCAATTGTCATCAAAGAGGTTGATTCATTTACTTGTTTCAAATTCCAAAGCAAGTTTTTAATTGCTGGGAACATGAGATGACATGTTACAGTTATGTTGGTGTTTAGCGTATAAGCTCTTTTAAGCTTCATTGAGGTTTCAGTACATAAAATGGTGTCGTTCTGTGTACCTCCACGCTCACTAGTAGTCAACAACCCCTTCCCCCACCCTTGCCACCAGCCACGAGCCTAGCATCACCTCAAGAAGCCACGACACAACAGCGCCTTTCACGGTAGAGATTTATTGTAATACTCATGTTCCGTAATATGTTAATTGGTCCTTGATATGAATGTGATTATGTGTTTTGACATGATTGTGTGCACCATTATGTGAAAATATGTAGTTTTGAATTTCTATTTGTTCACCGTAGGAATATCTGTTTGATTATCTGCTTTGGAAATTAAATTGAAGGCCTTATCGACCACAGAACCCGAAATTGATTGTGTCATTATGATTAGCGTAATTTTTAGAGCCTACGGTGAAATTTAATTGAAAATTGATTCAGGTCAGATTAAATTGATTTATTTAATAGCTTTGTGCTCAAATTGTTAATATTTGTAATTTTAGTTAGTGGGATTTGTTGTGTAAGAGCACTACACCTCCCATTCCCTCTTGTATCTTCACTTGGGCTGATCAAACTCTAAGAAAGAGAGAGGGAGAGAATTGTGTAATTTTTGACTCAAGCTTGGGAATTTGAAGTCTAGTTCAAGAATTAACCATAGATTGGGCTTCTAGGTAAGTATTGATTCTTGAATTCATGAGTTTAAGGTGTAATCTTGTGTGTTCAAAGTTAATTAATGGTCAAGAGCATGTTTTGAATTTGTTTTGTTGAATTGAAAAACCATATATGCATGGATGTATGTAATTGTTTGGAATTTGCATAATTGAACTTGAATTACATGATTCATGTTGCAATTTGGTTGAAATCCATGTAAATTTGTAATTGAAGCTCATGTATAATCACCATTGGTACCATCTAAGTTGAGAATGGGAGTTAGACATCACATACATGTACAATCTATGAAGATAAGAGCCTTGAATGCATGAATGTGTATATTAGAATTGAGTTTGGTGTCAATTTGGGGCATGCATGTATTTGATTCATGAAATTGAGCTCCATGATGATGTGTTTTAGTGTTTATACCATGTTAGTACAAGAATATGTGAGGTGGGAGCCATAAAATGCGAGAAATATTGGTTTGAATGTTAAGAGGGAGCTCAAGAACACATTCTAGATTTTCCAGAATTTTAAGGTCCGCTCGAGCGGGAGAACCTTCTCTCGAGCGTAAATTTCGTGCTCCCAGTACTTTTTGCAGACTTGGTGTCCGCTCGAGCAGGGTATTTCACGCTCGAGCGGGGAACTTTGTAGATAGGCTTTCTACTCGAGCGCCCTATTTCACGCTGGAGCTTATTTTTCATGCAATCAGTACTTTTGTAGGCCTTAAGGGTCCACTCAAGCGGGGGAGTCCACGCTCGAGCGGGGACCCTGTTTTCTGAAATTTTGTTTTCGCATTCTGTGTTTCGTTTTCCGTTCTCTTTCACTTGCAAGCACTCTTAGGCGTGTGTTGAGCATTGTAATTGAATTAAAGAGATAAAAATGAAGCCTAAAGAGGAAAATGTGAATTAAAGAACGGATTAAATTAATTGTGACCCATATGTGTTATGTGATGTGTAGGGTCAAACTCTAGAGCAAATCCACAAGCCGATCACTGTAAGTAATATATAAAATACATATTGTTGTCCAATTGCTTACTTCTATGTAAGTTTTATAAAGTTCATTAATTTTGAATGGTGGACAAAGTTTGAAAGGCTTAAATGCCAGTTTGATATGACAAGTTTGAAAGGCTTAAATGCCAGTCTGATATGACAAGTTTGAAAGGCTTAAATACCAATTTGATATGACAAGTTTGGAAGGGCCGAAAGGCCAGTATGATACAAAAGTTTGATAAGGCCAAAAAGGCCAGTCTGATATAAACGTATGAAAAGAGCCAAAGGCCAGTTGACATAAATGAATTGGGCCTAAGGCTGTCTAATGTATAATGTTCCAATGTATTTTTTTTATTTGATATTATACACTGGGCTTCCGCTCACGCTCATTCATGTGTTTGTAGGTGAGCCAAGAAAGATCTAGACCCAACCCCAGTGAAGTCTGTATGGAACAACCGAGTTTTGGAAAGTCAGCCTATGTATCTCACGCATGAGACTCGCCTTCGCCTCTGTTATTTTGTTTTATGTTGTCACGTTGGCGGAGCCTTTGTATATGTCTGTATATAGTTCATGGGTTGACTTAGTTTTGAATAATCCTGTCTGTACAGAACTTTTTGATACTTTAATTCTGTTGTGAGTTATTAATGTTTATATGTATGACTTATTTGACGTACCATGTAAGTACAGCTCTAAGGACAAAATTTTTAAATTGCTTCCGTTTGACCCCCATTAACTCTGTTAAAATACGTATGATTTGGTTTGAGGTTATAGATAATCTCACGATTACTGGCCGGTCATGTCCTTAATCCACGGGGGCGAATTCAGGTTATGACATTTATGGAGATGGAGGTTGCAATCTAAGGCAATGGAGGATATGGCAGTGGAAGGCCTGAAAGGATTTTGAAGGGAGATGGGGTTGTGATCCGAAGCTGAGGCGTCTTGGCGACAGCGACTGATTGTCTCGGTGGCATTGGTGATTCATTCTCCTGAATTTCTAATCAATCCATGGAGAGAAGTAGATAGCAACCTTTCTCTAATGACTCTATAGTTGCGAGGATTTATTCTGTCTGTCACCGTTTTTTGATTACTTTCCGGCAAGTAAACCATTATTTGAAAGGACTTCATTGTGGTTGATGGAGTTACTGGGTATTCAAGATTTCACTTCCATCTTTCAAGATTTCTACCATAAGCACAATATAGCAAAGAACTAGGTCATTCTTATTTTTTACACCCAAATTAAACTGTGAATGGAGCTATTAAGAATTTGGGAATAACAATTTTCTTCTTTTGGAAACAAAGTCTAAAATCTGTCGTTTGGTATATTAATGAATCTGCTGTCTTCTCTCTCTATTGTGTCTACTCCTTTTGGCATTTGCTTTCTCTCTCTGTCTGCGTCTCACCTTCTTCCTTTTTTTTTTTTTTTTCTTTTTTAAGCCTTCAGTACCCAAAACGACAATTTGTGTACTGCACGGGAACTCCAGACAGTTTCACCCAAAGGATCCGAACGCCGTTGACAATAGATCCACAACTAGGTAACTTTCAATTTTCCCAGTCGATGTTGGGCCAAATCTTCTGAGTAAAGCATGCCATTAGGTGACATGAGGCGTAGTAGAGCGATAAAAAATCGAGACTGAAGTGGAAAGAAGAAAAAAAAAAAAAAAAAAACAAAAACAGATGAGTCATAATAAAAATGGGGAAAAAAAAATAGAAAAACAGGTAAGTTCAAATAAAAATATTGGCACGAGTGCTTTGGATGCTGTTTTTACCCATTGAAACCCTACAAGGGCGCACCAGAGACTTGACAAACCGTATCCTCGACTGCTCACCAGCTGGTACGGAAAAAAAATTAAAAAGAAAAGGGTAGAGCATTATCAATGTCCTGAGGAAACAACGAAAAGTTCAAAAACATCCATTTTGTTTTTGTATGAAAACATTTTTGAAGATTCAAAAACAATTTTTTGATATTTCCTTAAAAGTCTTATTTTAGAAAAAATTTCAGTTCACTAAACGAGTTTTCTGTTTTCTTCTTCTGAAATAATAATAATAATAATAACAAAAGTAGAAGACGAAAACATAACCAAATAGGTATCATTGTGAAAATTTCATTCATTCTTTAGTTTTAAAGTACATTGGCATCAAGCATTGAAAGATATAAAAGTAAATTATGCAGGGCACAGAAAAATAAATTCCATACCATTAGAAAAAGAGTGCCTAAAGAAAAGCACCCGCTCATTGACAAACTAATAAATTTGAGGTCTCGCCCAGCCTGCACAATCCATTATCCTGATGGTAAAACACTAGTATCTTACATATCCTAAAGCAAATAAGTATTTTATTCTAGAATGAAGGTATCAAGTTGTAAATCAAGCTTGAAAATTGCAAGAGACTTTTGATGATTAGGTGATGAAATGAAACGTAAGGTAGATTAGGTAGATTATACCACATTATAAGATAAAGAGGTATTATGCAATTGAGCTAATACTGGTTTTGGTTGATGATCCTTTTGCATCAGCACAGAATACAAAGTTTGATCTCTTAAGCACTATTGAAAATTGTAAATGTGACACACTGTATACTTAAAATCTACCCATTACCATACATATGATTCCCTTTTTTTAAAATCAATATTCATTCCTGTGACATGAAAAGAAAGGCACCTCAAAAAAAATAAAAACAAAATAAATAAAATAAAATAAAATAACCAGTAAAAAGCAAAAACAAGCATACCAGCAATGTCCCCTCAAGGCTATGAACAGAGGGTGTTACACACAATGCAAGGAAGAATGGAATCAACACTTTGTGCATCTGCATGGACAATTTTAATCAAGGAAAACAAGATAATGTTACATTTTTTATTTTTCAGATAATATGAAAAGCACAACACATCTATACAGTGTGTGCATTCTATTAAACACATTTTCTCCAACATGAATACATTTAATTAACAAAATAGTTAACCCATGAATAACGACACATATATGATCAGCCACCAAAGTCCAAAAAAAAATATAAAAAAACACAGAACTAAGCAGGTATTGATAAGAACAGATATTGACAATCAGGGATAAATGTGCTGTAAGTGACCATCCTATTTAAGCGGCATGTATCAGAGCTACAAGAAATGACAGCTTCTATAATTTTCATTAGAGCATTATAGCTATACATGTCTCTGGTTCTTTCCTGGATAATATAAGATTACACTAACTAAAATAACAAATATAAGAAAAGGCAAAAATCTGGATATTCGTTAATGCTCAAAGAAAAAAAAAATACCATGGCTAAAAATATATATATATATATATAAATGAAAAAAAATAAAAAAAAGAAGACAAAAAAACTAACCTCCCCTATGACCTCAGGATCAGGTGAAAAAAAATTCGGGAACATCAAGGGAACAAATGTTCCAATAGAACCTAATATCAATCCACTTAGTGCTCCAATGATCAGCAGCGACTTTAACAGTCTTCGAGCCTGTTTGATATGATAAACCTTTTTGAACATCACTTGCATATGAAAATCATGTAGAGCCAGATGTTGGTAATAGGAATTTATGAATAGTAGTCATGCACTACACTCCAACTTTATCCATGAAACCCATAAAAGCAAACGTAAGTTTAACTAACCTCTGCCAGACTTTGATTAACTCCATACATCAACTCAGGCATAAATGACTGAGCAGTCTGAGAGAGAGGCTCACCAAACACGGTACACATACCACAAAGTTGTATCATGACCTAGAATGACAATTTGGCAGTGTAAATGTCCATCAGTTCCTTACAGATAAGAATTTAATGCAGATAAAGAAAGAAAATAAAGGGATTTTTAAAGTATGTGATACAAACCTGATGAGCAGCAACAGTGTGTGTGCCCATTGATGTAGCAAAATATACAATGAGAGAGTAAAATGCAACCTAAACATCAAACAGGTTAGATGGTTGTATAATCATGTGTGCGTGGATATAGTTAGAAAATCAAGATGTCACAAACCTTTGACGTCATTGTCACAAACACTGGAGCAGCAATCATAAATATTTGCAGAAGCTCAGTGGGTGATGGCGCAGAGATGGTAAAAGCGTTATATCCTTTCTTATTCAGAGCTTCAATCATCATATAACCTGCAATAATCTAAAACATACATGGTAGGTAGTAGGTGGTAACATTAGAAAAAAGATGCCAATTTGGAACAATGGAGAGTGCATCCACAAGAAAATATGATAAGAATTATGAAACCATGTCAATAAGATAGTGAAATGCTCCTTACTTGCGACACCATTGTTGCCCAAGCAGCTCCAGCAATACCATAACCTAGGAATGTACATAAGACTATGTCACCAATGCCGTTTACAGCACTGGCAACTGCCAAGGCCTTCAAAGGTCCCCATGAATCTTTCATGCCAAGACTGCACACAAGAAGGAACACATGTAAGCCTTGCAGTTTCATTGAGTAATCCCTCTAAATAAAAATTAATAAATTAAAGTTGATACATGTTTATTAATAAATCATTAAATTGAGTAACTGTCCCCATAGTACCAGATCATCTTAAAGTAAGGATATCAGTAGGAAGATACATGATCTGGTTATCTTTCAGTGTTTAAGGTGCATCAATTATTCTTTTAACTTAGTTGCATAATCCATGACTCTTCAATGTTTAAGCTACATTTAGGTCTGTTACTCTTTCAACACAGTTCATTATAAGTAGCTAAATATCTTCCAGCACTAAGGCAGCACTCCAACCCACACGAGGGTACAAATCAACAAATAGAGCCCCATAAAAGAGCTTTTTCTATTCAAGGAAAAGGTGCAGTGCCAGATTTGTTGAAATGATGTTACTGTGTTATAAAGTTACCATTAACCATACAAGCACTCGTGATTCTTCTTTGTTTTCAAGAAGCTTTACCACTAACTCTCACGTACAAATCATTGGAAGAGTATAGTATATTTGCACCTGGCACTTTGAGCAACCCATCCAACAAGCACTGCAGGCCATGCTAAGCCTCGAATCTACCAACAGAAAAGATTCCATTCAATTGAACAGTTACCAAAACATATAAAAATATCAACCATCAAACAAACAATGCTCTTCCACTGAAATTCAACTAGTCCGGGAATGAAACAGGCACTAGCATATGCCACATAACTAAAGCACATGGTTAATGCAATTGCTAGGCATAACAAAAAATGGAAGGACATAATTCTACCTGCAAACCAAGCGAGTACATCAGGAAAGGGCAATAATTCCTAGACAAACGCAAATGGCTAAAAGGGTTCAATTTTCTGGGGATACAGTTAATGTTACATAAACATTAGCAACTAATTCCACAGTATTGGATCCCACATTCCACATACAAATTGGTTTCAAGTCAGATTTTATCGAACAATGAAGATAGGAAATATATATTCAGCTTTTTAATAAACTCAAGAAATGTTTTAGTTGAAATAAATTTTACACAGCGAGTTCCTGGTGCCACCTTGGCATTTAAGTAAATATAGGTCTGTCACATAATGATCATAGTTGGGTGAATAAGAATTTCCACAAGATTGGAAAGCCAGTAAAATATTGAGAAAGCATTTTGTATCCTCCTTTTTCACCCAAAAAAAAAAAAAAAAGAGAGAGAAAAAAGTTACATCATCAGATACCAAAGAAAAAGGAATATAAACCTTGTAAACGATAGGAATAATGGGAAATGGTGTAAGTGAAAACAACATAGAATAGGTTTAATTAATGGCAGTCAAACCTGAACATATGTGTTTGCTGCAGGTATGATATGCGCATTCTTTGGGCCAGTAAAAGCTGGAAAAGTCATGTTAGCAAATCAATGAGACATTAGACAGCATTTGCTCATAATCAAGAGATAAAACATGAATGACTTTTCAAAAACAATCCAGCACTTCACCCATACGAGTCTTCATTACCAGTTAGTGCCCATACACCCAGGAATTTTGTAAAAAACAGCATTAATACACCACAAATCAACCCAACAAAAAGCAAGATAGATATCTGATGCTGCACTTCGGCTTTACCCTGCACAAATGAGGATTAGTCATTTAGTCAAGCAGTGCGGCAAAGACAATGAAAACTAGGCAAGGACTAACTAGTATTCAAAGGATTGGTATAAATATAATTGATGCAGGACAATTAGGGACAGCCACAACAGTGGGCTTTTGGGGCTGATTTTAATTGAGTTTTATGGCTGAAATTGCAATAAAAGTATAGGGGACAAGTAGGGTTTGTTTAGGGTAATAAATGGGTAAGAGTTTAAGCATGAAAAGCTAGGAATTTGGCACTGTTTAGGGGCTGTTTTAGGAGCTGTGAACAGTATTCGTGAACAGTGTTTGGGCTGTTCAAAAGTGCACAAAATACAGGAGGGAAAGAAGGAGAAGAAAAAGATAGATATAGGAATAAATTCCTTAAGCATCACACCTAGGGTTAGGATTGCATCACACAAACCCAAAGAGGCTTCAAAGCTCTCAAATTTTTTTAAAATATCAACTCTATTAAAGTATAAGCATTACATGACTTTATATAAAACTAATAGACTTCCTAAACCAACTATAACCAAAACAAGAAACTATCATAATATTTTTGGCTTCCAAAAGTAATCTAAGACTAAATAAGAAACAAAAACAAAGACTAATTAAATTACTCGACCCACAAGACAACCCAACACACAACCCATATTTGGAAATTTTGCAAATTACCAAAATACCCTTAATCTTAAAAATCGTAAGAAACATAAAAATAATAATAATAAAGTAAGACTCTAATAATACTAGAAATATGATTATATGTGATTACTATCGGTTTCTCTTTAAAATCATGCCAAGTTCCAAATATCGCCGGTATTTTGAATTTACTCTTTCTTGAGTTTCTTTTACTCTGCATCAATAATACTGCTGCGACACTCATAATTCTCATACCAGAAGCAAAAGCACGTCAGTTTTGACCTAAATAGCACAGATTCAGACAGACAACACGACACTTTTTAAAAAATAGAAGACACGTTACATCTAGGATATGTTAAAATTTTATATTTTTTTGGGTAAATTATACAAATAGTTTTTATATTTTGTCATTTGTGTCATTTTGGTCCTTACACTTTCAATTGGTTCAATTTTGACCCTTAATTTTAGATTTTGTGTCAATTTGATCCAATTGATAAATTCGTTAGGTTTTTTTAACAGAAAATTATCACTGAGTTAGTTGATGTTAAGTGATCAAATTGATTAAGTTTACAATTTTGCCCTTAAAAGCATTACAAATGCCGCTTATGTGAGCATTTGTCATAAAACATGCTAACAATTGAAATCAATTGAACCAATTTGAGACAAAGTAAAAAATTCAAGATCAAAATCAAGTCAATTGAAATTACATGGACCAAAATGATATAAGGGTTAAAGTATAAGGACTAGCAGTGTAATTTGCCATATTTTTTTTTTTTATAAATTTATTATATGTCAAATATATGAACAGTTTATTTAAAAGTAATAAAAAAAAAACACTACCTAAAAAAAAAAAAACCATATATTCCATAACTCAAATATCAAAATATCATTTACATAACAACCGTAATCTAAAGAACATAAAACAATTATAGAACATTAAAACACACATAGCGTATTCATCTTAAAATGTTTCAAAACATATTTAGAATACACAGGTTGCATTATTATGACGAATGCATAACATTGTTACCGTAAAGAGATTCATCACAAAGGTTGTGTTCAAAGGTTCAAGGAGTGTTCGAGAAGTGTTTGCAAATTGTCGAATATTATGAATTTAAAATTTTAATTAAGACAAGTTGAAAAAATGCCGGGCATGCTTTTAAGGGTGTCCACATAGTGTTGTGTTCAACATGACAAGCCTCCTCATAGAAGTGTATGTGCTTCTTAGATTCTTAAGTTTCAACAATGCATTAAAAAAATAATAAAAGGAATTCATGTGTTGAAACAAAAACAAATTAGGAAATTTGTTGTTTTTAACTGTTGAAAGTTGCTTTCGGAAAATTTAGTCCCCAACTTAAAGTATAATGCCTAAAATTTAATGACAAAATGGCAATGATGAATGAAAACCAACAATGCCCTTCAACAAAGCAACAATGCTCTTGACAAACTAACCTGTCCTGCAAGTGAAGTAGCGACCAGATTTGATGTAGCAATTGAAAGAAACATAAAAATATAGCTCATATAATCGCAAACCACAGTCCCAGGACCTGCCCAAAACAAAACCACAAAATCACATTCAAATTAAATCGTGGCCTTTCAGACCACCAAAAATTTACACTGAATAGACAATCACAAAAAATAAAGAAATACCTAAAGCAGCAAGCTCAAGAGAACTTTGCTGACCAATCACAACAGTGTCAATGAGACTCATCAATGGTCCACAAATCCACAAACCAATAGCTGGCCCTGAAAACTTCATAATTTCTACCATTTGATTCCAAATACTGTCATTCACCACGAACTCTTCTCTTTTTGACTCAACCACCTCTGTTTCTTCATCTTCATCTTCAACCGAAGCCATTTTGGAATCTTCACCACGGACAACTTCTTGGCTTGGACTAATGCAAGCAGTAATGAACTGATTTTTTGCCGCTACATGAAAGATTCGGAGGCTTGAAGGCATCCGAGGTTTGCGATGGCAGTGCAAAGAGAAGTGAACTTGCAATTGCAATTGGTTGAAGAAAGTCGGACGATTATACAATTGTTGGAATTTAGGGTTTCGCATTAGAAAGTAAGTGTTTCGATTTAGGGTTTGAAGATCCATGCTTTTGTTTAGAAAATCAGTACGAATGAGAGAGAGAGAGAGAGAACAGAGTTGGGCGGCTTATGTTAATAGTTGCTCTATGAATTAGGAAAGAGTTCTTCTGAGTCACCTTTGATGGAAGCTCCGCCGCCAGTAACTGTCCACGTCCACATACTGGTCAAACCAGAACACAAACAAAATAAATTATTCGAAAATGGCCTCGCGAATCCCTCAACTTATGTGAACACGAGGCGCCAAACAACCCTTCAAAATATGTTTGGAAAAAATAAAAATGAGCTTAACAAAAATAGACATAAAAAAAAGCTATTTTTGAGTTTAAAAAAATTATTCATTCTCAATGAAGATAGAACAATGCAAAAATGATTTTAAATTTTTTTAAAAATCTGTTGCACTAAATTAATTTTCAATTTTTTTTTTAATAAAATCAGTAAATTTTTTTAAACCATCTCTAATGATAGTTGCTATTATGATAGTGTCAAAACTATAATTTGACATGTTACGATAGCAACTTGTCAAATTACAACAATAGTGCTATAATGGTGCAATGCTATTTTAACACAATCCTAACCAAATTTCCCTCTTCTTCTTTTTTTAGGTGATGTTTGGATTTAGTTTTTTTTTTTTTTTTCCCCTCTTTTATGATCTTTTTAAAACTTTACAATATTAAAAATTTTAATATAAAAAATTTGAAAAAAAAAATTGGAAAAAACAATGTTTACTGACATGGACAGGCCCACATACTGACATGGACAGGCCCACAAAGTCTACAGCCCATAGTGAACAACCCCAAGCCCACCATTTGGAAGCCCAGCATAACTTACTGGTAAAGCCAGATACATTGGGCGTCAACTGGGCGTGAAGGGCTAATGACATTCGAACATGTGGCAGGCGTAGGACAGGCCACGTCAGCAGACAAAGATCTGCAAAGTTATTGCCACAGCACATCACCATTAATATAGCCCATCACAGCATTTATTGCGACAACGCCCCTCAGCCGGAACAGCACCCCCTCACCCTGAACAAGGTAAGCCACAACACAAGCTTTCGGCGATAGCAACTTGTCAAATTACAACAATATCCTAACCAAATTTCCCTCTTCTTCTTTTTTTAGGTGATGTTTGGATTTAGTTTTTTTTTTTTTTTTTTCCCTCTTTTATGATCTTTTTAAAACTTTACAATATTAAAAATTTTAATATAAAAAATTTGAAAAAAAAAATTGGAAAAAACAATGTTTACTGACATGGATAGGCCCACATACTGACATGGACAGGCCCACAAAGTCTACAGCCCATAGTGAACAACCCCAAGCCCACCATTTGGAAGCCTTTGCATAACGGTACCGGTAAAGCCCAGATACCGTGACGCTAAGGCGTGAAGGGCTAATGACATTCAACATGTGGCGGCGTAGGGCCAGCACGTCGGCCAGACAAAGATCTGCAGTTATTGCCAAGACATCACCATTAATATAGCCCATCACAAGCATTTATCATGATAACGCCCAATGAATAAAGACCTCACCCTGAACAAAGTAAGCCACAACACAGGCTTTCGGCGATGAGGGCAGGTCGGCAGGGACAGTGAAATGATTACCAAAGGATATAAGCAAAGGTTGAAGACAGGAAGAAGGTTAAGTTTTTATCTATCTCCAATCTCCCTCTCTCTCTCTATATTCCACTTCCTCTATTAACTTGCTCGTCGGAGGGTTCACTGGGGGACTACCCCGTTCCCGCTGAACTTGTTTGCAGGTTCTACGGTGGACTCGATCATCAGCGTCTAGGCTCGAGGAGTTTGGGCCAGTCCGATCCATTCCTTGGAACAAACTGTATCATCAGTTGGCGCCGTCTGTGGGAACTGGTTCTTATCCGGACATCTGTTGTGTTCATTGTCGCTGGAGACCCTGTCCTAACAATCTTTTGCTCTTACCCATCCAAGTGTATGGTTACGACTAGATCCATGGCTTCCCACCATAACGCTGCTGATCATCAAACCGACCCTCCCAATCCAAACAACCCGCCACAGTATTTTATCGAACTTACCAACAGCATCAACCGCATGGCCGAGCAAAACCAGGCCCTGATAAACGCTCTGCTCGAAAGAAACCTCTCCATTCCTCCACCACCACCTCCAGATATCCCACCCAATCCAGAACGAACTCTGGGCCATATTGTCCCACCACCCAATCCACCTAACTTGGAAGGTTTGCAACCTCTTCACCTACATAAAATTCCACCACCTCCGTCCCCATCACAATCGGTCGCAGCACCAGCCCCCGAGGGCGAAGCCAGCAGCGTCCAACACGTACCTCCCTTTGGTGGCGACAACATACCCCTCTGGGACGCTGAACTCCGAGCCATGAAGCTCCAACTCCAGGGGATCATGCAGAACATCCCACATAAACCCTCCACCACGGCAAATTCACCATTCGTTGCCTCCATCCGAGACAAACCTCTACCCTCCAAGTTCAAAATGCCCACCATTGACTCCTTTGATGGGACCACGGACCCGGTCGACCATCTGGAAACCTACCGCACACTCATGATTCTTCATGCCTTTCCTGACGAGATCATGTGCCGAGCTTTCACCGTGACATTGAAGGGATCGGCTCGGCTGTGGTTCAGCCAGTTACTGACAGACTCTATCTCTACCTTTCAGCATCTCAGTGACTCTTTCCTGAGCCATTTTATCGGAGCCAAAGGCGGACGCCCACCCAACTCCTCAATATTCACAAAGAGGGAATCATCTGCGCTTCGTTACTCGCTTCAACACCGAAGCCCTGCAAGTTGCGGAAAATGACGACAAGGTCATCTTCACAGCTTTCATGGGCGGTCTGCGGTCGTCTGATTTCCTTTTCTCCCTCTCTAAAAACCCCCCGACCTCAATGGCAGTCCTACTCTCCAAAGCCCAAAAATACATGAATGCTGAGGATTCACTAGCTGCTCGACAGGATCCCACAACTAAAAACCCGACCCCAGAGAAAAGAGAAAAGACTCAGAACCCAGAAACACCCAGTATAATAGCCAAACACCCCGCTATACAGACCGACCCCCTCGTGCAGACCGGTCGGCAAGGTATACACCCCTCAATTCTCCCATGGAACATGTCCTCAACCAGATCCAACGGGATTACCCCCTCAAATGGCCTCCCCCTCCACGGAACCCTTCCAACCGGAAAGATCAGTCCAAATATTACCGTTTCCACCAGGACTATGGCCATAACACTGATGATTGCATCAACCTCAAGGATCAGGTGGAGACCCTCATTCGCTAGGAGCATCTAAGCCGGTTCACAGACACCCGCCCTCAGCAGAGGCAAAGAACCAAACCCCACAGAGACAATCGCCGGCACACCCATGGCCCGCCACCAACCAAGATCAAGGCCATGATTGACCTCCCCAACAACCTCGGCCACAAGGTAATCCGCCTCCACCTGTTGGTGAAATTAGAGTTATTTCAGGTGGTCTTGCTTGTAGGGGACCATCTCGCTCGGCTCAGAAGGCAAAACTTAGAAAAATAAGGCAGGGCTCAGAAAAGGCAATCACCACGGTAGATCGACCCCCCAAACAGCCCAAGCAGTGGACAGAGCCCATCACCTTCACGGACGCCGACTGTACAGGCATCCGTTATCCTCATGATGATCCTCTCGTCATTTCCGCCATCCTCTCCAACTATAAGGTCAGACGAGTCCTCATTGACAATGGAAGCTCTTCAGACATCATATTCCTCAACTGCTTCCGCCAGCTCAAGATCGGAGAGGAAAGTCTTTCTCCCCTCCAAACCCCCTTGGTCGGTTTCACTGGCGACCGGGTGACCTCCATCGGCTCCATTGATCTCCCCATCACTATCGGCGAATATCCTCGACAGACCACAAAGTTGCTTACCTTCCTTGTTGTCGACTGCCCCTCTGCCTACAACATCATCCTTGGTCGCACTGCCCTCAACGCCTTCCAAGCGATCACCTCCACCTACCACCTGGCCATCAAGTTTCCCACTGATCTCAGTGTCGGAACAGTGAGGGAAGAACAAACCGTGGCCAGAGAATGCTATGTTACCTCACTCAAGGAAATTAAACTGAAGGAGGCCATGATTATTGAAGGACTTGATGTCCGAGACGAAGATGAACTGGTCAGAGGAGAACCTGTTAAGGAGCTCATTGAGGTTCCCATCGACCCCACCAACCCAATGAAAACTGCCAAGATCGGCAGTCAGCTATCTCCCCAAGCCAAAGCCGACTTTACTAGCCTCCTGACCGAGCACAAAGATGTATTCGCCTGGACCCATTCAGACATGCCAGGTATTGACCCATCCTTTATAACCCATCGCCTCAGTATCGAACCTCATTTCCGACCCTACCGCCAGAAGCAGCGCATCTTCCATTCAGAGCGCAATACTCTTATTGCAGCAGAGGTCGACAAGCTCCTTGAGGCCCAGTTTATCACAAATGTAGACTATCCTAAATGGTTGTCAAACGTGGTCCTAGTCCGCAAAAACAACGGCAAATGGCGACACTATGTCGACTACTCCGACCTGAACCGAGCTTGCCCCAAGGACAGCTACCTCTTCCCCGTATCGATCTGCTTGTCAACGCCACAGCCGGTCATCAGATGCTCAGTTTCATGGATGCTTTTTTTGGAAACAACCAAATCTTGATGCACCCGTCCGACCAAGAACATACCTCCTTCATTACTGATCGAGGAACTTACCACTACCGCGTGAGACTAAAGAATGCTGGGGCCACCTACCAACGGCTAGTCAATGCAGTTTTCCAACACCAGATAGTTCGGAACATGAAAGTGTACATCGATGATATGCTAGTCAAGAGCAAACTCTTCATTGATCATTTGTCTGACCTCCGAGAAACCTTCGCCACTCTCCGCAAGTACCAAATGAAACTCAACCCAGAGAAGTGCGCCTTCGACGTAGGATCTGGAAAGTTCTTGGGTTTTATGGTCAGCCAGCACGACATTGAAGCCAATCCTGAGAAGATCAAGGCCTTGATTGAAATGCAGTCACCCAAAACGGTCAAAGAAGTTCAAAGACTCACCGGCTGAGTGGCAGCCCTCAACCACTTCATCTCTCGCGCAACAGATAAGTGCTTACCATTCTTCAAAGTTCTTCGGCAGACTTTTGAATGGACAACCGAATCCGAAGAGGCTTTTCAGCAGTTAAAGCAATGCATGGCCAACCCTCCCCTCCTTTCACAGGCAGTTACGGGCGAACCTATAACGCCCCAATTTTCATGCCCAAATGATAATACATTTACTTCAAATCAAAATAACATAAAACAAATAAATACCCTCATGGGTTTACAAGTTTCCAAGGCTTGAGCCTGGATACATAAAATGGTTATTCAAACCCATACATACAAAGCCCTTGGCTTACAATACAGAGTCACGCAAAATAAGAGCATTGTACTCCCAACACACATACTTCCACGCCTCTAGTTGGGTGGAATCATCACATCCTTTCCTGCACAAAAATCCCGTAGGGTGAGCATAAAGCCTAGTAGAAAATTCTTAACAAAGTATATACATTTTATACAAGTCTCAAGAGATAAAATGCACATGTCATGCTATGCCCTTTTTTAAAGATAATTTACATATTTATCTTTTGAAAACCATCATGCTCAATGATGTCATGCAATTTCAATTGTTCAAAACATAACAATTTATTTCAAGAGGCGTAAATCGTCTCACGGTAATTCCTAGGCGATTGTCCGCAAGTAGACTATACAAGTACTACCAAATTGTCATTTTACCAATCACAACCGGAAAAAATCAACAATCACCTATCCGCGGATTTTTAGGTCTTTCACCCCTAATAAGCCAACTTATTCTACACCACCTGTCAAGACTTACCATCATTATTTACCCCAAAACCATTTCATGAAAACTTATTTCTCAACATTCTTTTCTCAATGCAAGTTTTCAAATCAAACATCAAAGTGTAATGTAATGAAATGAAATGATATGCCAATACCATGTTAAAAATGCAATGCAATATTTCTTTCACTTTCAATACTCCCATACAATATTCCCATTGTGATCAAAATTCTCATCTCAATGCAATTTCACAAGATGAATAATTACTTTTATTTCAATTCATCAAAGGAATAACATAATTCCCACATTTCAAATAATCTTAACAATTTAGTCATCTCAAGACTATATTAATACTTTTAAACAACAATGCCCAAAATTTCAACAATTCTCATATTCCATGAAAACATCATTTATACGTAAATAAATAAACAATTTTCAAATATCATTTATTTTGGCACACAAAATAAATATAACAACATATTTTAAAAATTTTCAACATCTTTGTTAAAAATTCCCAACTTCTAGATTTTCTCATCAAAAGCCATTCATCTTCAAATATTTGAGAGGATCTCACCAAAAACATCTTTCTTTCATCAACATAGTTCAAAAACCCTAAATTCCTATTTTTAGAAATAAGAAAGTAAACCCACTTTCGAAAATCAATCATCTTCTTGAATCAAAAATTCATTTTTATCAAAACAAATCAAAAGATGATTTCTAAAATCATTTAGATCTTGCAAAAACATATATATAACTCAAAGAAAATCCCTACCTCAAGTTTGACGAGGAAACAAGCAAAAATCTCAATTTTCGGTTGTGTCGGATTTTGATCTCCACCGGTCAAAATGTTGCTCTCACCAAGCTCTTCACTCTGGTCTCAAGAACAATGGTCTAAAACCTTAGGTTCAAAATTGAGTTGAGTTTGATGCCACCTTTTTTCGAGTATTTTCCTCCTCTAAAGCGTATTCTATCCAATTATTCACCTCATTTGCATAACTCCATTACTACACAAACATTGTCGTCATCCTCATAAGCATCATAAAACTTCTCACACTAATACTTACTACTGAATGGAGTTGAACACATTAATCAATAAGTTATTACTAACTCTCAAGCATTTCAGGCTCAGTCCTTAGAGTTAGGATTTAAAGTAAACAATCTAACATAAATAACAAGAAACAATGTATTTACCTCACACAACCATTATTGTATAAAAGCCTCCAAATCATCAATCACCCATGGTCAAGGGACAAGATTTTGACAACTAGCGAAAAAAGACATTCCATCCTTTGAGAACAACTCTGCAAGCTGTGCAGAACCAAGATCAAGTATGTTCCCTGCAAATATTCCTCTAACCAAATTCTCTACACGCTTGGCCCCATCCTCAATAGCATCGTTCATACGAACTACATCCTCAAATAAGGATATTGCCTTCGTATTTTCTTCATCCTTAACTTTCTCCATGTTGAAGGCCTGGCTTGTAATCCTCCTATGAACAACCCAGGTGTCACCGGTCAAGCCAACAAGTCCTTGTCCAAAGAGCAGTTTGGACAAAGGGTTGTACTCAAGCCTCTCAAAGGATCCACTCTTATTCAGCAACACCTCCTTAATCATCTCTGGTTCGACTATAGCCAACCGAGGCTTCGGTCCAAACCAGTACAGAAATGTCTTCCCATAAACCCTTGAACAGTTGTAGTAGTGCGGAATCGCCCTCTGAACGATGTCAGCTTCGGAGGTGATGTGTTCTGGGTTCTTTGTGAATGCATGCACAGTGCTCACCGTCGCGTGGTGCCTCTGCAAGAGCAAAGATGCAGGTAATCCTACAATGTTACTCCTCCAAATCATCACAGCATTCTTACCCATGATTTCCACAAGCAGATCAACGATGCTGCTGCTTAGCGCATAGCAGTGCTTGATGTTAAATCACACAAGAGTCTGACCCAACTGTACCAAATAAGGCAAGCTCTTGGCCGATATGGAAGAACAACCGGATAGAGAAAGGATCATCAAGTCTACAGTCAATGGTGTGCCACCCCTTTCAATCTGTAATTCAATCTTTCGGTCCACACTGTCATCAAGTAATGTTTCCATTTTTAGGAACTGAGTAATTACATCCCCATTTATCCGAACAAGCACATCACCAGGATCCAAAAGGCTGTGAGCTGGGCCACTATAAAGAGATTCTCTCTGTCTCTCTACCATAATAAAAATGCACAACACTTGAGCACCCATCCCACATCTTTTTCTTTCTCTTCTTTTATTTAATATCCCACCGAAAGAATGATAAAAGACAACCATGCTATTGTTACCCCTCTTCCTCTATCTAGCAGTATCAAGCACCGTGGTCAGTGCAGCTCTTATCAGGGAAGACGGCTCAGTCCAACGGCCGGTCTACTACATCAGTCGAGCTCTTAGGGGAGCGGAGCAGAATTATCCATTGCTAGAAAAATTGTCCCTGGCCTTGGTCACCGCTTCCAGACGACTTCGTCCCTACTTCCAGGCTCATTCCATAGTGGTCTTCACTGACCAACCCCTGAAGAAGGTTATGCAAAGAACCGAACTTTCGCCGACTTATGCAAAGGGTCAGAGAACTCAGCCAGTTTGATATCTCCTACCGCCCTCGAACAGCAATCAAGGGACAGGCCATAGCCGATTTCATCCTGGAGTTCACCAACCCGACCCCATCCACTGCCTCTCCACCCCCACCAACTCCTGCCGAGCCAGAAGACCCACATTCTTGGACTCTCAACGTCGACAGGTCATCCCGAAGGGAAGGTAGTGGGGCTGGCCTCATCCTCACCTCCCCTGAGGGTGGCTATTTCAAATGTGCTCTCCGCCTCTTGTTTGATGCCAGCAACAATGAGGCCGAATATGAGGCCTTGATTGCGAGACTCCGCCTTGCCAAGGACATCGGTGTCAGCCATATTCGGGTGTTCAGTGACTCTCAACTCATCATCGGCCAGATCACGGGGGAATTCAACGCCAAGGAGGACATAATGCGGGCTTACAGGGATCTGGCACTCCCTCTTGTTCGCCTCTTCAATACCTTCCACATCAAGCACATACCCCGGGCAGAAAACTCCAAGGCAGATGAAATGGCTCAGTTGGCCTCTGCAGATCAGTCCGACCTCAGCTACGGCGTCCGCCTTGAATACCTAGCCCACCTAGCCATCTCGTTCGACCTACAAGAAGTGCAGTTCCTCCAAAATGAACCCATCTCTTGGGCATCCGACATCTTTCTATTTTTGACCACAGGAGAACTCCCGGATGACCAACAGCAGGCCGCCAAGGTCAGAGCTCGGTCATCTAACTATGCTCTGGTCGACGGTGTCCTGTACAAGCGTGGTTTTTCACACCCATACCTGCGATGCCTCAACTTAGCCCAAGCAACCTATGTAATGCAAGAAATCCAAGAGGGAATCTGTGGCAATCATTCGGGTGGCAGGTCTTTTGCCCACAAAATACTCCGTACAGGTTATTTCTGGCCGCCTCTCAACTAAGATGCCACTGATTTTGTGCTCAAATGCGACAAGTGTCAGCGCTTCGCCCACATTCCCCATGCTCCCAATCGAATGATCACACTGCGCCCTACCCATTCGCCAAATGGGGGATCGACCTGGTTGGTCCACTTCCCACTGGCCGAGGCCAGACCAAGTTCGCAATTGTCGCCATCAACTACTTTACCAAGTGGGTAAAAGCAGAGCCCCTGGCCACCATCACCGAACGGAACACTACCAAATTCATCTGGCAGTCGATTGTTTGCAGGTTTGGCGTCCCTCAAGCCATCGTCTCCGACAACGGCAAGCAATTCGACAACGCCAAGTACAGGAAGTTCTGTGCAGACCTCCAGATTCAACCATGTTTCTCTTCCCCAGGCCATCCCCAAGCCAATGGCCAGGTCGCGGTCACCAACCGTTCTCTCTTGAAGATCATCAAGACTAAACTGGAAGCCGCCAAGGGACTTTGGGCAGAGGAATTACCGAATGTACTGGGCTTAGGATCTGACTCGGACCCTCTGGGAAACCCCCTTTCGGCTAACATACGGCACCGAGGCGGTTATTCCGGTGGAAATCGGTCTGCCTACCCCTAGGGTCCTACATCCGAATCCAGCACTCACTGAAGAACTCCGCCGGGCAGACCTAGACCTAATTGAAGAACTCAGGGAGACCGCTGCAGTCAGATTGGCCTCATACCAACAGAAAATGAGAACACATTACAACCGCAAGGTTCGACCTAGAGAATTCGATGTAGGGGACCTAGTTTTGAGGGAAACAACCCTTGCCACCAAAAATCCAACTGAGGGTAAACTGGCAGCTAAATGGGAGGGGCCTTACATTGTGAAAGCCCGACCCCGTCCAGACACTTACCGACTTCAGGACATGGAAGGTCGAGATCTCGCCCACCCTTGGAATGCTGAACACCTGAAGCGCTACTTCCAATGAGTTCGTGCTGTTGTAATGCTCGGTTGTCGTATTTTCTTTTCATTACATAATGTAACCTGGGATCGACTGAATTACATTGTCTATGACAACATTTCTATACCTTAGCTCCGCGAAGGGACCTCGCTACAGCTCGGACTCAATTTGGGTCGCGGTTCTAAATCCGAACCAAAGAGTCCAAATCCGGCAAATCGTTTTGAGAAAAAAAAAACAGATTTTTGAAAAGTAGTGCCAAACATGGACTGCTTTGCCAGATACAGAGTCGCCACCTAAATATTTTAAAATGGGAAATTTAGGAAACCCTGACTCGGTCTTAGAATACGTGTAAAATCATCACCAAAGTTGTCTTGGCTCGGGAGCTTGGGTACGATCAGGGAAGGTCAGCTATGAGCACCCCCTTTCGTCTGGTCCGAAGACCGGCCTCTACTAACCGTGATATCCGATTTTGAAAACTTTATGTGTTCTTATTCCAGTTATTAGCCTAGAATTACTATGTTATGCTCACAGCAAACAAGTATAGACTAGATCGCCTAAATTGGAAACAAACATTGCATATCCGTTTATTTGGAAAATAATTTAAAGTTGCTACTCGCAAGTAGGCTAAAACATGGATTTCAACGAGTTTTTCCAACTCAAGCAATCCAACCTCCACCCACAGGCATTCAAACAGTTATATCACATAAGCACTTAGCCTCATGGTAGTCATGCTTTTATGGCAACACTCACACACGTGCAAGGATGCTAAAGCATAAAGACTCACCTAGTACTCCAAGCCAAAACAGAAGCTCATTAGAAATCCGTGCATGGACCTAAGCATACTGAAATGTCTAATGCAACACATGCAAAGATGTAATCTAGGCAAGCTGGGCAAAAATGTCATTTTGCCCTAATTGACTGCCGACCGGCACAAAAGAGTGCCGACCGGCACAATATAGTGCCGATGGCAACACCAAACAGCCGGTGGCCTCTAGCCACTGCCGGTGGTGTGTGGGAATGCCTCACAAGGCATTCCCTGCCCCTCCAAGGCAAAGCACAAGTGTTTGGTGCAAAACCAGACACAAAACAGTTATGTTCGGAGGTCCTGAGGCAAGGCGAGCGTGGCAGAACTCGGGAACTCCAAGCGAACACGTAACATGGACAATCACCGAGTGTTCAGCGGTGACGTCCAGTCTTGAGGGTCAAAAATGGGGTGTCTCAGTTGCCCTCTTTGTGAACTCGGAAGTCATAACAATGACGGAGTGAATGTCAAAGCCGAGAGGCGACCCATTTTGACAAGGTCAAGACTTGGACAAACATGCAAGACAAAAGGTATACCAAGGGGGGCAAAATGCAAGACAATGCAAGAAGCCGAGCATAACTTATGATCATGCAAAAAAAGCTGTAATGAAACACGCATGCAACAGTTGTAAGCTAGCATATGCCAATCTACACTACAGTGTAGAAAGGATGTGAGAGAATTATGCAATTCTCAAAACGTCCCACGCGGAGGATACAATACCTGTGCGGCTCGTCCGGTTGCACCGGCCTCAAATGAACCGTACATACAATATCGCGCCTGAAAAGAAAGTAAACTTAACAGGTACAATATCGTTAGCAATATGCATGACAATGCAATCAAAAGTGCGTGACGATGCATGCAATGTGTATAGCAAGATAGTAGGATTGAACACATGTGAGTAAAGCAATGCACGTATGCACGCAATGTGTAAGGAAAGAGAACTCGAACACATGTGAGTAAAGCAATGCACACGTGCACGCAATGTGTATATAAAGGAACTTGAACACATATCAGTAAAGCAATGCACACATGCAATGCAATGTGTATAAAAGGGAATTTGAACACATATCAGTAAAGCAATGCACGCATACAATGCAATGTGTATATAGAGGAACTTGAACACATATCAGTAAAGCAGTGCACGCATACAATGCAATAAGTATAAAAAGGAACTTGAACACATATCAGTAAAGCAATGCACGCATACAATGCAATGTGTATAGAAAGGAACTTGAACATACAATGCAATGTGTATAAGAGGGAACTTGAACACATATCAGTAAAGCAATGCACGCATACAATGCAATGTGTATAAAAAGGAACTTGAACACATATCAGTAAAGCAATGCGCGCATACAATGCAATGTGTATAAAAGGGAACTTGAACACATATCAGTAAAGCAATGCACGCATACAATGCAATGTGTATAAGAGGGAACTTGAACACATATCAGTAAAGCAATGCACGCATACAATGCAATGTGTATAAAAAGGAACTTGAACACATATCAGTAAAGCAATGCACGCATACAATGCAATGTGTATAAAAAGGAACTTGAACACATATCAGTAAAGCAATGCACGCATACAATGCAATGTGTATAAAAAGGAACTTGAACACATATCAGTAAAGCAATGCACGCATACAATGCAATGTGTATAGAAAGGAACTTGAAATTGATCCTGGTAAACATGATGCTGGAATGCAACGTATTGCAACACAGTATGATTGAAATGATTTAGAGAATTCACAAGATATAAAAGGATACGGGAAGGAACGTCCTTCGCATGTCCCGAGCATCGCTCACAAAAGTTGTGGTACGAGGTCAACTCGAAGCTCCACTTATGTTCTGAAGGCACAGTTTCTTGGACTACCTTAAGTGATGAAGGTGCCAAATCACATGACTGACCCGAACAAGGGCGCAAAAGGTACGATGATCGAAAGAGGGGAGGTTACCGGTGTCAAACCCAGCACTCTGCTACCCTGCTATTCTTCTGCTTTACTTTCCTTTTTACTAGGAGTTTAAGCACATTGCACTGCTTCGGGCAGGTTTTATTTCTCAAAAGCGTGTGTTTTTTGCAAAACATATGATGGAAATAAAACAGCTGTTTGTTCAAAAGGTGTTACATTTGTGTGTTCTATGCATCGCATCGCAAGGCATCACACAACAATGTGACTGAAATTGAAACTGCGTTTTGAAAACAAAGCATCGCATCGTAATAATCAGGTAGTAAACCAATTATAACTCGATAAGCAAAACAGGGGGACTCAGCAAACTAGCCAAATGCGAGTACACCTCGATAAACATTACAAAGACTTAAAGAGAGTGAAATACAACTCGATAAGCAAATATGCAACAACTCGATAAGCAAATGGGTGCGCCCTCATAAGAATTGGTCATTGGAGGGTATTGGAAATGGTGGGATTTTCCAAATTCCTAGCATAAACAGCTCAGAGGACAAGGGAGAGAACCACCGGCCGAGCAGAAAGGCTACCGGCCTTGAGGAATGGCCATCGGCCTAAAGGGTTATCCACCAGCCAAAACGGATGGCCGGTCGGCACTAAACTGTCAGCACCAGCAGAATGTTGCCATCTGTCCTTCACTCAACCTTATCTTCTTCAAAAGGGTCTCAACTTCGTGGTTCTCTTCATTTCCACACTGATTTGCTCCAAATGGAAGAATTTCTTGCCCAAAATCTCGCAACCTGGATTAACTACTTGGATGGCTCGGAAAAGCTGAATTTCCGGGCTTTCGGCATAAACGCACTTTTCACTCTGCGTCGTACCCCGCTGCATTCTCCATTCCTCTATGCCGCGGCAAGGTTTTGGAACCCGGTAACACATGTCTTTAGCTTTAGCGGGCAAGAGGTGTGTCCCACTTTTGAAGATTTCCAAGCTCTAATGGAATCCGGGCGCAATGAGGAGATCCTACCCCAACTTTGTTTTGGCCATGCTCAAGCCTTAGGACAAATGTGTGGGCTCTCAATACTCGATGCTCGTTCTCTGATTTGTGATGGGATACTAGATGTTCCGAGCTTGGTTTGCCGTTTTTCTGAGACTGGTGATCGCGACAACCATCACTGGCAAGGCTTTCGGCGACACGCCCTCTATCTATGCATGCTATCTCATTTTCTGTTCGTCTCCGGTTCCGGAGGGCCTAGTGTCCGGTTGATTGAGGTTGCCCAAGGCTTGAAGGAGGGCAAAAGCTGCATCGCCATGATCCTGGCTGAGACATTGCTGGGTTTAGACGCCTTTTATCGTCGAGAGACGATCAGATTAGTAGGGAGTCCACTATTACTGCAGGTAATATTTCCCACCCAATCTCACATTTATGTTTGCTTACATCACTCGGCCCTCAGGCTCGGTTTTTCTCACAAAAACCTTTTTCTTACTTTTCCTCTCATTGTACATCTCTCTATTCTTTATTCTCTCATTTTTCGTCCCTCCCCAGGTGTGGTTAATGGATAAACTGAAGGTTGTGGACTCCTGCCCAAAGATATTCATTTCATGGCTACTTCTTGAGTAACGCCTAGTTAGCGCCCTTGATGAGGTTGGTGGTTTGAATGGATGTGCGGTTTGTCATGAACCGCATTGCTTGGCGGTGCCCTTGGCTCAATCTCCCAATGATGAGTTCTGCATGACCCGTCAACCCGGATTCAATTGATTGGCTTGACTCACTTTGTGTCTTTTACTTCCCATTCCATATCTGCGCGGTTTGGTCATGATCGAACTTGTCCACGGAAGGATAGAGTACCCGACATTCCCTATCAGGCGCTGGCGGCGTTATGCCGGCAGATGGAGGACGAGAGAACTCCTGGCCCCTGCTCCCGCTTTCAGTTGCACTTTGTCTGATGAGTGCTTGGATTGGCTTAATGAAGAGGCGCAGGAGGGGCCTACTTTGGCATCAGAGGCTTCGACCAGCTCTGGGAGGGGGCGCAGGGACATTTGACTTGACCATGCCTCGGATTTATTGTTTTATTAGTACTTTCAAGTTTTCTTTATGAATGTGATAAAAAGCAACTTCAATTGTATGTAAGAGCAAGAGAACTCTATTTGAAATCAATGAAATTGAAGGTTGTGGTACTGAAAATTTTCCATTTTGGTCCAGAAATGGTCTTAGTTGTAAAAAGATTTATTCGAACAAAGTCATCTTCATTAAAACTTTTTAAAACTATTTTCGATATAGATCAGAACTGGACACGCCTGAGATCTGTCACTGAGATGTACAACCCCGGATCCTAGCAACTGGAAAGTTGCCCCTTGTTTGAACGGTACCGCGGCACTGTATGGCAACGGAAAGTTGCCCCTAGTCTGAATAGCACTATACCGGAGATTGCAATAAATGCTGATGGGCAAAGATGACCAAGATGATCAAGTGGACAAAGTTGATCGAGGAAGAGTTTATGGCTGAACTTCGAGACGAAGCTGCCTACGTATCCCAATGATGGGAATCAAGCCTTACGTAGTTCAGGCTTGGGTTCACTCGAGTATTTTCACTCTCCTTTTGCGCTCTAACTTTTGCCAAGGCCGCCCTTTGCGGGTTTTCAACCTTGCGAGCTCAGTTTTTATATTTTCTAATTTTTTGTGCTCTGAATTTTGCCTAGGTCGCCCTTTGGGGTTTTCGGCCCTTGAGCCTCTCGAGGGTAATATTTCTTCAACTTGTCCATGTTGATCGGTTGGGAGAACTCTAGGCCATCTAGGTCCATCGTAACCACGGCTCCACGACCAGATAGACTTGATGATATAGGGACCCGTCAATTGGTCGAACTTGCCCCTTGGGTCGTGGATGGGAGCTTCGGTTGTCTTTGAGCACCAAATCTCCTTCATTCAAATTCTGGACTTAACTTTCTTGTTAAAAGCAGCGATTCTGTACCGATATCCTTGGACATGGTGCGGTGCTTTTAATCTCCTTTCATCGAAGAGCATGAGTTCCTCGAATCGCTCTGCCGCCAATCTGCCTCGGCTATCGACACTCGATCAATACTGTGAGAGCGGAACCTCAATCTCTATAGGTAGAACGGCCTCCATCCCATATACCAAGGAATACGGAGTCACCCCGGTAGAAGTTCTAATTGAAGTTCGGTAGCCCCACAGAACAAACGGCAACTTATCTGGCCAGTCCCGATAAGTTTCCACCATCTTCTGCAGTATGTGTTTGATGTTTTTGTTGGCGGCCTCAACTGCTCCGTTGGTCTGCGGCCGATACGTGGATGACTTATGAAAAGCCACATTATATTTTTCCAACAAATCAATCACCTCCTTCTTGAAGTGAGGACCATTGTCCGAAACGATCTCATTCGGGACTCCATAACGGCAGATAATGTTGTTTCTGATAAACTTTGCGACCTGCGAAGCTTTCAACACGGCATAAGATTGGGCCTCGACCCACTTCGTAAAGTAATCTATTGCGACCAAGATAAATTGATGCCCATTCGACCCCTTCGGAGTAACAGCTCCAATCACATCGATTCCCCAAACTGAGAACGGCCATGGCGATGTCATGTTGTATAACTTTGATGGAAGGATATTCATGCAGTTCGCATGGATCTGGCATTTGTGGCATCGCCGAACAAAGACGATACAATCCTCCTCCATGGTAGACCAGTAGTAGCCTTGTTTGAGGATCTTTCGTGCTAGCATCACCCCATTCATATGTGCCCCACATTCTCCTCCATGGATGGCCTCCATCAGGCGCTTTGACTCTTCGGCTTCCACACACAGCTTGTGCATTCCCAGATGACCTCTTTTGTACAACTTACCCCCGCAGATGATAAACTGAACAGCCATTCTTCTAATTGCCCTCTTGTCCTTGGCATTTGCCCCTGGTGGATATGCCTCATTCTCCAAGAAGTTCCATATGTCGTAATACCAGGGGTTATTGTCCTGAGCTTCATCTATGGCAGAGATTGACTCGTAGGCAGGTGCAAATTTCTGGTCAATAATGACTGGATGCATCCGGACCCCAGATGGGATGTCTATCATGGAAGATAGAGTTGCTAGCGAATCTGCAAACCTGTTGTTCTCTCTTACTAGGTGAGTGAAATTTAGCTTTTCAAACCGAGGAATTAACAAATCCAAGGTCTGGTGGTAAATTATCATCTTTTCCTCTTTTACTTTCCAATCTCCTTTAGCTTGAGACACAACTAGGTTCGAATCCCCAATGACGTCCAATCGCCTTGCCCCTAGTTCTAGGGCCGCCTCTAGACCGGCAATACATGCCTCATACTCTGCCTCATTGTTCGAGACTTTGAACCGAAGCTTGAATGCTAGAGGGATACGGGAATCGTCAAGTGCTATCAGCAACACCCCCATCCCATACCCGTATTGGTTTGACGCTCCGTCAAAGTACATCGTCCAAGTTTAATCTTCGATGTGCAGAATAGCTTCATCTGGGAACAGGTACTCAACCGCTTCATCCCCTTCAACCGGGTGGTCGGCAAGGAACTCTGCCACCGCCCTCCCTTTTACTGACTTACGCATCACATACTTGAGATCAAATTCGGAGAGCAACAGCAGCCAACGAGCTAGCCTACCCGTAAGTGCTGGTTTCTCGAAAAGATATTTGATGGGATCAAGTCGTGAAACCAACATTACAGAGTGAGCTAGCAGGTAGTGCCACAGCTTCCTAGTAGCCCATACCAAAGCCAAACAAGCCTTCTCCAACGGAGTGTAGCGGGTCTCGTAATCCAGCATCTTCTTGCTCAGATAGTAGATGGCCCTTTCCACTTTATCTTCCGACTCTTGTGCGTGCATGCAGCCCATTGTAGTCTCGGTTACTGACAGATACAATATCAACGGCTTCCCCGGCTTTGGTGGTGACAACACAGGCAGATTCTGTAGATACTCTTTAATCTATTCAAATGCAGCTTGGCATCGGCCGTCCCAATGGAACTTCTTTCCTTTCTTCAGAAGACCAAAAAGTGGTTCACAAGTTAAGGTTAGTTTAGAGATAAACCATCTTATGAATTGCACTTTACCCAGAAAGCCTCGCACCTCCTTTTCAGTCATTGGTGGTGGCATTTCTAAGATGGCCTTGATTTTGGAAGGGTTGACTTCGATGCCCCTTTGTGTAATCAGAAATCCCAACATTTTCCCTGCTGTAACACCAAATGTGCATTTTTGAGGATTCAGCCGCAGCCTAAATTCTCTGATCCTTTGGAAGAACTTTTGCAAGGCGTTGTAGTGGCCCTCTCTTTCTTTGGACTTGACAATCATGTCGTCCACATACACCTCGACCTCTTTATGGATCATGTCATGTAATATTGTGGTTGCAGCCCGTTGATATGTAGCCCCAGCGTTCTTCAACCCAAATGGCATCACTCTGTAGCAATATATACCCCACGGGGTGGTAAAAGCAGTCTTCTCCCGGTCTTCAGGTGCCATTACTATCTGATTATAACCTGAGAAGCCATCCATGAACGAAAGCAAAGCATGCCCCACTGTGAAATCTACCAATTCGTCGATATGTGGCAAGGGAAAGTCATCCTTGACCGCCTGTTCAAATCCTGAAATCCACACATACGAATTACGCCATCCTTCTTGATCTTTGGAACAATGTTGGCCAACCAAGTCGGGTATTCGGATACGGCAGGAAGCTGCGTCAATCTGCTTAGTGACCTCTTCCTTGATCTTGATGGCCCAATCGGGCGGATCCTTTGAGTTCGTTTGTGAGTCGGGCCTCGGGGTCAAGAGGATCCGGTCTTTGTACAATCTCGAGATCGATTCGGGCATGTCTTCGTAGGACCACGCGAAAACATCTTTGAAATCTTTTAATAAAGCGACTAAGCGCTCGCGTTCCTCCGAAGACAACGTGGACCCGATCTGGACCAGCCGCGGGTCCTTCTCAGTACCAATGTTCACGGTAGTGATTTCATCCATTAATGGTTTAACAAACCTCTCCTGCTCTTGTTCAATTAGTTGTTGCAAAACCGGAGGAATTTCGTCCTCGTCGTTTTCATCAAAATTTTGAAAGTCCTGATTTAAGCAATAAACCAGAGGCACGGAAAAGTACTCGGAAACCACAGTCACCTCATTCTCATTAGATACTTCCGAACCGTCCAATTCTTTTGTTACAACAGACTAAAAAAGAGAAAGAAAAAGATGACCTGGACAAGACTGTGGCATCCGGGTTATCACCCCGAGAATCGGGACTCGGACTTCGGACGATTTGGAACACGATTCGACTCACAAGACTTCGGTGGAATCGATTAGGCTCACTACTGACCCGTCTTTGCTTGATAAAATCCTCCTCGTCTTGCCGGTGAGGAGAGGTGCGATGGATGCATCCAAAATAGCTGATGGTAGGCCCACAACCGTTTCATCTCCGATCATGGACACCGAGGAGTCATCCCCCAAGCACACCTGGTTGATCAAACGATCTGAAAGTAGACATGCCAGTGCTACCCCCATTTCAAACTCTGTGCCCGCAGATTCCACTTCCTTGCTATGCTCGATCTCAAGCTGTTGGAGTGCATTTGCTTTTCAACAACATCATCCCCGGATAAGCGGTCAAAGAAAATTTGAACCGGCATGCTTCTTTTCTTCATTGACCATGGCTCGGAAAACCACAGAATGGAAAGTCTCCCCCTCTCGGACGGCGTCCGTTCAGGTACCTGGATGGGCGATGCATCAATTCAAAAGGTTTCCCCACTGTTTTCTTTGGCTCTTCGCCATCTCTTTTCCTTTTCTTACCCAATCTTCCTTGGTGGGCGGTAACCCAAGCGAAGGTATGGGGGTTGTCTTGACACTTATGTTGCAATGCCCTTCTGGCCACTCTTCTCCAATCCCATCCCGGGGATGTGCTGGAGCTTGTTCATGAGATACCTTTGCTTGACGACATATATCCCTTCATTAGCGACCATGATATTACATGCGATCGAGCCTCGGCCAAAGTAAAACGATATGAACACATCTTCCATGCCGTGCTCGATTTCTAGAAACGGCGTGGATACTTCGGTGGGTGGATTGATGAATTCCCAAAGGCGATGGCTACTCCTTCCGTGGGGGTATTTCACCATTTGATGCAAAGTAGATGACCTTTGCCTTCACTTGATGCGACCACGGCCGCCCCAAAAGCAAATTAAAAGTTGCGGGAACTTCTGGGGCGTGAAATCTATCTCATGTCGTCGGCCCAACCTTTGTCGAACTTTAAGATTCCCATTACTTCTCTACTTGTATTGTAAATGCGCTTGAATGACTGGTTTTATTGGTACAAAGTCTGCAGTTTTCAAGCCAATTGCATCGCCCGTCCTCATTGAAGCAGACGTTGATGGCAGACCCGGTATCGACAAGTACCACCGGTATCCACTTATCTCTACATTCCACGGAGATGTAGAGGGGTTTATTGTGATTTGCGCCCTCAGGCGGAAGTTCTTTATCCGAAAAGGTCAACGCCGGGGAACCTCCTCCCGGGAAGACCAGTCCAACCAGCTGCTCTGGTGTAGTTTCTATGGAGAGTTTGGCCTTATCCATGGCTGTCAAAACAGCTTGCCTGTGTACTCGCGAGGCCATGAGCAGTCCCCAAATGGAAATGTCTGCTTGTATCTTTTTCAGCTGTTTGAGTACGGCTTCCTCTTCAAGCTGCTTCTCCTTTTGCTTCTCAGCCTCTCTGTCTCTCCCTGAGGCCTCTGGTTGGTCTAAGTTTGGGGGTTTGAAATATCGCCCACTCCTCGTCATGTGGTCGACCTCTCCAAGGTACCAAGTGTTATCAGGTTGGTTATTCCCCCAATCTTCATCCGTGTGGGCAAGACATAGGTCCTCATCTTCCCACCACATTCCATCAGCGGCCGACAAACACCTGTCCGGCTCTGGTGTGACTGGTCTTGCGCTCGCAGCACCTTTCATCCACATGCCTGCAGCCTCCTCGGTTCCTGTGCACACAGCAGTTTCAACTTCCACATGGGCCTTCGCCTTCCTGATTCTCTCAGAATCCTCAAAACTTGCTTGTTCTGACATAGCTGACTGTTCAATCATCTCCGTACTCAAAATGTTCCAATCTCGGGCGAAATTCTTGACCTGGCCCCGGCGATGTGTTACGCTCTTGACCCTTCCGCCGTCGTGATATTCTCATTCTCTTGAACTCTGCTCTGCTGAAATCCTCCTACCTACCACATCGATCGTCCAACCACCGGTAACCTGCTGAGTCCTCATACTTGAACCACGCATAGCCGCGTCCTCTGGCTATTGGTCACTGTAAAATTGGAGATTGGCCAGGTCCTCCCCTATAGCTGTTACATCGTCTGTTCCCTGTCCCAGACTATCTCCTTGGATCACACACAACTCTCCCCCTGTTGGCAATTCTACTCCAGGCCCATCTTGGCCTTTTGATAAAATATAGTCACTCGGACTGTACGTCTTCCCAACGTAACTCCCAGATTCCGCAGACTCTGACTCGACAACCTGTTCCTTCTTTGGAATCTCCCTTCCCCTGTTCTTGGCGGTCACCGCCGCTGGCTTAGATGGGGTCATGGAGATGTCCATCATGCACAAGTCGGTGCAATCAGGGAGGAACACCTCTGGTTTAGGCAGGTGGGTAGGTGTGATATAGATACTAGAATCGAGGACCACGATCGATATGGATGAAATTGAGTCTTTTGGGTGGTGGAGCTTGGTTATGTGCGGGGAGGGGATTTGTAGTAACATTGGGTTTCTGAGGAGGTAGAATCACCCCATTATCAATGAGATCTTGAATCTCATGACGTAACCGGAAGCACTGATCGGTGTCGTGACCGTGCTGTTGGTGGTATGAACAATACTTGGCTGGGTTATGGGTAGGAGGAAGTTTTTCTGGTAAGGGCCTCAGCTCCAGGGGCTTCAGATGCCCTTTCTTGATCAAAACCCCCAGAGCTTTGGATAGGGGCATATAGAGTGGAGCGAAAGTTCTGGTGTTTCTGGGTGGGTATTTGGTTGTTTGCGGGTTGATTCCGGGCGCACCGGAGAATGGCGAAGCTGCCGTATTTCTTTGAGGGGGGTTGGCAGTGACCATGCTTACTTCGGTGGCTCTCGTAGTGGTAGTGCCACTCGGGCCTGCATTGCTACCACGATTGAAAGTTCGTCAGGGTTGCTCTCGGTCGTTGTCAATCAAGCCTTGCTTCAAGGCATCTTCAATCTGCACTCCCATTTCATGTAGGTCAGAAAAAGTAGGAAAGGGGAGTACTATCATCTTTTGCATCAATTTCGGTTGAAGATTGCGCACAATCATCCGAATCTGGTCTTTGTCCGTAGGCCTCAAGGTCATCATCGAAGCCTTGGCCCTCAATCTAGTTACAAACTCTGAAACACTCTCCTTAGGCTCTTGCCTAGTCGTCTCGAGATCACGGGTCGTAATCTCGATCATGTATTATCTGAATCTTGGCGATGAAGGCCTCGACCATTTCGTCCCAATTCCTCTTGACATCATCTTCTAGCTTAGCATACCATATGGCGCCACACCGGCGGTCCGCCAAACAAAGACAACGGAGCCTCTTGGCCCATTGGCCTTAGAACGTCAAGCGATCTTAAGTGTACCATGGGGTCCCGGACCGTCGAACCGATCAATATGAGGCATTTTGAATCACAGGCGGCGTCCGCAATTTGCGTCGGTGTAACCATCTTCAATGTCGGGGATAGTCTTGACCCCTTGGGACCTCTTGAACAACTTTTCAAGCTTGCTCAACTTTAGTGCGGTGGGATCAGTCTCGAACTCAAAGGGAGAGTCCGGTAGGTTGGTGGGTGTTTTTGATAGCTGAGGTTGGATTTGAGGTAGGGTTGGAGGTGGGGGTGGTCCTGTGGGTAGCTCATGTCGGTCTGAACATTGGCATCTCCCGACATTAAGAACTCTGGTGGGAAGGAGCTTGATCTGAAGCAGATGCTCCGTTCTTTGCTCTAGCTGCAATTGTCTGCTGTTCCCTCAAGCGTGGCTGTTGCTGGCGAAATCTGCTGACGGACGGCATCTCTTTGCATTGCTTTCATGCTCTCTTGAAGGTGGCGCACCATCTCCTCCAAACTAGCCATGCTATCCTGCTCTGGTTGGATTACTGGTATATATTCTCTCTCTGTTGGTGACACAGAATCCTGATCCCCTCTTGAACAGTGGGGTAGATAAAGCCCTCTGACGGCTATTGATCTTGATGTCCTCTGCCTTACTGACCTCCGTCTAGTAACCGGGGGTAGTGAGTATGTAATAACCCCGACCCTGATTAGCGCTAATGGGGACTTAATTATGTCTAATAGTAATTAAGGGAAAAATCTGGAATTTATTTGCATGTGCATTGCATGAATTATGTGTTTCTATTTGTTCAGTGTTAAAACACCTGTTTGTATTTTAAACTTTAATTCGCAAATTGGAAGCCTTATCGGCACCCGATTCCGAAATTGATTGGTGTTTTGAACTCGTTAGGTTTTATGTGATTTAATGGTATAATTATCTGAAAATTTATTAGGAATGATTAAACTAGATTAATTTGAGCCAATTAAAGAGTTTGTCGTAATTACAGAAATGCCCTTGTTAGTGGGTCTTGTAGGCAACATGTTTTGAGTTCATCTACACTTAAACAAAAACACTCTCCTCAGCCATTTCTTGTTCCAAACTGATTTAGAGAGGGAGAGAGAGTGAAGAAAGCTAGATTTCATCAAGGAATTGCTTGGAGAATTAGGAAGATTGAAGGAGCCTTGCATTGTCCACCTTACCCACCTTGCATTCACGAATTAGGTATGAATTTCACCCTCTTGAACTAGAATTCAGATTGTTCTTGCATGATTCTTGGGTAGATTGGAGTTTACAGATGGAAGTGGGTTTAAAATGTAGAGTTGGAGCCTAGTTCATGCATGCATGTACATGTCCTTGGCATATGAAGTTGTTTTGTATTAATCTCTACATGCATGTGCATGCTTTTGCTTAAGTCCATGAACTCATCATGTTTTTCCAGGAAATATACCATTTGATCATGTTTTGAAGTTGTAAAATGCATTTGAATTCTAGAATGTTGGATTTCACTTTGTTCTTGAAATGGGTTGTAAATGGTGCTCAAATTGGCTCACTCTTGGCCCTTGCATGTGCAAATTGGCTTTTGAAACTTGTTATACATTGTGTTTAAAGTGTTTTTCCAGATTTTGGGCTCAAGAGGTTGAGTTTTGGGTTGCTGGATGCTTGGTTCGAACTTGGAAGACAAATCTGGAAATTCCAGATTTTGCTTCCTCGCTCGAGCGAAGGATCTCTCGCTCGAGCGAGCCCTTTTATTTTTGCAGTATCGCTCGAGCAAAGAATCGAGCGACCATCGCGCGTAGAATTGCAGCATCCAGTACTTTTGCATTTTCATCAGATCGCTCGAGCGAAGGAGTTCTCGCTCGAGCGGGGGCTTTGATTTTGGAAGCTTCGCTCGGCGAGAATCGGCGAGCATCGCGGAAAATATCAACATCGATATTTTCTTGTTTCATCGGGCCGCTCGGCGAGGAATGTTATCGGCGAACCCTTTGATTTTGGAAGCTCGCTCGAGCGAAGAAAGGCTCGCTCGAGCGAGACCCCTGTTTTCAACAACTTTTGTAAAATATTTTCTAAGGCATTTTTGCATCCACATTCCATCCTAGGCATTCCTAGGCCATGATTAAGACTCCATACTAAGGTTAAAGGGTTAAGTGCACACTTAGAATTGTTAACGTAAGTTTTGATACGATTAGAAGTGCGCATTTCAAGTGTGTACCCATTATGTGACTATGTAGGTCGTATGCCGTAGTTGGTTGATCGTTTGGCTTCACCTATCAGTTTCAACGCCCACTGTGAGTAATAACTTTGTAAAGTTATGTTCAATGTTATGTATTTTTAGTATACTATGATACGAAATGATTGATTCTTTGAAAAGCTATGATATGTTGGAAATGAATGAATGAATGTCCAGTTTTCTTGAAAAATATTTGTGGCACCCTTAGTCTGGATGGCCCCTGCCTGGGGGTAACAATACCATGGCTACTTGCGCGCAAGATATGGACCCTTGTGGTCGTTGGTACCAACCCTGTTGTGGTCCTTGGACCTGCTTGTTGTGGTCTTTGGACCTGCCTGTTGTGGTCTTTGGACCTACCTGTTGTGGTCTTTGGACCTGCCTGTTGTGGTCTTTGGACCTGCCTGATTTGATAGCTAATGGGTGTACCACATATGATCTTATGCAAAGTTGAATGTGATTATGAATATGAACATGAATCTGAATCTAATTCTAATTTGACGTCTAATTATGCATAAGACTCTGATTCTGATAAGACTGTGCTTTGTTGTAATTCTGTAGTGGACATCATTCATTAACCCCTTTACTCTGTTTATTATTCACTGGGCTTTCGCTCACAGTATACTATATATATATGTAGGTGAGCCGACACAAGATCCTGGCCAGAGTTGATGGCTTCCTGTTTTCCCTTCTTGTCAGCCAGCTGTTGCACCTCCCGAGGAGGTTCCGGTTAAAGCCTAACACCAAGGCAGTTTTGCTTCATGCTAGTCGTTGGTTATGGTTTTTGTAAAAGTCGGATCTTGGGGATACTTTATGTAAATATTATGTACATATTGGTGTACTCGGCTAGCATGTTATGTATATAAATAAGTTTTAAATTTTCTGTCTCATGTACGTCATCACAGCTCATTGGACCTTGTTTACTTTCTGTATTTGCTTCCGTAGCCCCCTTATTATCTATTATTCTGTTTGGAGGCCGTAGGTAATCCACGGATTACTGGCCGGTTACATCGCCAAACCTACAGGGGCGGGTTCGGGTCGTGACAGAGTAGTACACTGGTTGTCCGTCTATCAGATCCTCAGATCGAAGGAGTCGACGGCCTCTAACCTAGGGTGCTTGGGGGATATCTATCGGGTCGGTAGCAATCGTGCTCAACTACCTAATAAAGAGATAAAGAAAGCATATAAATAAACAGTCAATTAGACTGGCGGCATAAAATAAACATACAACACGGTTTGGATAACACATGAACTCGATACATTGTTCCTCAAATCTTGATCAACATTTTGAATCATTGCCCCAAGTCTGAACCTTGTACCCACAGATAACCGATTGCCCAAAATCTTTATTCTTGGTGCCTCAGTGGATACCCAATCTTGTAAACCGACATGTGTGTTCTGTGAGATACACTCCTTGAAAGCACATAGCGAGATAAATGAGAGCCAATACACCCCTATGTTGGGGTAGGGTTTCTGTCCTATTTTGTCAGAGCTAGGGTTTCACCTCATATAGCGGTTTCAAACAACCTAACATCGGGTAAGCAACTTTGTCCTAGTTTGGAATAGTCACTATGGATCGAATATGCACTAGGTCGAATGGTCAAAAGGGTGCCCAGTAAAACCGGGGTTTCGTTCCCATCTTGGCGAGCCCATAACCGTCGACCTTATGGTCATACCTTGACAAGACAAGCCTCCGAGAAACCCTTTCAGAATAGCGAGATGGCCAACACGGTGTCCTAGGCGCACCAATGCACATGCAATGCAAAGAAACACATAAGTGTAGTCAAAACAGGATGTCACGAGTTCGAGTCAAGCTCTCCAAACTCCCCAGCAGAGTCGCCAGAAACTGTAACGCGTCCGCAGAGGGACCTCGCTACAGCTCGGACTCAATTTGGGTCGCGGTTCTAAATCCGAACCAAAGAGTCCAAATCCGGCAAATCGTTTTGAGAAAAAAAAATAGATTTTTGAAAAGTAGTGCCAAACATGGACTGCTTTGCCAGATACAGAGTCGCCACCTAAATATTTTAAAATGGGAAATTTAGGAAACCCTGACTCGGTGCCGAAGGTCACGTGTCCGTCATCACCAAAGTTGTCTTGGCTCGGGAGCTTGGGTACGATCAGGGAAGGTCAGCTATGAGCACTCCCTTTCGTCCGGTCCGTAGACCAGCCTCTACTAACCGTGATATCCGATTTTGAAAACTTTATGTGTTCTTATTCCAGTTATTAGCCTAGAATTACTATGTTATGCGCATAGCAAACAAGTATAGACTAGATCGCCTAAATTGGAAACAAACATTGCATATCCGTTTATTTGGAAAATAATTTGAAGTTGCTACTCGCAAGTAGGCTAAAACATGGATTTCAACGAGTTTTTCCAACTCAAGCAATCCAACCTCCACCCACAGGCATTCAAACAGTTATATCACATAAGCACTTAGCCTCATGGTAGTCATGCTTTTATGGCAACACTCACACACGTGCAAGGATGCTAAAGCATAAAGACTCACCTAGTACTCCAAGCCAAAACAGAAGCTCATTAGAAATCCGTGCATGGACCTAAGCATACTGAAATGTCTAATGCAACACATGCAAAGATGTAATCTAGGCAAGCTCGGCTATCCAAAACATGGCATATGGGACGCTACAAATAACACGTATTCAATTTTGGAATTGAAATACAATGCAGTTTGTATGATGTACCGAGCCCGATGCATGTCAACAAATGCATGGATGCACGCATGCATTGCATAAGGTATGCTAATTTTAAATATGCCCTAATCTACCATCATAAGCAGGTAAATAAAAGGGAAGAAAGAAATGGGGGTTGGAAGACATACACACACTCACCCACACTTATTACAAATACGCCCTCACACGGAGGGACCAAAAGAATATCTGATCCCAAATAATACGTCCAATCTGAGAATAAATAAATTATTACAAAACTTCTAATTATCAAATTAAATTCAATATACAACAAAAAGGAGGGCCTCGTACCTCGAGGATCTTGTGAATGATGCATGCTCGAATCCGACTTGCCCGGAAAGTCCGCACCATGCCACTGTTGCCTCTGTTTTACTGCCTTTTCTTCTCTGCAAACTGTCAAAGTCCCAGAACACCTTCTACATACACTGAAGATCACCATCGGCTGAAGGGGGACACCACCGGCTAAAGGGTGTGGCCACCGGCTGCATTTGGAGTTATCGGCTGTTCATAAAGTGCCGGTCGGCACTCTATCTTGCGATCGGCACAAAATTCTGCGAGGCAGGTTTAGCTGACAGCGGCAAAGCGATTGCATGATATGGATTTTAGAGCAAATTTATGCATGGCCAATGTTTCCTATCATGCGTGGGACTCAAGGAAGCATGACCCTTGGTTCTTGGGCCATCAATTATGCATCTTGGTGCATGATAGCCTAAGGAACTAAGTTTGCATTTTAATGTGAAAATGCATGCAAACACACAAATGAAACCAAAGCCTTATCATGTGTTGGTCAAGGGCCTTGGTGACCAAGAATTGAAATAAGTTGCACCACTTGTAGTGTGAACTTCTCTCAACCCTTACACTTGGTTTGACACCCCAAACCAAGACATGGAATGCATGTATGCAACAAGGCTCAACAATGCAACAATAATGCGAAAATGCAAGGCATACCAAATGCAATGCAACATGATATTAAGTGTGCAATACTAGGCATGCAAAATGCAAGGTGTAATGCAAACATGGACACTTAAGGCAATGGGAATGACATGTAGTAACACTTAATGGATCAATTAAGCAACCACCATGAGGCAAGCATGCAATGGTGGATTTAACTACAATGGGGCAGCCTTCAAATCTCCCCAAAACAGTGGCAAAACATGCCCAAAATGGTGACCAATACTCATGCAAACATGCAAGTCAAATGGCCTAAGACTAAGGCACACAAAGGGCACCCTTCCACCACTACTAAGACCAATCATGGCATGAATTATTTAAGCAAAAACAGAGTTCCATCATGCAAAAATACCCCCACAAACCTTGATATGGCAGCCCCAAAATGCATTAATCATGCAAGCATGCACAATACCCTCTTTAAAGCATAAGAGACCAAAACTTCAAGACATGGAAGAGGTGATAAATGGAGACATATAGGCATGGAATAGGGACTGAAATGTGATCTAAAATGATGCCAAATCATAAGATCGAGGTAGGCTAAACATGCTAGGGAGTCACACACCCAAGGCTTGCAAGCCAACAAGCAAGATAACAACACCAAACATGCCAAACATGGCAAAACAGTGGCTAACAGCCCTTACACATAGCAATATGATGCTAATGCCCTCATGGAATTATGCTAAAACATGCAAAGAACATGGCCTAGATGCATGGCATACTTTTAAGCATAAGAGAGCATTTCAAGGCAAGTATGAGAGACATGCTAAGGGCTACAAATCCGACCCAAAACAGAGGTATAACATACCATATGAACCACAAATATGCTCTGAAATGAAGCCAAAACCAACCAAGCATGCATGCTATCCATTAGGCCAAGAGTGAAGGCCAAAGAGGGACAAAGGGGAGGGGGGTATCCCTCCCCAATTTAAGACTTGAAAATACCTCCCTCCCCACTGAAAACCCACTGGTTTTCAGTGGTGAGAAGACCAAGAACACCAAGCAAATAAAACCTTAAGAAAAGGCAACAAAATGGCCAAGACAAAGGCCTAAGAGGGTGAGCTTTCACTCAAACCACAAAATACCCTTAATGAATGTTCTTAAGCATGAAAATATAAGCCTTTTTTATGTTGAACACAAAACCAAAAACACAAAGCAAGATAGGTAAAAAGTAGTTGCAAAAATGGGGAAACTAAAGTAACTAGCTCACCCTTGAAGATTCCTTGAAGAATAAGTGATGTAGTCCTCCTCTAATGATCAAATCCAGTCCAAAACCACCACAAACAAACCTCCAAGTCCCTCAATCTCGGAGCTAGGTGTAATAGTGTGTGTAATGGTGTAAAAGTAAGGCAAAACACACTATATGGATCCAAACACACACACAAGGATGAGAGAGATGGAAGATATAGAGAGAGGAAGTGTATAGAGATATATGAGCTCTGGTTTTTTGTCTCTCCAATGGCCCAACCCTCAGCCAAGAAGACAAGGCCTCCTCTTATAGAGGAGACAATTTTGTAAGCTTAGCCACTAAGCAAACAAGAGGCTCATCCCTCCATACACGTGTATGGAGGGGAAGAAAGTGCTACACAGCTGTTTTAAAATATCTCGAAAGCAAGCTGAGCAATTAATTGGTGGGCAAAAATGTCATTTTGCCCTAATTGACTGCCGACCAGCACAAAAGAGTGCCGACCGGCACAATATAGTGCCGATGGCAACACCAAACAGCCGGTGGCCTCTAGCCACTGCCGGTGGTGTGTGGGGATGCCTCACAAGGCATTCCCTACCCCTCCAAGGCAAAGCACAAGTGTTTGGTGCAAAACCAGACACAAAACGGTTAAGTTCGGAGGTCCTGAGGCAAGGCGCGTAGCCGAGAACTACGGGAACTCCAAACGAACACGAACATGGACAATCACCGAGTGTTCAAGCGGTGACGTCCAGGTCTTGAGGACGGTAAAAAATGGGGTGTCTACACTTAGCTCTCTATGATTTGTCTCAATAACATCCTCATTTGCAGCACTTCAAAAGCCTCAGCCAGGTGAGCCTTTGCAAAAGCCTCGGCGGACCAACACCTTGCCAAAGCCTCGGCCAGGGAGGCACTTCAAAAGCCTCGGCCCGGTGAGCCTTTGCAAAAGCCTCGGCCAGACCGAGCACTTCCAAAGCCTCGGCCAGACCGAGCACCTCCAAAGCCTCAGCCAGACTGAGCACTTCAAAAGCCTCAACCAGACTGAGCACTGTAAAAGCCTCGGCCAGACCGAGCACTTCCAATGCCTCGGCCAGACCGAGCACCTCCAAAGCCTCAGCTAGACTGAGTACTTCAAAAGCCTCAGCCAGACTGACCACTGCAAAAGCCTCGGCCAAACCGAGCACTTCCAAAGCCTCAACCAGACCGAGCACCTCCAAAGCCTCAGCCAGACTGAGCACTTCAAAAGCCTCAGCCAAACTGAGCACTGCAAAAGCCTCGGCCAAACCGAGCACCTCCAAAGCCTCAGCTAGACTGAGCACTTCCAAAGTCTCAGTCCTCGGCCAGACCGAGCACTTCTAAAGCCTCGGCCCAGACAGGCACCTCAAGCCTCCAAAGCCCGGTGAGCCTTTGCAAAGCCTCACCAGGTGAGCACCATGATCACCTCAGCCAAACGGAGTGCCATCACCTCAGGTCCAAAAAATTGCTTAAATTTACCCTTAGTAGCACACTTAGTCACAATTTGAGGTCAACATTTTTATACCACCCTTTACTTAGTTAAACTCCCAGAGACTTTCTTTCACTTTTTCTACACCAATCAGATTACTTCCTCAACAGTACGGTGAACACCAACACACAACTCCATCACAAGTTCAATACTCCAACTTTGATCTACATTGAATCATTATTACAAGTTCAATTTCCCTCAACATTGAGGAATTCCTAACTTCACTTTACATTATTACAAATTCAGTTTCACTATACAAAGCGGAATTTCTAACTTAACTCTGTATTATTGCAAATTCAATTTCATTCTGCATTTAGGCGTCCCTAGCCTTACTCAACTATTATCACCAGTTTCTATCACAAGTCTTCATCTATTTCAGACGCATGGGTAAACATACTCAATTGCAAAACAAAATTGAAATTTCATTTATTCAGAAATGTGTACATCAGTCCATTACAGTACTTCAAAAAAAAAGAAAAAAAGATACAATGTGTATACAAAAACAAAACAAAAACTCTTAAATACACATCTTCAATTCACTCCTCTTCCTCACTGGAGACAAGATCTGCTTCTTCAATTCCTTCATCTAGGGGGGTCTGGGCCACGTCATCCTCCCCAATCGTAACACTACTCAGGTCAAGCTCTGGGAACAGCTCCTCAGCCCTACATTTGAACATCTTCTACCCGCTGTCCCAGTACTCAGCCATTTCGTGCTTGTAGAAGTCTGACTGCTGGAAACTCTCAATGACTTCAGACTCAGATCTCCCCCCAGCAGTCATCCTTGATAGGCCAGCCCCACTAGATTCCTCCTTAGCCAAGCTGATGGTGACTGCGGCATCAACCGCCATCTGAAATTCAGGCGATCCTTTAAATTGATCAACTGCTGCAATGTACAGATCGAGGTAGGCCGCCCTTTTAGAGGCTGCTTTCGCCTTTTCTTCATCCACCTCTTTCTGTAGGATCGCCTTCTCAGAGGAGGCCTTGGCCCTCTCAGCCTCCAGCTCTCTGCGCAGAGCCTCCATTTCAACGACTGCCCTCACCCTCTCCGCTTTCAACTCCTTCTGCAGAGTTTCCCTTTCAACAATCGCTCTTCCTCTCTCTGCCTCCAACTCCTTACGCAGGCTCTCCCTCTGCTCCATTGCTTTGGCACGCTCGCCCTCCAGCTCCTTTTGCAGAGCGTCAACTTTCACATCCGCCTCATCTTTTTGCCTGACTAGCTCTTCATTGTTGCTCATCGCCTCTTCATGGCGTTCGACTGCGACTGCGCAAGCTTTCTGGGCCTCATCCACCTTCTTCTGCTCGCCAGCCAGTTGGAACTCGAGCGACACAACCTGGCGGCGTGCGTTCTCCAGCTCCACCTTGGCCACTTGCAGATCGGCATGAGCACTCTCCCAGCTTGCACTCTCCTCCTTCAATTTTGCGAGTTGAGCCTTGGCCTCCTCTGCCTTTAGTTTGGCAGCCCCCGCCTTCCTCAGAAGGGCCCCTGCCAAGGTGGTTACCTCCATTTGAGAGGAGCATAACCCCCTCAGTAGGTCAGCCTCATGCCAAGCGCAGAGCTGCCTCCTCCACAATCTTCACCAGGCGGTCTGCCCCCGCCCTGGCTGGGCCTTCTTCTCCCTCCAGCCGTCCGGCCACCGCACGGGCATGATAGATTGCTGTGGCCAGACCGACTCCTCCTTCCTGGGGTGCAGGGCCCCTTTGGGTCTGTTCCCTCCCACTCGGTTCAGCCCCAGCCACCCCAACTCCTACTTGTATTGCTGGGGCAATCTCCACCACCTCCAGTGTTGGGATGACCCCCACCACCTCTGGGGTATCCTTGACCACAGGGGCCTCCACAACAACTGGGACGCCCTTAGCCTTCTTGGACCCAGGCTCATCTGTAGCCCCTTCTGTGACACTCCTTTTCTTCTTCTTCTTCTTCCTCCTCAGAGCATCCCCCTCCTTTCTGGCCTGTTCTCTCACAGGATCCACTGGGGGCGGTCGTGGCTCGAAACTACTTAAGTCCTTTCCCCCCAGTGGCCTTGGGCGCGGTCGGATCCTCTATCGCGCGATCGGTTGAGGCGGTCGGTCTTCTTGCGTTTCTTTGAACTTCGTGGCTCTGGCCAGTATGGCCCTATCCTCTGCCTCCTATGCTTTCCTCCTTGCCTCCAATTCTGCTTGTCCCACATCCTCACTATTTGGTTGCGGACCCAACCCCGCTACAAACAGGGCTGAAGGCTGGACAAGTTCATCCTATTTTACACCCTCCTTCTCTTTCTAGGCCTTCACTTTCTTTATCCTCTCCTCTGTTGCAGCCCCTAACTTCGGTTCCACAGATCTGCTGGGCACTCTTCACTCCGTGCGCACCCCAGCACCTCCATTGGTGGACACATAAAACCACCGCGCTCTCCATCCTTTGATTGATGTTGGCAGTCCAACCACCAAACCCCTCCCTATTGCTGCCTGCAGGGTGACCCAAGTTTCCTGCTGCCCAGCCGCTTTGTAACACCCAAAGAATTCATCCACAGTCATGGCCACCCCTTCATTCGCCAATGGCCACGCGCTTGCACAAGCCAGTAGAATCTTCCACGCGTTGGGCATCAGCTGTCCTGGCGCTACCTCCAGACGATTGAGCACGTCCACCACCACTTGCGGCAATGGCAACCTCAACCCCCTCTTCAGAGCTTCTTCATAAAGGGAAAACTCCTGGCACGGCATCGAGCGCCCTACGTAGATGTCGACAACAGCTCCACTTCAGCCAGAATCTGGTATTTTTCGCGGATAACTTCCAACTCCGCCGCCGTAATCATGGACTTGTCAGCCTTCGTGTGCCAGTGATCTGGTTCCACCTGGCTGATCGGTTGTGGCGTGGCTATCATTGTAGAACCATGGGATCGCACCACCATTTCCCCCACCCTTTCTGACCTATACTGCGCTGTTAGCTCCTCTGCATCCATCATCCCCAAGTGGGTCCACCCTCACATTCACAGCTCCTTCTTGTGCCATTTCTAGAGTATGTTTACGAATCGCTTTTGACGCAGGAGCAAGGAAATTGAGAAAATGTTGCAAAGGAGTATCGTGAGCAACGAAGGAACTAACACTTGGGATATTTTGAGTCTTTGTAAACAAATAGGTGAATCGAACGACACCAAAAGCCCATGGTTTCCCCGTATTCCAAGGATCCCAATTAATTTTCGCCAGTTTGAAAACTTTTCAAATCATCCGCCAAAACTGTTTTTTCAACATTATCATGACGTATCGTTTCACTTCTGCTCCAACGTCTAACCTTCTGAAACTATTGCCACGTGTAGGGCCACAATGCACTACTTTTCCCCCCCAACCTCAACCTGTCTTTTCCACTTCAAATCATCACGTGCCACACCCCCTCTTGAGCCCCGCGCCCGCCTCACGGTCGGCCTTCACGCGGTCGGCTCTTCCGCTCGGCCTTCACTTGGTCAGCCCTCCTCACGGTAGGCTCACACGGTCGGCCTTCACGCAGTCGGCTCTTTCACTCGGCCTTCACTTGGTCAGCCCTCCTCACGGTCGGCCTTTACGTGGTCGGCACTTCCGCTCGGCCTTCACTTGGTTAGCCCTCCTCACGGTCGGCTCGTACGATCGGCCTTCACGCGGTCAGCCATTCCGCTCGGCTTTCACTTGGTCAGCCCTCCTCACGGTCGGCCTTCACGCGGTCGGCTCTTCCGTTCGGCCTTCACGCGGTCGGCTCTTCCGCGATCGGCCCACCTCCCGTTCGGTCTACCAACTCGGCCACCCTGTCCCGGTCGAATTCATCTTCCACCAAATTATTCCGCCGTTGGTGGCGCACTCGGGAATGGGGACTCTTGACATGGACGAGCCCATCTTGACATGGGCAGGCCACAAAGTCTCTGACCCATAGTGAACAACCCCAAGCCCACCATTTGGAAGCCACTGCATAACCCGGCTGGTAAAGCCCAGGACAGCTGGACGCCAACTGGGCGTGAAGGGCCAATGACATTTGGACATGTGGCAAGCGTAGGATAGGCCACGTCAGCAGACAAAGATCTGCAAAGTTATTGCCACAGCACATCACCATTAATGTAGCCCATCACAACATTTATTGCGACAACGCCCCTCAACCGGAACAGCACCCCCTCACCTTGAACAAGGTAAGCCACAACACAGGCTTTCGGCAATGAGGGCAGGTCGGCAGGGACAGTGAAATGATTACCAAAGGATATAAGCAAAGGTTGAAGACAGGAAGAAGGTTAAGTTTTTATCTATCTCCAATCTCCCTCTCTCTCTCTCTATATTCCACTTCCTATATTAACTTGCTCGTCGGAGGGTTCACTGGGGGACTACCCCGTTCCCCGCTGAACTTGTTTGCAGGTTCTACGGTGGACTCGATCATCAGCGTCTGGGCTTGAGGAGTTTGGGCCAGTCCGATCCATTCCTTGGAACAAACTGTATCATCATTTACAATGAATGTCTTGGATTATTTTGTGGCAACGCCAAATCAATGCTCATGCCCATAAGGCATGAAATAATTTTCCCTTCATCAATAATCTATAGTCATTGGATGAGTTGGATCTAAAACCATCTTGCATATTCTCTCTTTGTCATTCTCTTCCTCTCTTTCTTTCCTTTGTTTTTCGACCATTCTCTCTATTTGTTTGTCTTTCATCTTCCCTCTATTCTCTTCTATTTCTTCCCTTTATTTTTCAACCATGAAGCACTCTATTTTGCTCTTTCTCTATCTCCACATCCATGCCTCTATATCTAAGAAATCTTAAAACCCTAAATATTCAATTGAGGCCTCGTTTGGCAATAGACCAGTTTAACTAAAAAGCCAAAAAGTTACTAAAAAAGTCAAAAAGCCAACAACTCATACCAAAAAGTCAAAGATTCACTTTTCTCTCTATTTTTTGTACATCTTTTCGTAAAAAGCCAAGAAGTCATCCCAAACATGCTAGTTTTTTTTAGCTCATATTTTAGCCAAATAGTTAAAAAGTTACTAAATTAGCTTATTCCCAAACGAGGCTTGAAACCCGAAAGCCAAGAAATCAACTGAGAAACCCATCTCTACAGATCATCCATGCCTATCTATCCCTCTAAATTCTAAACCCTAAATCATTTGAGAAACCCGAAACTCATGAAATCGAAGATGGAGACGAAGATGATGAAGCACAAACAAACCCTAAATCATCCATGCTTTTATATCCCTTCAAATTCTAAACCCTAAATCGTTCCATGAAATTGAAGATGAAAAAGACAAAAACAAAGATGATGAGGCACAAACAAACCCTAAATCATCCATGCCTCTCTATCCTGTCTTTTTGACAAAGAATATGAAGACAAAGATGATAAAGCACAAACCCTAAGATGATGAATGTGAGGCCCCTAACTTTTATAAACCCTATTAGAGCCCCAACTTTTGAATTATTATAATAAAGTTCTTAGTTCCTCGTTTACTCGCAAATTAAACCCTAATTTTTGATTATTACCATTTTTGCTCGATTATTCACTTTTAATTCCAAATAACACAATCCGAATTATCTTTTCTATCTCTATCTTAATTAATTCCATTCTTGAAATAAGTATTTTAATTTATAAATTTAGTCCATGCTCTCACACTTGATCAATATTGCACTTTAGTCTCAATTTCATTACTTTATATATGCAAGTACACCTTACTAGAATAATCTTTTTCCACAAATATCTACAATATTTTAAGGTGTATTTGTAACCCCCCCCCCCCCCAACTCAAAAAAAATGTGAAAAACCCTCAAACTCCCTTGCATATGGTCGGCCACCTCTTGGAGGATTCTTGTAGTGTACTTTGAAAGCATGATTCAAGAATTTGAGGAAGAATTTGTGACTTGGACCCAAAATCGTGGAGACTTGTCTTGTACCAGCTATCAATCTAGTTCTACCTTAACCAAACTATAACTAAATTATGATTTAAACCACACTTAAACATCTTCATCAACCACCATTTCATTACCTTTCAAAAAAATACAAATTATTTCCATTCAATTCCAAATAAGGGCACTTTAAACCTCTCGTCACTTTTGTCCTATAAATAGAACCATCATTTGCATATTTTGCACACTCAAACACACACCAACACACACACGATTGAGGGAAAGAGAGGAAAGCAAGTTGTGAGCTTGGGATGAATGAGGAAGAAAAAAAAAAGTGAGAGAAAGAGAGAGAAGAAGAAGTGAAATTGTACACTAAGGCAAGTAAGTGCGAATTTTGGTTAAAGGAAGTGAAATTTTTAGGACATGTGGTGTCAGAAGATGGAATAGCAGTACATCCATCTGTAACATGCTTGAGGGGTACTCACGGGCATTAAACAGTTCGGACTCCCGAGATCTCTTTGATCTAGCCTCACGAGTGCAATGTGAAACGTAGATGAGAGTCCAAATTTGGCAACTTTTATTAAAAATCCATTTTATTGCAATTTTGTCAAAAATGGACTGCGTCATCAGATCTCATAGTCGCTACCTAATATTTTGGGAAATTAGGAAACCCATGACCCAGTGCCAAGGCCACTGTTCGTCGTAACCAAGGATGCTTGGCTCGGAACCTTAGGTATGAGAGGGGAAGGTCAATAATGAGCACCCCCGCTCACCCGATCAAAAGATCGGCCTCTACTAAACCATGATATGACTTTTTTATTTTCTTTATATGTTCATGTTCTGATTATTGAATAAATCCTAAAATTTACTATGTGAAGCATACAAGTATAGACTAGTTTGCTCAAATTGGAACGATTCAATTTCATGTTTGTTTTTCGAAAAGGGTTTGAATTTGCCACTTGACAAAATGGGCTTAAAGTTTGTGAATTTGCCACTACAAAGTAGGCTTAAAACGTACATTTATTGAATTATTCCAATTCAAACAACAAGCCTTCATCCACAGGCATTCATACAGTTATATCAAGTAAACAAGTAGCCTCATGGTAAAATGCTAACACATAGCAAGAAAAACACACACAGATGGGATGCTAAAGCATAAAAACTCACAGATTGACCGACGTCCCTCGAACAACTACAAAACAAAGTTAGAAAAATATGCATGATCTTATATACAAATTCCTAATGCAATTCACTCACGAGATGCAGCTAAAGATCCGTCTTCTAAGATATGACATGTGAAACATTGCATGTGATAGCGCATATAATCATGTGATAATCAATTAAAACATAAAGATGCACATTTAGCCAAATCTTAATGCATGAAACATGGATGCAAAGCATGGATATGCATGACATGTCAAATATATACATATATACAGTTAGGGAAAGTGATTAAAGAATGGGATAGAAAGAAGCGGGGTGAGGGAATTATTACAACACCTGAATTATTACAAATCCAAATGAGGGAGAGAGGAGAGAAAAATAAAATGAAACCTCACAAAACACTCAAAATCAAAATAAAAGTTTTAAAACCTCCTACCACTCATCAATTGTCAAAGATCCGTGTGTCTTCAATCCAATCCAGCCCATGTACTCGTCTTCAATGGAGGGCCCCACCTCATCAGCATCAACACATGACCTCAAATGATTTTATAATTTCAACACGTGGCACTAACAAAGAATTTGCCCAAATTCATATAACCAGCCCATGTGCATTCACTTAGCAAACTCAATATAAGCCCATTGTTTTAACAAAATTACCGTGGGCCATTCACCCTATTTGCAACTTCACAACATATATTATAATAATATGCACAAACTTCAGCCCATGTAAACAAAACTAAACCCACGGCAGTCCAACTAGACCTACATGCTTGATACAAAAGCATGTGATCCCAAGACCAAGATGCTCAAACAAAACAGTTTCTTTAGCCTCAAAACTTCTTTAATCTCAAAGCTTTACCTCTCAACTCACACCCACTTTAGAATAACTCACAAATCCTATCAAATCCTATCATCATCCCGCGTGATAGAAAACAACTTTGTAGGTGGTAATTCTGCTCAACGTGGGTGAATTTCCCATGCTCAACTTCCTCACCAAACAACCACCCACCATTGGCATCTGAGTTGGAGAACCCAGCACCAGCAGAGAAGGAGTAAACCCAGAGAACACAGTGACTGTATCGACCAACACTGCTCAGCACCAAACACCAGAGAGAGAGAGAGAGAACCCGTGCATGTGTGTATACTTGTATCTAGGTGTCTTACTGCTGCGTGTGCCTGTGTATGCATGTGCCGTGTGTATGAGTGTGGTGTTGGGTGTGTGCCGTGTGTGTTGTGTGTGTCTGTTGTGTGTGTGTTGTGTGTGTCTGCTGTGTGTGTGTTGTGTGTGTCTGCTGTGTGTGTGTTGAGTGTGTGCTCGTGTGTGTACCAGTGTGCTACGTTAGGTGTGTATGAGTGTGGTGTTGGGTGTGTGCCGTGTGTGTTGTGTGTTGTGTGTGATGTGCGTGATGTGTGAAGACAACCAGCCCCGAGAGAAGAGACAGATTAGTGTATGTTGAGTATCAAATTAGAGAGAGAGAAGATGCATGTGTCTCTGTGTGCTGTTTGTGGTCTGTGTGTGATCCATGAGTTATGTATGGTTGGGTGTGTATCCATGAAAGAGAGGAATGTTAGAGAGAGAAGAGAGATGAGTTTGGGTATTGTGTGTCAAGGTGTTTTGAGTTGGTGTCTGTTGTTCTGTGTGTGCATGGAGTGTGTGTCCATGGATTAGTGTGTGTCTGCCCTCCCCTTTGAGTGGTGTTGGGTCTCCTCTTCTAGAGAGAGAGAGGCCGTGTATGTCTGTGTATTGTTCTCTTTTTCTTTTTTTATTTCAGATCCCCCCAGTAGCCCACTAGCCCCTTATGTTGATTCTCTTTTCTTTTCTTTTTTTTATATCACCCACTCCCTCTTTTTCTTACTCTCCTCTTTGTTTTTCAACAAATGCTCCCTGGCTACCCCTTTTTTCTCTCTAAAAAATATTATCCCTCGATTCTTGTTTCCTCACCCACGAGGCCACTCCCTCTTTTCTTATCACCCACGAGACCACTCACATGAACCACCCACTATCTCTTAAAATAATTTTTCATTTTTCCCACCCAAAACCTCATCATAATATATTCTATCTATATTTTAATATATAAACATATACATGTATATAAATTGAATTCAATTTCTTTTCTTTTTCTTTTTTTTATTTTCTATTTTTCTTTTTTTTTTGTTTTGTTTTTGTTATTTTTTATTTCTAAAATACACCACCTCAAAATATATACACATACATCAAATTATATAAAAACATATAAAATTATAAAATACTACAAAGTAATAAACTATATGATATAAACTAATTTGGCCAAAATAGGTGAGGTTTGGGATTAAAATTTCAATTTGATTTTTTTGGTGAGGGTGGTCAAAACAAAGTGCCCAAGTCATAGGGCTGGTCAAAATGGGGTGTCTACACCATCCAAAGTAGAAGTTGTGTTGGATTGGAAGTAAGCAACGACGATATTTGAAATCCTTAGTTTCTTAGGGTTGGCTGGCTACAATTAAAGGTTCATCCAAGATTTCTCTAAACTTGCTAAGCCATTAACCCAACTAACTCAGAAGGGAGTGAAGTATGATTGGAATGAGGCATGTGAACGGTCTTTTCAAGAACTAAATACTCAATTTACCAGTGCGCTGATATTGATCATTCTAGATAGGGATGTAGAATACACTGTGTATTGTGATGTATCTAAAGAAGGTTTACGATGTGTCTTTATGCAGAATGGGAAGGTAGTGGCTTATGGTTCTAGATAACTAAAGTCACACGAGTTAAACTACCCAACTCAGGATTTGGAATTAATTGCCATAGTTTTTGCATTAAAGCAATGGCGTCACTATTTGTATGGTGAGCAATTTGAGATATTCATGGATCATAAGAGTTTGCAGTACCTATTCACACAGAAAGAGTTGAACATTAGGTAGAGGCGATGGATGGAGTATCTAGAAGATTGCCAATTTACTCTCTTCTACCACCCTGGTAAGGCCAATGTAGTGGTGGACTCATTAAGCTGTAAGAGTATAGTAGTGGTTACCAGTGTGGCAGTAAAGAAATGGAATATAGTTAGGATGCTCAACGAGTTTGGAGTTCAAATGAAAGTCCAAGATGGGAAGGCATACCTCGGAGCCCAAATCACTATACGTAAATTATTAAGTGAGGTTGCGAAAGCATAGAAACATGATCAAGAAGTAACTTTTATTAAGACTTGGCTAGAATTCAGGGAATCGATGGCTGACTGGACAATCCAGCTTGATGTGAGTTTAAGATTTCGAAACAGGATGTTTGTGCCAGAAGATGAGTCACTTAGGAAGACGACTCTTAAGGAATTTCATCATTTAGCTTTCACGATACACCCAAGAGGGACCAAGATGTACCAAGATCTGAAACGGTAATACTAGTGGAGCGGAATGAAGAAGAACATGACCTAGTTTGTGGCCAGATGTTTTACATATCAACAAGTGAAAGTAGAGCACTAGGAATAGGGTGGAATGCTTCAGTCATTGCCCATCACTGAGTGGAAATAAGAACATGTGACCATGGACCAAGAACTCCGAAAGGACATGATGCCATCTGGGTTATTGTGGATCGATTGACTAAAATTGCCACTTTCTACCCTACTGGATCACGGACACATTAGAAGTATGATTGCACAGAATACCAGTATCGATCGCCTTCGATCGCAATCCACATTTCACTTCACGAATTTGGAAAAGTCTATAAAAGGCACGAGGGACAGAATTATGCTTCAGTACCGCTTTTTATCCCTAGACAAATGGTCAATCTAAACGCACCATTTAGACCCTAGAAGATATGTTAAGAGCATGTGTAATGGATTTCAAGGGCAGTTGGGAACGCCATATGCCATTGGTAGAGTGTGCTTACAATAATAATTTCCAGACCAGTGTCAGAAGTTATCAAAGAAACTACCAAGAAGGTAAAACTTATCCGACAAAGACTCAAGGCACCACAAGATAGACAGAAAAGCTACACTAATAGAATAATGAGACCTTTGACGTTTGAAATTGGGAATCATGTATTCTTGAAAATACAACCATGTCAAGGAATCATACGTTTTGGAATTAGAAGGAAACTTTCTCCACGATACATTAGGCCTTTCGAAATCATATAGAGGGTTGGAGAAGTTGCATACCGTTTGGCCTTACCCCCACAACTAACCAGCATACATGATGTTTTCTACATATTGATGCTTTAAAAGTACTTTTCCAACCCTTCCCACATTGTCAACTAGGAATAGATCAAATTGGATGAGGTTGCCACTTTTGAAGAAATGCTAGTGGAAATTCAGGACATGAGAGAGAAGAATCTGAGGGGCAAAGAGATCCCACTAGTAAGGGTGCTCTGGCATCATTGTGGGATTGAGGAATCAAGTTGGGAACGCGAGGACATGATGAGGGCCAACAATCCATAATTTTTTGAAGGTGTTGCATAGTTTTTTTTCGAGGACAAAATTTGTTTAAGAGGGATACGTTGTGAGGCCCCTAACTTTTGTAAACCTTATTAAAGCCCCGAATTTTGAATTATTATAATAAATTTCTTAGTTTCTCATTTATTCGCAAATTAAACCTTTGTTTCCGGTTATCGCCATTTTCGCTCGATTATTCGCTTTTAATTCCAAAGCAAAATAGCACAATCTGAATTATCTTTCTTATCTTTATTTTAATTAATTATATACTTGAAATAGGTATTTTATTTTATAAATTTAGCCCATGCCCTCACACTTTATTAATATTGCACTTCAGCCTCAATTTCATTACATTATATATATAAGTACACTTCATTATAAAAATCATTTTCCACATATATCTATAATATTTTAAGATGTACTTTTGGGTAGGTAATTTTAAGATGTATTTGTACAAAAAGAATATGAAAAACCCTCAAATTCCCTTGTACACCCCTTGGAGGATTCTTGTGGTGTGCTTTGAAAGCATGATTCAATAATTTAAGGAAGAATTATTGACTTGGACCCAAAATCATGGACACTTGTCTTGTACTAGCTATCAATCTAATTCTACTTTAACCAAACTATAACTAGATCGTGATTTAAACAACACTTAAACCTCTTAATCAACCTTCATTTCATTGCCTTTCAACTAAATACAAATTCTTTCCATTCAATTCCAACCAAAGGCACTTTAGACCTTTCATCACTTTTTCCTATAAATAGAACCACCCCCTTACATATTTTGCACACTCGAACACACACCAACACACATAGCTAAGGGAGAGAGAGGAGAGCAAGGTGTGAGCTTGGGAGGAAGGAGGAAAAGAGAGAGAGAGAGAGAGAGAGAGAGAGAGAGAGAGAGAGAGCTTTGTCCAATCTTAGCAACCTAGTAACAAGTAAGCCACACACCACTCTATTATTTCTTTTCTCTACCAAATACAAGATATTATGTGACTAGAATGTAGATTTCATATTCTTATAGATAGTTCTCTTGTATTCATTACAATGTGATTAAGTATTGATGAGTACCCTTGCTTTTGTTCAAATTGTGTTCAAGTAATTCATCAAGTTCTAACCTATTTAGTGCATCATATAAAAGAAACTTCTTCAAACTAAAAATCTGAGTTATTAATATATTATTTGGCATGTTTTTAACATATTAGAAGTGTAGAATTAGCCATGGTTGACTCTTTTTCTTATAACTCTTTTATTTTAAATTTTGAGCACGAAGAACCGATATTTTTAGCCAACTTTCAAAAATTCTAAAAAAATAAAGAAAACTTCCCTTGGGCTCATTTTAAAATCAAAATATTCCTTAAAGTGTTAAATTTCAAGTAAAAATTGGTTTAAGTGAAAATGAATGAGTGGGTTGAGAGAAAAATCGATTTTCGTAACTGCCGATGAATCTGGGCAAAGCTGGAGTATTTTATTAACAACTAAAAATCTAGAAAGGCTATTCCACTTCTGTAAATTGATTTTGAAACTAGACAAAATTGTCTTCAAACCCTTTTAAGGCCAAGCTTTAAGAACCATTAGCAGTACCACTTTGATAGTTATCTTTAAAGTGATTCGAATCTAGACATTTGTTACTTTTAATAGCTTCATACTCTTAGTTGATTGGATGTGCCTCCTATTGTTTAATCAAGCCTTAGTATACCATCTATGTATGTTTGTAACTGTATTTCCTTGAATTTATGTCTTGAAATGTTTATACTTGTGTCGTATTTGTTATTTCAATAGCTTGTTCTACTCAGACATAACATACTTAACTCAACGGGAAACTAAAAATGGGTGGTGTTGGGATTTCAATCACTAAAGTAAATTTTATGAGATAATGACATGTTAATTTCAAGTATTGATTGGTGGAATGTGTTCCCTATTTGAGAATTAAGTCTTGCACAAGTGATTCATTTCAAAACTCTTGAACAAATCAATTATATTCAGACCCTAGGTGATTTTTGATATTGGTGTTATAAGGTTGGGGAGGTTTTGGGCGTTGACCCATGTTTTACCGTCTCTTTTCAATTCCTCAGTTGGCGTTACGCGAGAAGTAATCATTGCAGGCATTCGGAGTAAGGTTTGCAAAGCAACAAAAGAGGCAGTACTGAATAATTTGAGTCCAGTTCTTGTGGTTGGGAAGATAAAATCTCTTTGGGGGATTTCTAGTTTACTAACACTTGAAATTCTAACCCTTTTATCTATTGATTTAGATATCATGCTTCATTGGTTATTTTAATTGTGATTGTGTATTGGATTGGAAAAAAAAGGGACGAGGTGTGTATGAGTTTACTGGGCATTCCAAACTCATGGCGTTTCATGTTAGGTGTTGAAGAATTTTACCCTGATGATGGCATTGTAGAAACTTTCGAGAACATATGGCTATCTGTAGACACCCCATTTTTGACTGACCTTAAGACTCAGACGTCATCGATTGAGCGCTCGGTGATGGTGCATGTTGTGCTCGTTCTTAGGTTTCGGAGTTTTGGCTGAGAGCCTTGCCTCCGGGCCTCGGAACTTTTTGTGCTTTGGCTCGGTTTGCGGACCAAGTCTTGTTTTCCCTTCCTGAAGGGAGGGAGTGGTCTTGTAGACCATCTCTCTGTGGTCATAGACTACTTTTCGCGGTCGTAGGCCACTTTTCCCGTTTGGAGACTAGTTTTCGATTTTTGGAGCCTTTGGCCGCGCGCCTTGTCTCAGGACCACATAACATTCTCCGTTTGGCGTGGTTTTTGAACCACACCTTGTTGCCTCTGCCTAAAGGAACACTGTGGTCCGGGAGACCACTTTTGTGGTTGTATACCACTTTTGATGCTCGTTAGCTAGTTTTCGGGGCTTTTGGCCGCGTGTTTCGCCTCTCGATTTCTCGTCTTGCATTCGCTTTGGTTTGTTTTTGGTACAAACCTTGTTTTCCTTGTTTGGAAGATGGTACAAGGGTGGGAGACCAGTATTTCTCCTTGGTGACCACTTTTCCTTTTTCTAGCTAGTTTTTTTGTCAGATAACAGGCTTTCTTGGTCCTTGGACCATCTTTTCTGGTCGGCCACCACACCACCACCTTGCATTTAGTGTGTTGACCTCTCCCACCTATGGCCGACCAGTTTTTGCTCTGGTTGACCACTTAAACTGGTCGGCCAACCACTTAAACTAGCAGGGCGACCACTTCAAGTGGTCGGCTGCTTTTTGACACCTTTTTGGAGATATTTTGGGACAGCTGACACAGTTGGAGAGCATTTGAGCCATCCTCCATACACGTGTATGGAGGGATGGCATTCAAGCTTAGCTTCTCCAAGAAGCTTTGGCTTTCCTCTTCTATAAGAGGGAGGCTCCTCCTCCCTCCTCCAAGTTCAGAAAATCTGAGGGAAGATGATAGATATAGTGTTGTATCTATATTGCCTTGTTTGCTTCATTTTCATGCCTTAAAGTGTAGATTTGTCTTACTTTAACACACAAACACACACTCAAACACCATTCTTTTGCTACTGAGGTGCTTAGGGGCTGATTTTGGTGTTCTTGGGTTGTTTTGAGCTTGAAAAACCTGCTGGAGTTGCAGTTATAAAGAGGGTCTTTAAGGGTGAGCTTCTGACCTTTAAATCCCCCTTTCTTGCTTAAGCTTTTAGCCTATCTTTCATGCTATTTTAAGCTTGACTTATAACTGATAAAAGTTCTATTTTTGCATGCTTTTGATCTTTGTTTAAGATCACTTTTGTGTTTGGGGTTGTTTACCTCCTCTTAGGCCTTGTTTGGCCTTGTTTTTTAGCCTTTTTTGTGAGCTTCGGGACCACTTTGTTTTGGCCTTCTCACCACTGAAATCCAAAGGGATTTCAGTGGTGGGGATGGTGTTTTAAGTTCCCAAGAAGGGGAAGGCCATCCTCTCTCCTTGCATCTTCAATACATGCCTTAATATGCCTCATGTTTGAGCATCTTTATTAAGTGTATGTTGACCATATCTTAGCTTGTATTTGTGGTTATTTTGTTGAGGCATACTACTGTTTTTGCTTGCTTTGGTCACTCCATGCATGGTTAATACACTTGTAGTGTAAATCACACAATCTAGTCTTGTATGCCTCATGTTTGAGCATGTCTTTCTAGCTTGTTTTGGAGCCATCTCAGTGGGTTTTTGGTGTTTTTTTAACATGCCTTAGATCTATTTTGGGTTGGTTTGGTTGGTTTTTGCATGCCTAATACACTTGTAGTGTAAATCCCTTAAACTAGCTTTGTATGTTTCATGAAGTAGCATGCCATTCTAGCTTGTTTTCTTTCCATTTCAGCATGTTTTTGGTGATGTTTTGCCATGTCATACCTTTGTTAGGGTTTGGTTAGCCTTTGCATGCTCTATGCACTTGTAGTGCAATCCCATGAAATAGCCTAACATGCATCATGTTGTAACATGCCATTTTAGCATGCTTTTGGCTTAGCTTAAAGAAGACTTTGTTCATGTTTGAGCATGTTTAAGGTCTGATTTGTATTGTATTGGTCATGCATGACTTGCTTTGTATAGCATTGGTTTAATCTAGCTTGTTAGCTTTGTGTATTGAATCCTCTAGCATGCATTACTTGGCTTATTTCAATGATTTGGCATCACTTGTTATATGATTTCAGTCCATGTTTCATGGCCATGCATTCACATTTGTTACTCATTCAATGCGTTGGAGGGTTTGCCCTTTTATGCTTTAACATGAACCGTTGCGTATGCCTTCATGCCATAGCTTGCGAGCCACCATTTCAATGGTTTTTTTGGGGTTATTATGCCATGATATAACTATGATTTTTATTGCTTAAGTCATCCCATGCTTGGTCTTAATAGGTGTAGTGTAATCCACCTTATTTGCCTTGTATGTATCATGTCTCATGCCCCTCATGCTAGCATGTTTTGGCCTCATTCCACGCATGTTTTAGACTCATTTTAACATGTTCTAGGACTGTTTTGGGTTGCCTTGGTCACATGCTTCATGTTTTGTATACTTGTAGTACAAGTGCTCTTGCTTGCTTCAAGCTTTGAGCACCATTGCATGCTTCATTTGTGTTGTGTACATGATTTAGCATCATCTAACATGACATTTCAGAGCTTATAGCATGCTTTTGTTCCTACTTCATTCATGCTTTGAATGCCTCTAAGTATTGTCCATGTTTGCCTAGCTTATGGCTTAGCTCGTATGCTTGCATGCCTAGGCCTTTGGGCCCTTATCTCAGCATGTTTTGGTCCTTGTTTTGACCTACTTGAGCTCTATCCATGCTTAGTTCATGCATTTGTGCCATGTATTGCATGTCTCATTTGTGTTGCTTTTTGCTAGCTTTCATGCCTCAAGACCCTAGCATGCTTTACTTATGTTGTTTGAATGATTTGGCATTATTTCTTGCTTCATTTTAGTGCACTTAGTGTTGTTACACTTCCACTTCTGTCACTCATTAAGCACTCTTGAGAGTTATGCTCTTTGGCCTCTTTGATGGCCAATGCATTGTGCATGCATGCCTTGCTTTATGTGCCTTCATTTCATCACCAATGGCCACTGATTTGGGCATGATTGAGGTCTACCCTTTTGGTTTATGTCCATTGAATATACCATGTATATTACATTGAGCATGCCATGCTTGGTATATTACATAAGTTGCCATTTTTGCATTGCATTGTGCATGCATGCATGCATTACATTATGCTTAGAACCTTATGAATGCCTTGCATTGAGTATGCCATCTAGTTTTTAGCATTTAGCATTGTATATGCTAGTTGTTACATGCTTTAGCATTGTGCATGCCATTAGCCTTGTTAGGTTGTTCACATTGCATTGCATGTTTGTATGCTTAAGTCATATCGCATACTTGCATGATCGAGTCACATTGTGTATACCATGCTTGCTTGCATTGTGTTTGGAATAGGAGTTAGTCCAAACACGGGAAACGAGGGACGTTTCATACTTAAAGTGATGAAACGTGCCTTAATTCCCGGTCGCCGACGCTCTTGATCATACATGATAGAGTTTTAGGCTTTATGTGTTTACTTGTGCATTCATTTCATATTGAATTGTGCAACTTCGCCTCTCGGCCATCATGCATGGAAATGCGCGATTGGTGGCCCGAGGGTCGAGAACCTACACTCCCTTGAGTTCATGACATGATAGGGAGCGTGGTTGTGCACACATATCTTGCAAATACATTGCCATGCCCTTTTTTGCTCTCTGTTGCGGCGGGATTCAAGACAACAATGGCGGCCCGGCCGAGAAAAAAGTAGTTGGCCGACCACTTTTCTGGTTTTTCAACAACCAAAAGTGGTCAGCAGGTGTTTCTAGAGACCAAAAGTGGTCGACCACCCTCCCACAGGATTCCCAAGGTAAAGTTTCAACTTTCTAGAGCTTGGTGCAAGTTTCTGAGAACAAATGAAAACAGAGGCAAATCGGGGCATTGCATTGGATTTCCGAACAAGGCGACCGGGCTTGCATGCATTCCTTTCCCTCTGAAGCTCCTGCTTTTACTGCTTTCCTTAGCTGCCATGCTTAGATAGTTAGGCTTTGCTTTGGTTTGTACTTTAATTAGTTAATGCGTTAGCTATTCAATTCGTTCTGTAATAATTAGTTAACTAGGATTAGTTAATTAATTTGTTATGTAATAATTAGTTTACTTAGCTTAGATTAGCTAGTTAGCTTCTTATTCGGTCCCTCTTTTGAGAGGGCCAATTGTTGTAATAAGCGTGCGTGTATGTGATGCATGTCTTCCGACCTCCATTTATTTCACCCTTTTACTTAACCGCTTACGATGGTTAGTTTCAGGGCATATTTCATTTAGCATACCTTATGCTTGCATGCATGCATCCATTCATCTGTATTGCATGCACCGGGCTCTGCACATCATACTGATTGCATTGTATTTCAATTCCAAGTTGAATACATGTATCAAGTTGCATTTCACATGCCATTCTAGAATAGCCAAGCCTATCTTAGTTACATTTTCGCATGTGTTGTATTAGCCATCTTAACATGAACTAGGATCATGCATAATTTCTAGCTAGTTCTTTGTTTTGGCTCGGAGTACACCGTGAGTGTTTACGCTTTAGCATACTGCACGTGTGTTAATGTTGCCATGAAAGCATGCTTGCCATGAGGCTAATTGCTTACTGTAGACACCTCATTTTTGACCGTCCTCGAGACTTGGGCGTCACCGCTTGAACACTCGGTGATCGTCTTTGTTTGTGTTCGTCTTGAGTTCCCAAAGGTCTTGGCTACGCGCCTTGCCTCAGGATCTCTCGACTCGACTGTTCCGTGTTTGGTTTTGGCACCAAACACTCGTGTTTTTGCCTTGAAGGGCAGGGAATGGCTTGTTGGCCACCCCCACATCCCATCGGCCTTCCCCTAGCATCACCGACTGTTTATGGGTGCCACCGGCCATGGTTTCTTAAAACCAACGGCCGATCGGCACTATATTTGGCCGACCGGCACTTTATTTTGCCGGCGACCTCTTTTGCTGGCCGGTGTGACTCCTTTGAACCCTTGAGGCATGGTGCATGCCATTTGTGCAGTTGGAATGCACCATCCTCCCCGTGCGATTTTGGTGGTGTGACTCCTTTGAACCCCTTTCCTTCTAGAAGCTTGAACCCTTTGGCCAAGCTTCTTGGGGAAGCTTTCAGCTGTGTCTTAGCTTCTCCAAGCCAGAACCCTCTGCACCTTTTGCCCCTTTCATTTAGCTTCTTGGAGAAGCCTAGAACCTTTGGCTTTGCCTATATAAGCACCCCTCCTCTCCCATTGTGAGGGGTTAGAGCTTTTGAATCAAAAAACCAGAGCTTCTATATCTATACATCTGATATATCATCCTCTCTCTCTATATCTCCCTCTCTCTCATCCTTAGGGTGTGTTTGGAAGCCTAAAATTGTATTTTGACCTTACTTTTGCACTAATACACACACCATTACACCTTGCTCCGAGATTGAGAGGCATTGAGGGTTGTTTGTTGAGGTTTTGGACTGATTTTGATTAGTAAAGGGTGGCTGGAGCATCTGTTCTTGAAGTATTCTTCAAGGGTGAGATTCTTACTTTATTTCCCCCAATCTTGCACTAGTTTTCTACCTATCTTGCATGCTGATTTGAACTTTGTGTATAACATAAAAAAGTCTTGTATTTTCATGCTTAACATCTTTCATTAAGGGTGTTTTGGCATTGGGGGTTGAACTCCCCCTCTTAGGCCTCTTTTGGCCTATTTTGGTGCCTTTTGTTTAAGCCTTGTTTACTTTATTGTGTTGGTCTTCTCACCACTGAAATCTAGTGGATTTTCAGTAGTGATGAAGTGATTTTGAGGTCTTGTGTAGGGGAGGGACACCCCTCTCCCTTTGTTGTCTCATTTGTGCATGTTTTTGGCTCATAAGGATAGCATGCATGAATAATCGTATTTGGTACCATTTTAGAGTTTTTTTTGGGTGTTTTGGGTCATATTATATCCTTATCCAATGGTGGTTTGTTGGCCCTTAGTATGCATTTTATACTTGCTTTGTAATCCTCAATCTTGCCTAGAAATGTGCCATGTGATTAGCCTAGTATATCCTCATGTTTTAGCTTAACTTATTGAAGCTTTTGGTCATGATTTGTCATGCTTTAGGTCTGTGGGCCACTGATGTTGTTTTGCATTTTGGCTTGTAAGCCTTAGTTATGTGGGTCACTAACATGCTTAGCATAAGCTTATTCTCATCATTTGGCATCATTTGACATCATGTTTCAGTCCATATAATGTGGTCTTACATTGTCCTTTGTGTCTATTTTAATGCTTGGAAGTGTTGTGATTTCATACCTTGAAATGTGCATTGTGTATGCCTATGTGTTTGGATCATTTGGGATGCCATGTGTGTGAGTTTTGGAGCTCATTTTGCATGCTGAAATTCTGTTTTTTTTGGGTTGCTTGGTTCATGCCATGAGTGGCCTTGTTAGTGGTTGCAAAATGCTCCATTTTGTGCCTTGGTCCTTAGGCTTATTGGCATGCTTGTTTGCATGAACATTTGTCCACTATTTTGGCCATTTTTGGTCCTTTATTTGGGTAGGCTGAGGTCTGCCTTTTGTGATTTGGAACCACCATTGCATGATCATGTTGCATTGGATTCATGCTTGCATGATATCATACTTGTGTGTTTGCATATTAGTGATTAGTTGCATTTCATGTCTTGACTCACATGTTAGAGTGTATTGCATTGCATCTTGCATGCCTAGAATTGTGCATTTGCATGTTTAGTTTATATCACATTTTGGCATGTTTGTTTACTTAGCCTCATTTGCATATTTGAGCCATGTTGCATAACTTGAGCCATATTGCATACATGCATTACATTGCTTGGTTTGGGGTGTCAAACCTAGTGTGGGGGGTTGAGGGGTGTTTGTACTTCAAGTGACAAAACACATCTCAACCCTTGGTCACCGAAGCCCTTGACTTGGACATGATAGAGTCTTGGTCCTCATTTGTGTGTTGCATGCATTTTACATTGAAAGGCAAGCTTGGTCCCTTAGGCTATCAGGCACAATTGATGGCCCAAGGATCGAGGGCCATGCTCCCCTGAGTTCAATACATGATAGGGAACATGACCATTCTTACATGTGCTTGAAATTCTATGCCATGCCCTACCTGTCCTCTGTTGCTGTCAAAACTGTTTTCTGCAGGAAGATTTTGCCGACCGGCAACATTTAGTGCCGACCGGCCATTGGTGAATGGCCGATAAGTTCATCAGCAGCCGATGGCATTTTACCATGGCCGGTGGTCATTTCCCTTAGCCGATGGTGCTCTGCAGTGTTCATAGAAGATACCCTGCGACTTTGGCAGTCTTCAGAGAAGAAAGACAGTGAAAACAGAGGCAGCAGTGGTATGGTACGGGCTTTCCGGGCAAGACGGATCGAGCATGCATCATTCATGCATTCCGAGGCAGGGCTAAGGCCACCTTCTTTTTACATTTAATTTGTTAATTAATTAGAGGTTTTGTAATAATTAATTTAGTATTATTTAGTTGGACTGTAATATTTATTCGGATCCTCCGAGCGATGGCAATTGTGTAATAAATGTGCGTGCGTGTATGTATGTTTTCCAACCCCACATCTTTCTTCCCTTTTATTTACCTGCTTATGATGGTAGACTAGGACATATTTAAGACTAGCATACCTTATGCTATGCATGCGTGCATCCATACATTTGTCTTACACGCATCGGGTTCGGCACATCATGCTAACTGCACTTGTATTTTAATTCCAAATTGAATACATGTTAGTTGTAGCATTTCACATGCCATGTTTAGAATAGCCGAGCCTGTCTAGATTGCATCTTTGCATGTGTTGCATTAGCCATTCTAAACATGAACTAAGATCATGCATATGATTACTAACTAGTTCCTGTTTTGGCTTGGAGTACTAGGTGAGCTTTTATGTTTTAGCATACCGCATGCGTGTGAGTGTTGCCATAATTGCATGATTACCATGAGGCTAGCTGCTTATGTGATATAACTGCTCGAATGCTTGTGGATGGAGGTCGAATTGCTTAAATTGGGATAATGCATTAAAACCGCGAGTTTTAAGCCCACTAGATAGTGGCAATACCATCTTTTCCAAAGCCCACTCGAGGGTGGCAAAACCTGTATTTTAGCCTACTTGCGAGTAGCAAACTGTTTTTCAAAACAAACATGAAATGTTTTGTTCCAATTTAGGTGATTTGGTCTATACTTGTTTGCTGTGCGCATAACATAGTAAATCTAGGCTAATAACCGGAATAAGAACATATAACGTTTTCAAAATTGGATATCATGATTAGTAGAGGCCAGTCTTCGGACCGGGCGAGAGGGGGTGCTCATAGCTGACCTTCCCCAATCGTACCCAAGTTCCCGAGTCGAGGCAACTTTGGTGATGACGGACACGTGGCCTTTGGTACCGAGTCAGGGTTTCCTAAATTTCCCCATTAAAAAAATATTTAGGTGGCGACTCTGTATCTGGCAAAGCAGTCCATGTTTGGCACTTCTTTCAAAATCTATTTTTTTCTCAAAACGATTTGCCGGATTTGGACTCTTTGGTTCAGATTTAGAACCGTGACAAATTGAGTCCGAACTGTAACCCGTGAGTTCCCTCGCGGACTTGTTACAGTTTCTAGCGCCTCTGCTGGGGACAATTAGAGAGCCTGACTTGAACTCGTGATATCCTTTTTTGACTACACTTATGTGTTTTTTTGCATTGCATGTGCATTGGTGCGCCTAGGACACCGTGTTGGCCATCTGCTATTCCTGAGCAATTTGCCGGAGGCTTGACTTTGTCAAAGCATGCCATAAGGTTTGATCGGTTCTTGAGCTCTGCGATATGGGAACACAAACCCCGGTTTTACCGGGGCACCCTGTTCGACCATTCGACCTAGTGCATATTCGGAATCCGTAGTGACCATTCCAAACTAGGACAGGTTGCTTACCCAATATAGGTTGTTTGAAACAGCTACGTGCGTAGTGAAACCTTAGCTCCTGACAAAATAGGACAGGGAAACCCTACCCCAACATAGGGGTGTTTTGGCTCTCTTTTACATGCTATGTGCTTTTAGAGTGTATCTCTACAGGGAATGCATGTATCAGTTTGCAAGTCTGGGTATCAGGCCTGCGGGCATCGAGATTTGGGGAATCGATTCTACGAGGGTATCGGTTTTGGGACGCTTATTTGGGAACAGTGATCGATTTGAGAGCAGTGTGTTCGGCTTATTGGCAACGTATTATGATACCCAACCATATGTTGTATGTTTATTTTACGCCGTTACGCTGTCTGTTTATTTATACGCTTTATTTATCTTTTTGCTAGGTAGTTGAGCACAATTGCTTCCGCCAGCCAGATATTCCCCAAGCACTACGGACTAGAGGTCGTCAACTCCATCGTCGAGGATTTGGTAGGCGGACAACGGTGTACCACTCTCTACCCCGGTTACTAGGCGGAGACTGACTAGGCGAAGACATCGATTCGGATCGATCTGAGGGCTTTGTCTACCCCACCGTGTCTGAGGGATCGAGACTCTGCTCCTCCCACAGAAGGAACATACACCAATAATTGATCGAGCGAGCAGTATGGCTAGCTTAGAAGAGATGGTGCGCCCGGCTTGAAAGCATGAAAATGATGCTGGCAGGATCTTTGTCAGAGCGAGTTTGCCAAGCAACAAGCCACGGTTATGAATGAACAAGCGAGTTAATTGTAAGGTTACTGGCTGACAAGCGGAGCCTCGCCGCAACAAGTTCCTCCCCACCAGAGTTCCAAACCTCGGGGACGGCCAATGCTCGAATGATCTGAGAACTTCCCACAGGACCACCTCCACCCCGATCCTCCCCAAATCCAACCTCAACTATCAAAGACACCCACCAACCTACGGACTCTCCCTTTGAGTTTGAGGCTGATCCCAGCTCTAAGTTGAACAAGCTTGAAAAGTTTAAGAGATCCCAAGGAGCCAAGACCATCCTCGACATTGAAGATGGCTACACCGACTTAGAAATGTAACGCTGACCATTTAAAATGCCCCATATTGATCGATTTGTGGTCCGGGGACCCTATGGTACACTGAGGCTGTTTCGGATATCCTAAGGCCGATGGGCCTCGAGAAACTCTGAAGATGTCTTTGTTCTGGGACCTGTCGTGTGGCGACCATATGGTATGCCAAATTAGAAGATGATGTCAAGAGAAACTGGGACGAGATGGCTGAGGCCTTCATTGCACAGTACTCATACAACACACAAATTGAGATTACAACCCGTGATCTCGAGACAACAAGACAGGAACCTAAAGAGAGTTTCTCAGAATTCGTAACCAGATGGAGGGCCAAGGCTTCGATGATGACCTTAAGACCTACAGACAAAGATCAGATTCGGATGATTGTGCGCAATCTTCAGCCGAAGTTGATGCAAAAGATGATTGTACTCCCCTTTCCTACTTTTTCTGACCTGTATGACATGGGGGTGCAGATTGAGGATGCCTTGAAGCAAGGCTTAATTGATAACAACCAGGAGCAACCCCGAAGGACTTTCAACCGCAACACTAATGCGAGCCCGAGTGGCACCACAACTACGAGAGCCTCCGAAGTGAGCATGGTCACCACCAACCCCCCTCCAAGAACCACGGCAGCTGCACCATTCTCCGGTGCGTCCGGAAGTAACCCACCAACAGCCAAATACCCACCCAAAAACACCAGAACCTTCGCTTCACTTTATATGCCCCTGTCCAAAGCTCTGGGGGTGCTAATCAGAAAAGGGCACTTCAAGCCCCTAGAGCCGTGGCCCTTGCCAGAAAGACTTCCCTCTACTCACCTTGACCAATAAGTATTGCGCGTTTCTGTAACAAAGACGGTCATGACCCTGATCTGTGCTTCCGATTACGTCATGAGATTCAAGATCTCATCGATAACGGGGTGATTCTACCGCCCGAGAAGCCCAATGTTACTACAAACCCTCTCCCCACACATAACCAAGCTCCACCACCCAAAAGACTCAATTTCATCCATATTGGGGTCGTGTCCTACGATCCTAGTATCTATATCACACCTTCCCACCGCTAAGGAGGTGTTCCTTCCGATTGCACGATTTGTGCATGATGGACATCTCTATAACCCAACCTAAATCGGCGTTGGTATTTGTCGAAGACAGAGAGGAGGTCCCAAAGGGAAGAGGATTGTTGAGCAGTCTGCGAAATCTGGAGATTCTGTTGAGAAGACATATAGTCGATGACTACATTTCACCAATAGGCCAGATAGGCCATATATGAAACTACCAATGAGGAGAGGCGTGTGTGATCCAAGGACGATGCAGGACGAGCAGGTGATTTAATTGGTGTGGGGAGGACCTTGCTAATCTCGGTTCTGATGACCAAGACCCAGGGGACGTGGCAGTCAGCTGGTATGATTATGAGGAGTCGGCAGAGGCTACGAGATGGTTAGACGATCAACCAGATGTGGTAGAAGGGTTTTAGCTAGAATGGCGCCCGGCAGAGGCAAGAATGTCAGTGACAGTCGGAAAGGTCGAAGAACGGAGTGTATTGCCGGAGAGCGTCGGTGTCAAGAATTTCACTCAGGATTGGAGCATTTCGAATACGGGAATTACTAAACAGTCGGTTGTATTGACACACCTAGAACAGGAAAAATTCGAAGACTCCGAGAGAATCAGGAAGGCAAAGGCCTATATGGGGACTAAAACTGCTGTGTGAACAGGAACTGAGAATGTTGCGAACATATGGATGGAAAGTGCTGCGAGTACAAGAATAGCCATACCAGAGCCGGACAGATGTTTGTCAGCTGCTGATGGAATGTGGTGGGAAGATGAGAACCTGTGTCTTGCATACACAGATGAAGATTGGGGGAACAACCAACCCGATAACACCTGGTACCTTGGAGAGGTCGACCATATGACGCGGAGTGGGTGGTACTTCAAACCTCCACACCTAGATCAACCAGAGGCCTCGGGGAAGGATAAAGAGGTTGAGAAGCAAAAGGAGAAGCAACTTGAGGAGGAGGCTGTACTCAAACAGCTAAAAAAGATATAAGTAGACATCTCTATCTGGGGACTGCTCATGGCATCACGGGTGCATAGACAGGCTGTCTTATCAGCCATGGACAAAGCGAAGCTTTCAATAGAAACCACGCCAGAGCAGCTGGTGGGATTAGTCTTTCCGGGAGGAGCTACCCCGACGCTGACTTTTTCCGACAAGGAATTGCCACCCGAGGGGGCAAACCATAACAAGCCTCTCTACATTTCCGTGGAATGTAGGAATAAATGGATACCGGTGGTTCTCGTCGATACCGGATCCGCCATCAACGTCTGCCCGGCAAGGACGGCATTTGCAATCGGCTTGAAACCCGTGGATTTTGTATCAACAACCCAAGTCATCCGGGCGTATGACAATACAAGTAGAGAAGTGATGGGAACAGTTAAAGTTCAGACTAAAGTTGGGCCGGGACAGCATGAGATAGATTTCCATGTCTTGGAGGTGCCTGCAACTTTCAACTTGCTTTTAGGGCGGCCGTGGCTGCATCAGGTGAAGGCGGTGTCATCCACTTTGCATCAAATGGTGAAATACCCCTATGGGAAGGGAGTAGCCATTGTTTTTGGGAATTCATCAAACCATCCGCCACCGGAGGTATCCACGCCTGTTCTAGAAATCGAGCATGGCATGGAGGATGTGTTCATATCAGGGTTTACCCTAGTTGAGGCTCAGGTTGTACAGAACATCATGGCTACTAACGAGGGGATATATGTCGATTGCCAGGTGTATCTCATGAACAAACTCCAACATATCCCGGGATGGGATTAGGAAGAAGCGGCGCAAGGCGTGTGAAGATGGCAGTGCCACACAACCCCCATACCTTTGGCTTGGGTTATCGCCCACCAAGGAGGATTGGGTAAGAAAAGGAAAGGAGATGGCTGGGAGAGCCAGGGCGAAATAGATAGGGAAACCCTTTGAGTTGATGCACCGGCCCATCCAGGGTACCCTAAACGGACGCTTCATCCGGGAGGGGGAGAATTTTCCATTCTGTGGCTTCCCAGAGCTGTGGTTAAACACAAAGAGGAAGCGCGTACCGGGGTTCGAGATTTTCTTTGACCTCTGATTACTGGGATGATGTTCTTGAAGAGCGAGCAGACCCAGTTGAGGTTGAGCGAGCAGGAAATGGAGTCTGAGGACACCTAACTTGAAATGGGGGTAGCACTGGCATGTCTACTTTCAGATCCTTCGATCGACCCGGTTGTGCTTGCAGGGGATAACTTCGGTGTCCATGATCGGGAATGAAGCATTGCGGGCCTACCGTCGACTATTTTGGATGCATCTATCGCATCCTCCTTGTTTGGCGATCTGAGGAGGATTTTTATTTAGCGAAGATCGAATTGGTAGTGGCGGAATCGATTCCTCCAAATCTTTTGAGTCGGAATCAGGTTCCAGCTCGACTGAGTCTGAGTCCGGTATTCTTGGGGGTGATAACCCGGATGCCTGATCTGTCGGTCGTCTTTTCTTTCTCTTTTGAGTCTGTTGTATGAAGAATCGGATGGTTTGGAAGTACATAATGAGAATGATATGAATGTGGTTTAAGTACTTTTTCGTGCCTTTGATTTATTGTTTAAATCGGGACTTTCAAAATTTTGATGAAAGCAGCGAGGATGAAATTCCTCTGGTTTTACAACGTTTAATTGAACAAGAGCAGGAAAGGTTTGTCAAACCTTTAGTTGATGAAATCATTCTGTGAATGTTAGTCTTGAGAAGGACCCGCTGGTCGGATCGGGTCCACGTTGTCTTCAGAGAAAGCGGCGCTTAGTCGCTTTATTAAAAGATTTCAAAGATGTTTTGGCATGGTCCTACGAAGACATGCCTGGAATCGATCCTGAGATTGTACAGCACCGGATCCCTCTCAATCCCGAGGCCCGACAAATAGAAACTTCGGGAGGATCATACGATTGGGCCATTAAGATCAAGGAAGAGGTCACCAAGCAAATCGACGCAGGCTTCCTGCTGGTATCCGAATACCCGACTTGGTTGGCCAACATTGTTCTAGTACCGAAGAAGGATGGCAGAATTCGGGTATGTGTAAACTTCAAGGATTTGAACAGAGCCAGTCCGAAGGACGACTTTCCCTTGCCACACATTGATGAGTTGGTAGATTTCACAACGGGGCATGCTTTGCTTTCGTTTATGGATGGCTTCTCAGGCTATAATTAGATAGTAATGGCACCCGAACACCGGGAGAAGACTGCATTCACCACCTGGGTACATCTTTACTCTGAGTAATGCCATTTGGGTTAAAGAATGCCGGGGCTACTTATCAACGGGCAGCAACCACAATATTGCACGATATGATCCACAAAGAGGTTGAGGTGTACGTGGACGACATGATTGTCAAATCCAAAGAAAGAGAAGGTCACTACACCGCCTTGCAAAAGTTTTTCCAAAGGATCAGAGAATTTCGGCTGCGGTTGAATCCTCAGAAGTGCACATTCGGTGTTACAGCGAGAAAAATGCTAGGGTTTCTGATTACGCAGAGGGGCATCGAAGTCGACCCTTCTAAAATCAAGGCCATCTTAGAAATGCCACCACCAATGGCTGAAAAAGAGGTGCGAGGCTTTCTAGGTAAAGTGCAATTCATAAGACGGTTTATTTCAAAATTAACCTTAACTTGTGAACCACTTTTTGGTCTCCTGAAGAAATGAAAGAAATTCCAATGGGACGGCCGATGTCAAACAGCTTTTGAACAGATCAAAGAATATTTACAAAACCCACCCGTGTTGTCACCACCGAAGCTAGGGAAACCGTTGATATTGTACCTTTCAGTAACTGAGACTACGATGGGCTGTATACTCGCACAAGAATTAGAGGATAAGGTGGAGAGAGCCATCTACTATCTGAGCAAGAAGATGTTGGATTATGAGACCCGCTACACTCCGCTGGAGAAAGCTTGCTTAGCTTTGGTATGGGCTACCAGGAAGCTGCGGCATACCTATTAGCTCACTCCGTAATGCTGGTTTCACGACTCGATCCTATCAAATATCTTTTCGAGAAACCGGCACTTACGGGTAGGCTAGCTCGTTGGCTGCTGTTGCTTTCTGAATTTGATCTAAAGTATGTGACGCGCAAGTCCATGAAAGGAGAAGCGATGGCGGAGTTCCTTGCGACCACCGGTTGAAGGGATGAACGATTGAGTACCTATTCCCAGATGAAGCCATTTTGTATGTCGAAGAGGAAACTTGGACAATGTACTTTGACGGAGCGTCAAACCAGTATGGGTATGGGATAGGAGTGTTGCTGATAGCGCCCGACAATTCCCGTATCCCTTTAGTATTCAAGCTCCAGTTCAAAGTCTCAAACAATGAAGCGGAATACGAGGCATGTATTGCCGGCTTAGAAGCGGCTCTAGAACTAGGAGCAAAACGATTGGACGTTATCGGGGACTCCAACCTTGTTGTATCTCAAGCAAAAGGAGATTGGAAGGTCAAAGAAGAGAAAATGATAATTTACCACCAGACCTTGGATTTGTTAATTCCTCGGTTTGAAAAGCTGAAATTCACTCATCTAGTAAGAGAGAACAACAAGTTCGCAGATTCACTAGCAACTCTATCTTCCATGATAGACATCCCGTCCGGAGTTCGGATGCGTCCGATCATCATTGACCAGAAGTTTGTGCCGGCATATGAGTCGATTTCTGCCATAGATGAGGCTCAGGATGAGAACCCCTGGTATTACGACATTTGGAACTTCTTGGAGAAAGAGGTGTATCCACCAGGGGCAAGTGCCAAAGATAAAGAACAATCGGAGAATGGTATCAGTTCATCATCTGGGGAGGTAAACTGTACAAGAGAGGTCATCTGGGAATGCACAAGCTGTGTGTAGAAGCTGAGGAGTCGAAGCGCCTGATGGAGGCCATCTATGGAGGAGAATGTGGTGCACATATGAATGGGGTAATGCTGGCGCGGAAGATCCTCAGACAGGGTTATTATTGGTCCACCATGGAGGAGGATTGTATTGGCTTTGTTCGACGATGCCATAAATACCAGATCCATGCAAACCGCATGAACATCCCGCCGTCAAAGCTATACAACATGACTTCGCCATGGCCATTCTCAGTATGGGGAATCGATGTGATCGGGGCTGTTACTCCAAAGGGGTCGAATGGGCATGAGTTCATCCTTGTCGCGATAGATTATTTTACAAAGTGGGTTGAGGCCCAATCTTATGGAGTATTGAAGGCTTCACATGTCGCGAAGTTTATCAGGAACAACATCATCTGTCGCTGTGGGGTCCCGAACGAGATTATTTCAGATAACGGTTCCCACTTCAAGAAGGAGGTGATTGATTTGTTGGAGAAGTACAATGTGGCTTTTCATAAGTCATCCACATACCGGCCGCAGACCAACGGAGCAGTTGAGGCCGCCAACAAGAACATCAAACACATATTGCAGAAGATGGTGGAAACCTATCGGGATTGGCCAGATAAGTTGCCGTTCGCTACGTGGAGACTCTGGGACTTGATTAGAACTTCTCGGGCGACTCCATATTCATTAGTCTATGGGATGGAGGTCACGCCTATCGAGATCGAGGTTCCGTCATTACGAGTATTGGTGAGTGCCAAATAGTCGATCAGTTAGCGAAAGCGGTTTGAGGAACTCATGCTCTTCGATGAGAGAAGACCGAAAGCATGACCATGTTCAGGTTATCGGCTGAATTGCAGACTTTCAACAAGAAGGTTAAGTCCAGAACCTAAAGGAAGGAGATTTGGTGCTCAAAGACAATCGAGCTCCCATCCATGACCCAAGGGCAAGTTCACCCCAATTGGACTGGTCCTACATCATCAAAGCTATCACGGTGGCGTGGGTTCTGATGGTCCTAGATGGCCTGGAGTTCTCACAACCGATCAACATGGACAAGTTGAAGAAATATTACCCTTGAGAGGCTCCCTAGGCCGAAAACCCGAAAGGGCGACATAGGCAAAAGTTAGAGCACAAAAAAATTAGAAAATAGAAAAACTAAACTCGCAAGGTTGAAAACCCGCAAAAGGCGGCTTTGGCAAAAGTTAGAGTGTAAAAGGAGAGTGAAAATACTCGAGTGAACCTAAGCCGAACTACGTAAGGCTTGATTCCCATCTTTGGGATACGTAGGCAGCTTTATCCTGAAGTTCAGCCACAAACTTTTCCTCAATCAACTTTGTCCATTTGATCATCTCAGTCATCTTTGTCCATCAGCATTCATCGTGATCTTTGGTGCAGTGCTTTTCAGACTAGGGGCAACTTTCCGTTGCGTCGCGATCTTCTTGATGCTATTCAGACTAGGGGCAACTTTCTAGTTGCTGGGATTCGGGATTGTACATCTCAGTGACAAATTTCAGGCATGTTCAGTTCTGATCCATATGGAAAATAGTTTTGAAAAGTTTTAATAAAAGTTGACTTTGTTCAAATTAATCTTTTTACAACTAAGACCATTTTTGGACCAAAGTGGAAAATTTTCAGTACCACAATCTCCAATTTCATTGATTTCAATACAGAGTTCTCCTGCTCTTGCATACAATTGAAGTTGCTTTTTATTACAATCATAAGGAAAACTTGAAAGTTCTAATAAAGCAATAAACCTGGGGCATAGTCAAGTCAGGTGCCCCTGCGCCTCCCGTGAGTCGAAGTCTCTGATACCAATCTAGGCCCATTCTGTGCCTCTTCATTGAGCCAATCCCAACACTCATCAGACAAAGTGCAATTGAAGATGGGAGTGGGGGCCAGGAGCTCTCTGGTTCTCCATGCTGTAGCATATCGGGCAAGCTGTGCGCCTCGGATCGGGAATGCAGCTGGGTACTCTATCTCTTCTGGTGGACAAGTCTGGTCATGACCGGATTGACGCATTTAATCTGAAAATAGAAGACACAGTGAGTCAAGCCAATCAGCTGAATCCCAGGTTGGCGAGTCATACTGTAACTCACTGCCGGTAGATTGAGCCAAGGACATCGCCAAGCAATACGATCCACGGACAAGCTACACATCCAGTCAAACCACCAACCCTCATCAAGGGCATCGACTAGGCATTGCCTGAAGAAGTAACCACGGGCTGAGTATGTTGGGCAAGAGTCCACAACCTGCAACTTATCCATCAACCATATCTGGGGAAAGATGAAAAAATGAGAGAATGAAGAATAGAGAAGTGTACGATGAGAGAAAAGTAAGAAAAGGGTTTTGTGAGAAAACCGAGCTTGAGAGCCGAGTGACGTGAGCAATACATGTGAGAGATTGGGTGGGAAACTTTACCTGCAGTAGTAGTGGACTCCAAGAATTTGGTTGTCATGACGATAGAAAGCATCCAAACCCGTCAACGTCTCAGCCAGAGTCATGATAATGGAACTCTTACCCTCTTTCAAACCTTGGGTAACTTCAATCAATCGGACGCTAGATCCTCCAGAACCCGAGGCAAGTAAGAAATGAGATAGCATACACAAACAAAGTGCGTGTTGCCGAAAGCCTTGCCAATGACGGTCGCTGCGGTCACCAGTCTCAGAAAAATGGCAAACCAAACTCGGAATATCCAGCATTTCGTCACAAATTAGAGATCGAGCATCAGGTACGGAGAACCCACACATTTGTCCTAAGGCTTGGGCATGGCCAAAACGGGGTTGGGGCAAGATCTCTTCATTGCGCTCAGACTCTATTAAGACTTGAAAATCTTCAAAGATGGGACATACCTCTTGCCCGCCAAAGCTAAAACCATGTGTCAGCGGATTTCAAAACCTTGCCGCGGCATGGAGAAACGGAAAGTGCAGCGGGGTACGACCCAAAGTGAATAGTGCGTTTATGCCGAAACCCCGGAAATTTAGCCTTTCCGAGCCATCCAAGTTGTTAATCCAAGCTGCAAGATTTTGGGCAAGAAATTCTTCCATTTGGAGTAAATCAGTGTTGAAATGAGAGAAACTACGAAGCTGGGGCCTTTTTGTAGGGGATAAGGTTGACTGAAGGACAGGTGTCAGCATTCTGCTGGTTTCTTCCATTTTTGGCCGACCGGCCAAGTATAGTGCCGACAGGCCATCACTTTTGGCCGGTGGAGATTCCTCATGGCCGGTGGCTTTTCCCTGGGGCCGGTGGTCTTCCCCTTGGTCCCCTGAGTTGTTTATGCTCAGAAGTTGGGGAATCCCACCATTTCCAATGCCCTCCAGTAATCAATTCTTGCGGGCTGCGCCCATTTGCTTATCGAGTTGTTGTACATTTGTTTATCGAGTTGTATTTCACTCTCTTTAAGTCTTCGTGTTGCTTATCGAATTGTACTCGCACTTAGTTAGCTTACCGAGTTTCCTCGTTCTTGCTTATCGAGTTGTAAGTCGGTTCGCTACCTGGTTATTACGATGCAAATGCTTAAATTTCAAATGAATCTCAGTTTCATTCACATTGTTATGTGATGCCTTGCAATGCGATGCATAGAACGTGCAAATGTAACATCTTTTGAATCAAATAGCAATTTCATTTTCGTCATGTGTTTTGCAAAGAAATACACAGTTTTGAAAAACGATGATAACAAACCTGCCTGAGGCAGTGCAATGTGCTTGAACTACCAGTAAAAAAAGGAAAAGTAAAGCAGAAGAAGAGTAGGGCAACAGAGTATCGGGATTGATACTGGTAACCCCTCCCCTTGCGGTCGACGCACCTCCCGCACCCTTGTTCGAGTCAATTGTTTGGTGTGACACCTTCATTATTCAAAATGGTGAGAAGAAGCGCACTTTTAAAACATTAGTAGGCTTTCGAATTGATCTCAGGCCATATCTCTTTGAGCGACGCTCCGTATGTGCGAGGAACATCCCTTCCCGTATCCTTTTGCATCTTGTGAGCTCCACAACATGCTTCAATTGTATGGTGTTGCAGTGCTTTGCATTACACGCCTCAGATTTCTATACACATTGCCTGTGTAGACCGCACGCTTTACTTACATATGTTCAGGTTTCTTTTTATACACATTACTTGCGTAGACCGCATGCTTTACTTGCGTAGACCGCATGTTTTATCATTACTTGCGTAGACCGCACACTTTACTTGCGTAGACCGCATGTTATATCATTATTTACGTAGACCTTATGTTTTGTTTGCGTAGACCGCATGTTTTACTTGCGTAGACCGCGTGTTTATAATCAGATTTCATTACTTGCGTAGACCGCATGTTTTACTTGCATAGACCGCGTGTTTATAATCAAATTTCATTACTTGCGTAGACCGCATGTCTCGCTTGCGTAGACCGCATGTTTTGTTTGCGTAGACCGCATGTTTTACTTGCGTAGACCGTGTGTTTATAATCAAATTTCATTACTTGCGTAGACCGCATGTTCTGTTTGCGTAGACAGCATGTTTTGTTTGCGTAGACCGCATGTTCGTAATCAATATCATTACTTGCGTAGACCGCATGTCTTGTTTGCGTAGACCGCATGTTTTGCTTGCGTAGACCGCATATTTGTAATCAAATCCATTACTTGCGTAGACCGCATGTTTTGCTTGCGTAGACCGCATGCTTGTGCTTGCGTAGACCGCATGCTTGTGTTCAACTTCATTGCTCGCGAAGACCGCATACTTATGTTCAAATCCATCGATTGCGTGGACCGCATACTTCACTTACACGTGTTCAATATTCGTTGCTTGCGTAAACCGTATGCTTTACGTACATGTGTTTGTACCTTCATGGCATTGTTATGCCTCCCACTTGATTTGTGTTGTCACGCATTTTCAATTGCAGTATGTGCATGTTACTAATAAAATCGTACCTGTTAAATTTGTTTCCTTTGCAGGCACGATATTGTATGTACGGTTCATTTGCGGCCGGTGGAACCAGGCAAACCGAACAGGTATTGTATCCTCCAAGTGAGACGTATTGAGAATTGCATAATTCTCTTACATCCTTTCTGCATTGTAGTGTAGTTTGGTGTATGCTAGCTTAAAACTGTCGCATGTGTGCTTCGTTACAGCTTTTTTTGCATGATCATGAGTTATGCTCGGCTCCGTGCATCGTCTTGCGTTTTTGCCCCTGCCTTCGGGCACATATCTTTGTCCATGGCTTGTATGCCTTGTCCAAGTCTTCGGCCTTGTCAAAAATGGGTCGTCTCTGGGCTTTGACATTCACTCCCGTCATTGTTATGACTTTCGAGTTCTGTCAAAGAGAGGCAACTGTAGACACCCCATTTTTGACCGTCCTCGAGACTTGGGCGTCACCGCTTGAACACTCGGTGATCGTCTTTGTTTGTGTTCGTCTTGAGTTCCCAAAGGTCTTGGCTGCGCGCCTTGCCTCAGGATCTCTCGACTCGACTGTTCCGTGTTTGGTTTTGGCACCAAACACTTGTGTTTTTGCCTTGAAGGGCAGGGAATGGCTTGTTGGCCACCTCCACATCCCACCGGCCTTTCCCTAGCATCACCGGCTGTTTATGGGTGCCACCGGCCATGGTTTTTTAAAACCAACGGCCGATCGGCACTATATTTGGCCGACCGGCACTTTATTTTGCTGGTGACCTCTTTTGCTGGCCGGTGTGACTCCTTTGAACCCTTGAGGCATGGTGCATGCCAGCTGTGCCAGCTGGAATGCACCATCACTCCTCCCCGTACAGTTTTGGCTGGTGTGACTCCTTTGAACCCCCTTTCCTTCTAGAAGCTTGAACCCTTTGGCCAAGCTTCTTGGGGAAGCTTGGCCAGCTGTCTTAGCTTCTCCAAGAAGCCAAGAACCCTCTGCACCTTTTGCCCCTTTCATTTAGCTTCTTGGAGAAGCCTAGAACCTTTGGCTTTGCCTATATAAGCACCCCTCCTCTCCCATTGTGAGGGGTTAGAGCTTTTGAATCAAAAAACCAGAGCTTCTATATCTATACATCTGATATATCATCCTCTCTCTCTATATCTCCCTCTCTCTCATCCTTAGGGTGTGTTTGGAAGCCTAAAAATGTATTTTGACCTTACTTTTGCACTAATACACACACCATTACACCTTGCTCCGAGATTGAGAGGCATTGTTTGTTGAGGTTTTGGACTGATTTTGATTAGTAAAGGGTGGCTGGAGCATCTCTTCTTGAAGTGTTCTTCAAGGGTGAGATTCTTACTTTATTTCCCCCAATCTTGCACTAGTTTTCTACCTATCTTGCATGCTGATTTGAACTTTGTGTATAACATAAAAAAGTCTTGTATTTTTATGCTTAACATCTTTCATTAAGGGTGTTTTGGCATTGGGGGTTGAACTCCCCCTCTTAGGCCTCTTTTGGCCAATTTTGGTGCCTTTTGTTTAAGCCTTGTTTACTTTATGGTGTTGGTCTTCTCACCACTGAAATCCAGTGGATTTTCAGTAGTGATGAAGTGATTTTGAGGTCTTGTGTAGGGGAGGGACACCCCTCTCCCTTTGTTGTCTCATTTGTGCATGTTTTTGGCTCATAAGGCTAGCATGCATGAATAATCGTATTTGGTACCATTTTAGAGTTTTTTTTGGGTGTTTTGGGTCATATTATATCCTTATCCAATGGTGGTTTGTTGGCCCTTAGCATGCATTTTATACTTGCTTTGTAATCCTCAATCTTGCCTAGAAATGTGCCATGTGATTAGCCTAGTATATCCTCATGTTTTAGCTTAACTTATTGAAGCTTTTGGTCATGATTTGTCATGCTTTAGGTCTGTGGGCCACTGATTTTGTCATGTTTGACATGCTTGGTATAGTTGTTTTGTATTTTGGCTTGTAAGCCTTAGTTATGTGGGTCACTAACATGCTTAGCATAAGCTTATTCTCATCATTTGGCATCATTTGACATCATGTTTCAGTCCATATAATGTGGTCTTACATTGTCCTTTGTGTCTATTTTAATGCTTGGAAGTGTTGTGATTTCATACCTTGAAATGTGCATTGTGTATGCCTATGTGTTTGGATCATTTGGGATGCCATGTGTGTGAGTTTTGGAGCTCATTTTGCATGCTGAAATTCTGTTTTTTTTGGGTTGCTTGGTTCATGCCATGAGTGGCCTTGTTAGTGGTTGCAAAATGCTCCATTTTGTGCCTTGGTCCTTAGGCTTATTGGCATGCTTGTTTGCATGAACATTTGTCCACTATTTTGGGCATTTTTGGTCACTGTTTTGGGTAGGCTGAGGTCTGCCTTTTGTGATTTGGAACCACCATTGCATGATCATGTTGCATTGGATTCATGCTTGCATGATATCATACTTGTGTGTTTGCATATTAGTGATTAGTTGCATTTCATGTCTTGACTCACATGTTAGAGTGTATTGCATTGCATCTTGCATGCCTAGAATTGTGCATTTGCATGTTTAGTTTATATCACATTTTGGCATGTTTGTTTACTTAGCCTCATTTGCATATTTGAGCCATGTTGCATAACTTGAGCCATATTGCATACATGCATTACATTGCTTGGTTTGGGGTGTCAAACCTAGTGTGGGGGGTTGAGGGGTGTTTGAACTTCAAGTGACAAAACACATCTCAACCCTTGGTCACCGAAGCCCTTGACTTGGACATGATAGAGTCTTGGTCCTCATTTGTGTGTTTCATGCATTTTACATTGAAAGGCAAGCTTGGTCCCTTAGGCTATCAGGCACAATTGATGGCCCAAGGATCGAGGGCCATGCTCCCCTGAGTTCAATACATGATAGGGAACATGACCATGCTTACATGTGCTTGAAATTCTATGCCATGCCCTACCTGTCCTCTCCTGTTGCCAAAACTGTCATAGAAGATTTTGCCGACCGGCAACATTTAGTGCCGACCGGCCATTGGTGAATGGCCGATAAGTTCATCAGCAGCTGATGGCATTTTACCATGGCCGGTGGTCATTTCCCTTAGCCGATGGTGCTCTGCAGTGTTCATGGAAGATACCCCGGGACTTTGGCAGTCTTCAAAGAAGAAAGGCAGTGAAAATAGAGGCAGCAGTGGTATGGTACGGGCTTTCTGGGCAAGACGGATCGAGCATGCATCATTCACGCATTCCGAGGCAGGGCAAAGGCCACCTTCTTTTTACATTTAATTTGTTAATTAATTAGAGGTTTTGTAATAATTAATTTAGTATTATTTAGTTGGACTGTAATATTTATTCGGACCCTCTGAGCGAGGGCAATTGTATAATAAGTGTGCGTGCGTATATGTATGTCTTCCAACCCCACGTCTTTCTTCCCTTTTATTTACCTGCTTATGATGGTAGACTAGGGCATATTTAAGACTAGCATACCTTATGCTATGCATGTGTGCATCCATACATTTGTCTTACACGCATCGGGTTCGGCACATCATGCTAACTGCACTTGTATTTTAATTCCAAATTGAATACATGTTAGTTGTAGCATTTCACATGCCATGTTTAGAATAGCCGAGCCTGTCTAGATTGCATCTTTGCATGTGTTGCATTAGCCATTCTAAACATGAACTAGGATCATGCATATGATTACTAACTAGTTCCTGTTTTGGCTTGGAGTATTAGGTGAGCTTTTATGCTTTAGCATACCGCATGCGTGTGAGTGTTGCCATAATTGCATGATTACCATGAGGCTAGCTGCTTATGTGATATAACTGCTCGAATGGCTGTGGATGGAGGTCGAATTGCTTAAATTGGGATAATGCATTAAAACCGCGAGTTTTAAGCCCACTAGATAGTGGCAATACCATCTTTTCCAAAGCCCACTCGAGGGTGGCAAAACCTGCATTTTAGCCTACTTGCGAGTAGCAAACCGTTTTTCAAAACAAACATGAAATGTTTTGTTCCAATTGAGGCGATTTGGTCTATACTTGTTTGCTGTGTGCATAACATAGTAAATCTAGGCTAATAACCGGAATAAGAACATATAACGTTTTCAAAATTGGATATCATGACTAGTAGAGGCCGGTCTTCAGACCGGATGAGAGGGGGTGCTCATAGCTGACCTTCCCCAATCGTACCCAAGTTCCCGAGACGATGCAACTTTGGTGATGACGGACACGTGGCCTTTGGCACCGAGTCAGGGTTTCCTAAATTTCCCCATTAAAAAAACATTTAGGTGGCGACTCTGTATCTAGCAAAGCAGTCTATGTTTGGCACTTCTTTCAAAATTTATTTTTTTCTCAAAATGATTTGCCGGATTTGGAGTCTTTGGTTCAGATTTAGAACCGTGACAAATTGAGTCCGAACTGTAACCCGTGAGTTCCCTCGCGGACTTGTTACACTTACGTGATTAACTGCCTGAATGCCTGTGGGTGAAGGTTGGATTACTTGAATTAGAACAATTCATCAAAATCCGCATTTTAGCCTATTTGCGAGTAGCAAACTTCAAACCATTTTTGAAACAAACGGATATGCGATACTTTGTTCCAAATTAGGCGATCTAGTCTATATACTTGTTTGTTGTGTACATCACGTAATAAGATTAGCTAATTAACCGGAATAAGAGCACATGTGTTTTCAAAAACAAGATATCATGCTTAGTACAGGCCGATCTTTGATCGGGCGAGCGGGGGTACTCATAGATGACCTTCCCCAATCGTACCCAAGTTCCCAAGTCAAGGCAACTTGGTGATGACAGACACGTGGCCTTAGGTACGAGTTGGGGTTTCCTAAATTTTTCCAAAATAAATATTTAGGTGGCGACTCTGTATCTGGCAAAGCAGTTCATATTTGGCACTTCTTTATAAAAATCAGTTTTCCAAAACGATTTGCCGGATTTGGACTCTTTGGTGATTTATTGGTTTTACATCGCACATTGTAAGATTAGATTCAGAACCGTGACATTTGAGTCCGAACTGTAGTAGCTCAGAGAACAAAATGAGATTTTCTCGGGAGTTCTCTCAGGGGGCGCGTCTGCACTATCTTAGAAGGAATTAAAACTTATTTTGTTTAAGTTCATCTTGTAATCATATTTTTGAAATGTAATATTGATGGAAATACTTGTTTTGTTACCTTATTGTAACTATTACTTTTGCTATATGTATATATATTATCTTGTGTAAACTTGCCCTTTACTCTCCCATTAACTTATGTTGTCCTTGAGTTAATACCTTATTAAGATATGTAAAAAATGTAGCTTTATCTAAGGAAATTGGACTTAGAAGGGAGGCAATTTTAACTCTTCTGATCTTTTTTTAGATCTTACTTGGTTGTTGATCAAATGACTCATTAGTGATATTTTCTTGATCTCAATCTCTGTATTAGAATTTGAAGCATCACAATGAAGATAAATCTAGGTATTTCTTTTTCTGAAAATTATTTTTAATGTTGGAGCATTACTTGACATTTTTATTTTCCAGATTGGTTGAGATTAATTGTGATTGCTTGAAATGAGTTTGAGATTGTTTCAAATATGTTTGAAACAAAATTTTGTGTGAAATTTGTTTGCTTGAATTTTGTTTAATTTTTTTTTTTTTTTTTGGTTATGTTTGGAGGAGTTTTTGTTGGGAAAGGATGACAAAGGGTAAGAGGGAAGGAAAGAAATCAATTGGAGAGGGTGAGCTAGCAGATTTGGCATTACTATAATTTGGCAGGTCAATAGCAGCCCATTAGAGCGCCTTTTTTTTCCACACTTGTCAAAATTTGACTTTGACAATTTCAATGGCAAATATGTGTCACACAAAAATAGGAACAATGCGTGTTTTTCAAACTTTTTAATGTTTATTTTTATTTTAAATTTTTTTTCCCCCTAAAGACATGTAAAACTAAACACAAAAACATAACCGAACATATTGAAAATAGTCAATTTTGAGTAAATTTTTACATGTATCAGGAGGGTTAGTGAAACTATCTCTAAACACATAACTCAAATGGAAAAGTAATACGCTGATAAAAAATAATAGAAAAATAATATACAAGTTCACTTTCTAAATTCAATGATATTTGATGATTAAAAAATAAATGAGAGAGAAAGTTGACATATATATTTTAATGAGTGTTACATTATTAGATTTAAAAAGTAGTTTATTTTTGGCCTAAATAGTATTACTCTAAAAAATAACATATAGTGTCCAAGAAATTAAGTGTCTGATGTAAATTTAAATTTGATATAATATGAATTACGAATTCAATATCAAATTACATGTTTCATTTTGTGTAAATTACATTTTATAAAAATACAATAAGCTCTATAAATTTACACAAGAATAAATAATAATAAAATATATATTTTAGTATAAAATAGATGATAAAATGATTTTATACACATGATTAATGAATTATTGATAAAAAAAATATTAAGTGTTAAATAAATTAAAATCTTAAAAAAATCCAATCTAATTATATTAAATTTGTAAAACGCGATATATTTATCCAAATCAAATCAGGACAATTCATCATTTTATTTGTTGGACACTTTTATGAAAATCAAATCATATGTAGTGGGATACATGGATAGCATACATGGATAGCACTATAAGAATAGAGTAATGGAAAAATCTATGAACTAGGGGAAAAAAAATAATAATAATAATTTTGGTCAAACTCCCCTCATAATAAAACTATAATGTATTAAATATAAGAATAACAAAAATTTTTTGAAAAGTCCAACACACACTATTATTATCAAAATATCCTTAGTAACTAATTTAATATTTTAAATTTTAAAAATGATATAACTTTTGATTTAGATATCGGTTTTTAATAAAATAAATATTTTTAAAATGCTCTTATCAAGATATATCAAACAAAATCTAAGTTGACTATGAAATTCTAAAAAATAAATAAATACCGTCGTAATTGACCTAAGCAATAGAATTTTACTCTGATTCACAGTAAAACTTTATTTCACAATAAAAGAGTTTTATTGTGAATCAATAGTACTAGAAAAAAAAATTAAGATTTTTTTTAAAGAATTTTGTAGCTAACATGGATCTTGTTTAATAAATCTTGACGAAAGAATTCTAGAACTACTAATTTTATTAAAAAACAATATATAAATTAAAAGTAATATCATTTTAAAATTTGAAATATAAAAAGTAGTTACTAAAGATAAGATTCTCTATAAAAAAAATGGAAAAAAAATTTGTTTGTGTAATGTCCGGTGACTTTATTTTTTTAATTAAGTAATTAATTTGCATTAATTGTCCATGCATCTCACTAATTAAAAATTAATTAGAAATAAAATTAACTCAATAAATTTAGGGATCATGCTACGTAGCTCGAAAATACATCTCCCCGAATCCCCCTAATTTTTTTTTTTTTTTTCAGAAGCAGGGGAAGGAGGAGGAGGTGGAGGAAGGAGGAGGAAGGAGGGAGAAGGAGGAGGAGTGGACTGGAGGGGGCCATAACAGTGGGAGGAGGCGGAGGCGGGGCCGGAGGCGACGGCGGTGGTGAGCAGACGATCGGCGACGGCGGTGGTGAGACGATCCTCTCCTCCTCTCTCTCTCTCCCTCTTTCTCTTTCTCTCCATCTCCCTCTCCCTCTCCCTCTCCCTCTCCCTGCCTCTGCTCAGACTCGACGAAAAAGAAGAAGGGAAAAAAATAATAATAATAATAATGCCCAAAACGACGTCATTTTGGGTATTAGGAGAATTAGGGGGGATATTTTCAAGCTCCCAAGCTTTATCTATAAATTTAGTATGATACTTGATCATGTTTATTTTAAATTAAATTGAACCCAATTACATGAATCAATTAATTCAATTTGGTGGTCCATTTTATATTTGACCATGCTTTCCCAGTGAGGGCAGTAAAACAATCTGACAAATCAGTCGGGAGATTCTACAAAGAAAAATGATTTGTGCCTCGAATTCTTGTGCCCCGAATGCCCAAAACGACGTCGTTTTGGGCATTAGTTTTTTTTTTTTTCCTCCATTTTCGGATTGAACCAGAGGGGAGAGGGAGAGAAAAGAAGAGAGAAAGAGAGAAAGAGAGAGAGAGAAGAGAGGTCGCTAGCCGAGGTCGTCGTAGCCTCCGACCACTGCCTCCGAGCTCGTCGCCTCCGAACTCGCAGCCCCGCCGAGCTCGTCGCAGCCTCCGACCGCCGCCTCTGGCCCCGCCTCCGCCTCTCCTCCCCCTGTGAGTAGGCCCCCTCTAGTCCTTCCTCCTCCTCCTCCCCCTCCCCCTCCTCTTCTTCGTCTTCTGCTGGAAAAAAAAAAAAAAATTTGGGGCATTCGGGGCGTTCCGTTTTCGGACCCCCAATCACAACTCTTCTACAAATTACAACAACAGTGAAGAGTGGGATTTATATTACCAACTCGTGGGATTTTGAGCAGAAATGACCTATTTACCCTTGCAGGAAAAACGACGTCGTTTTCCTCCTACCCTTTTCGCAGTTGCTTTTTTCTCTCTCTCTCTCTCTCTCTCTCTCTCTCTCTCTCTTAATCAGACCCACCCTCTGCTCCGCCTCTGCCTCGCACTCCGGCGACGTCCTTTCGTCCCTCAGTCTCGTCTCACTTCCTAAAAGCAGAAATGCAGAGGTACCTCTCATCACAAACCCTAATCTGTCTTTTATTTTTTATTCTCTATATGTGTATGCATTTTTTCAAACAATGACAATGTACGTGTGTTGTATGATTTTTTCCCCCCCCTATGATGCTGTAAATGATTTCTGGAACATTTTTTCAAATGTATTTCTTGAAAAGTTTGATTGGAAACAAATTTTGGGCCACTTCTTGAGTTTGTTTGATTGAACATTGTGGTGGGTTTGTAATCCTTGCATGCTAAGTGTTTGATGAAATGCCTATGACAATGTACTTTGTTGGAATTGAGTAATCAGTGTAAATTTATTGTTCTGTTTTGATTGTCATGGTGTATGTGTTGGGATCCGGGATCCCCCCAAGACCTTTGCGGAAATTAAACCAAGCAGAAATACACACCCACACACAAGGAGACACAATATTTTACGTGGTTCGGCCTCAATGCCTACGTCCACGGGAGAGTAGCCGATTTTCACTATACCAATTTGGAGATTACAGAAAGATTACAATAGAGGAGGAACTCACACTCTCCTCACTCACCTGACTCTCGCCTCCCTCGCCACACCGAGGAGACGGGTCCTCCGTCTCACATCTCAACACCTCTTTGATATGCTCACTCTTGGCTCCCACACTCTCTCATTTTGCCTCTCCTCTCAACCTCCATTTATAGGTGAGGGAGTAGGTGGGAGTTGGTTTGGCAGCCTCCTTCTTTGACCCTTTCGGTGGCTGAGGTTGGTCTTCAATGTGGGTGCTCCATTAGCCACCCCACTTTCCATTGTTGGCCATTTCTTGACTTTGTGTGCACCCCTTTCACATGGGGTGATACTCCACAAATCACCCCCTCAACCCATGTAAGGTGATCTACTGCACACACTGCTGCTAATCTTGTTACGCCGAAGAAAGCAATAGAATCTTCATTTCCTCACTGAGACGCTGCATCCCCTGAAGCTAGAGATAATACACCAGAGATACAAGAGGATGAGGGAATCCTACATCCTCAACTCAACTCACACCACTCTCTGATTTAGAGAGAGCCTCTGCTCCCATCTCCTACGGATCTCTTCCACGCCTCTCCCTGATGTTCAAAGATAGTCTGTGATCTCCTCTCGAGATGCTTGCACCTCCCCGGCTAGAGATAATACACCAGAGATATATGAGGAGGAGGGAATCCTACATCCTCAACTCAACTCACACCACTCTCTGAGTTGGAGAGAGCCTCTGCTCCTATCTCCCACAGATCTCTTCCACGCTTCTGTCTCGGATGTCTATACCTGCTATACTTGAACTTGCATAACCAAGATATCTGACACCCCCTGATTGGATGTCCTGCACCCCCTACTCGGATGCACTTGACTGTCATGCCTTATCTCGCAGGACAAGTTTTTGGAGCAATAGAAAACTCGTCGTTTATCCCATCAACGTCCTCTGTCTTCTTTGCTCGGAGCTTTTCCTCTGAACTATCAGCCTTTTGCCCTCGTGACTTCAACAACCTCTGGCGCTTCCATACGCTTGTTGTTTGTGCCTTGCAATCCCCGATTTGCGTCCAAGAGATTGATGGTTGACAGAGGCTCCATCTCAAAAGCATCGCCGCCTATGCACTTCCTTGCATAGTGCCTGCATTCATGGCTTCGGGTCTCCCGCCGAAGCTCGCCTCGAGAGATCCACATCAACTCTATCCTTCGCCGCCATGGAAGAAACCGCCATAGAAGAAAAAAAGACTTGCCACTCGTTGGCGCGCACTCTTGCTTTGTCTCAATTTCTCTCGTTCGAAGTTCTGTGAACTTTCAACAATCCGCCGCACAGACACTCTGGGCGCCTCAGACGATACTCTACTGCACTTGCACTATCAAGACGCTCAAGATTTGTGCTCCTGCGCTTAGTATGCTCCTGTGCAACTATTGTTTTACAGGTCCACGTACCACCAGTACTTACTCATATACAGTAGCTCCAACAGCCACAGCATTTCCCTGAGCTTGAACTGGTTGCCAAATCATCTATCCGTCAATGAATGGCCTTTTTGATTGAACCAAATCCTCCGATGACGTCAACAACCAGGAAAGTTCAGTGAGATCGTGGGGTCACACTCGTCCCACTTAAGAACCGCCTCCTTAGACACCGCCTTTTGATGTAACTTTCCTAGACATTGTTGATCTTGAGATAATCATACCGCAATCCTCGACGCTCTCGACCAATCCTGATCTCCCTCAATCTGCCATCAAGCCTGATCTCCTCTGGTCTTCAATGATCTATCTCGAGTTGTACCTGGTTGTTCAATCTGGTCAGAATCTGTCCATTCTAACCTCTTCAGTGACATTGCAGCGTTCCACAATATCCGGCAACCTCCCTCCGAGTATTAAAGATGACAAACTCCCATGTTTTACCAATCTTTTAAAAAACCGTTCAGAATTTCACTATTCTGACCTCGCGGTTGCGTCCGGAACGGTTCGATTAGCCAGGACCAACCTTCGCTGTATTTTCGGGGACCTCACTGAAAAATATCCTCGAAAGTTGGGCCACACCACAATTTTCTGAAAATTCTGGGCCAAATTGCAATTTTCAGAAGTTCAGGGAATATTCTGTATACCAATAGAATATTCCGTCCACTGCACCCGATGTGCCACATGCTCCCTCTCCAGTCGCCTTCTTCCCTCTCAAGGCGTGGTCTGAGATCGGGCCCACGGCCTGTTTGCCTCGCCGGCGTGAGGCGTTTCATGATCGAACTCCCGCCAACTTCAAGAGGCGCGTGAGGGCGCGTGGCTTCTCCTCTGGGTGTCTGCTTTGCATTTTTGGACTCCTCTCGTTGAGCCCTTGCTCCTGGTATGCTCAAAACTTGATTTCGAGCAATTGATTTCAAGGCGATTCGATTTTGCAATCGCTTTTGGTTCCGAAACGCCACCGACGAGGCTCTGATACCAATTGTTGGGATCCGGGATCCCCCCAAGACCTTTGCGAAAATTAAACCAAGCAGAAATACACACTCACACACAAGGAGACACAATATTTTACGTGGTTCGGCCTCAATGCCTACGTCCACGGGAGAGTAGCCGGTTTTCACTATACCAATTTGGAGATTACAGAAAGATTACAATAGAGGAGGAACTCACACTCTCCTCATTCACCCACTCTCCCGTCTCCCTCGCTCACACCGAGGGAGACGGGTCTCTCCGTCTCACATCTCAACACCTCTTTGATATGCTCACTCTTGGCTCCCACACTCTCTCTCATTTTGCCTCTCCTCTCAACCTCCATTTATAGGTGAGGGAGTAGGTGGGAGTTGGTTTGGCAGCCTCCTTCTTTGACCCTTTCGGTGGCTGAGGTTGGTCTTCAATGTGGGTGCTCCATTAGCCACCCCACTTTCCATTGTTGGCCATTTCTTGACTTTGTGTGCACCCCTTTCACATGGGGTGATACTCCACAAATCACCCCCTCAACCCATGTAAGGTGATCCACTGCACACACTGCTGCTAATCTTGTTACGCCGAAGAAAGCAATAGAATCTTCATTTCCTCACTGAGACGTTGCATCCCCTGAAGCTAGAGATAATACACTAGAGATACAAGAGGAGGAGGGAATCCTACATCCTCAACTCAACTCACACCACTCTCTGATTTGGAGAGAGCCTCTGCTCCCATCTCCCACGGATCTCTTCCACGCTTCCTGTCTCGGATGTCTTCAGCATAGTCTGCATCTCCTCTCTGAGATGCTTGCACCCCTTGAAGCTAGAGATAATACACCAGAGATATAAGAGGAGGAGGGAATCCTACATCCTCAACTCAACTCACACCACTCTCTGAGTTGGAGAGAGCCTCTGCTCCCATCTCCCACAGATCTCTTCCACGCTTCTGTCTCGGATGTCTATACCTGCTATACTTGAACTTGCGCAACCAAGATATCCGACACCCCCTGATTGGATGTCCTGCACCCCCTGCTGGAATGCCCTTGACTGTCATGCATTACCTTGCAGGACCAATCATTGGAGCAATAGAAAACTCGTTGTTTATCCCATCAACGTCCTCTGTCTTCTTTGCTCGGAGCTTTTCCTCTGAACTATCAGCCTTTGCCCTCTGCACTTCTGAACAACCTCCTGGTGTTTCCACATACGCTTGTTGTTTGTGCCTTTACAATCCCTGATTTGCTATCCAGTAGATTGATGGTTGACAGTAGCTCCATCTGTCAAAGCATCGTCAACTATGCACTTCCTTACATAGTGCCCGTACCCATGGCTTCTGGTCTCCCTGCGTCGAGCTCGCCTGAGAGATCCACATCAACTCTATCCTCTACTGCCATGGAAGAAACTGCCATAGAGAAATAAGACTTGCCACTCCTTGGTACGCACTCTTGCGTTTGTCTCAATTTCTCTGTCTGGAAGTTCCTGTGAACTTTCAACAATCCGCTGCTGCACACTCCTCTGGCGCTTTTGTACGATTCTCTACCGTACCCTTGCACTACTACACGTCTGCATTTGTGCCTCTGCGCTTAGTATGCTCCTCTGCAACTATTGTTCTACAAGTCCATATACCACCAAGATTTACCAGATACAGAGTCCAATACCACAAGATTTCTCCGAGCTCAACTGTTGCCAAATCATCCGATGAATGGTCTTCTTTGATTGAACCAAATCCTCCGATGACGTCAACAACCAAGAAAGTTCCCAGAAAGACCGGTGGGGTCACACGTCCCACTTAAGAACCACCTTTAGACAATCGTCTTTTGACGTAACTTTCCTGCACATTGTTGATCTTGAGATAATCATACCGCAATCCTCCGACGCCTCGACCAATCTCGATCTCCTCGACCGCCATCAAGCCCGATCTCCTCGGTCTTCAATGATCTATCTCGAGTTGTACATGTTGTTCAACTGGTTAGAATCTATCCATTCTAACCTCTTCGACTCGCAGCTGTTCCACAATATCCTAACCTCCTCCGAGTATTAAAGATGACAAACTCCCATTTTGACAATCTTTCCAAACCGTTCAGAATTTCACTATTCGACTCGCGGTTCGGCCCGAACGGTCCGATTAGCTAGGACCAACCTGACTTCGGGGACCTCATCAAAAATATCCTCAAAGTCGGCCACACCACAATTTTTCAAAATTTCAGGCCAAATTACAATTTTGAAGTTCGTGGAATATTCCGTGTACTAACGTAATATTCCGTCCACGCACTCGATGCCCATCCCTTTTAATCGCCTTTTCACGTAAACTCCGTCCAAAATCGATCGCATCGATGTGTCCTAATACTCCAAATAGTCCGAAACCACTATTGATCGCCAAAAACGACTCCAAATGGCTTAGATCACAAAACATTTTGTACGCCTCATTTGCTACGCACCTTAGGCATCGATCCTTCCTCGCAAATTTCACCTTAGTCACTGCCACATCGATCCTCGCCATACGACGCAAGAACGACTTGTCGATATGTGGCGGGCCTCGATCGACCAACGCCGACGACGGGCCGACGTGGTTCGTGACGCGTCGACATCGCCATATTCGCCGACGCAGCCACGCGGGCGCCAGCGTGCTCTTACGCGTCCTTTCGCTGGCGTGGTTGACGCCTCTCCCACTCGCCTTCCTCCATCGCCGCAGGCGCGTGGTCGGTGAGATGACGCCACGGCCTCACGGCGCTGGGCGCGTGACGAGAGGGGACTCACGCGCCACCTTCTAGCGCGTGAGGCGCGCCCGCCTGCTTGGGGTGTTCTTTGCATTGTAATCCTCTCGCCGAGCCCTTGTTCTCGTATGCTCAAACTTCGATTTTGAGCAAATTGATTGATTGGAGGATGTTGCACTGCTGTTCTCAAACGCCACCGACGAGGCTCGATACCAATTGTTGGGATCCGGATCCCCAAGACCTATGAAATTAAACCAAGCACTACACACCCACACACTGAGAGACACAATATTTTACGTTGTTCTACCAATGCCTACGCCCATGGAGAGTAGCCGGGTTTCAATATACCAATATGGAGGTTACAGAAGATTACAGAGGAGGAGCTCACACTCTCACTCACACACTCTCCTGCCTCGCCACACCGAGGGAGACGGCCCTCCGCCTCACATCTTGGTATCGAGAGTGTGAGCCCTCCTATTGTAATCTTCAGTAATCTCCAAATTGGTATAGTGAAAACCTGCTACTCTCCCGTGGACGAGGCATTGAGGCCAACCACGAAAATATTGTGTCTCCTTGTGTGTGTGTATTTCGCTTGGTTCAATTTCCGCAAAGGTCTTGGGGGATCCTGATCCCAACGACAGGTATCGAGCTCGCGGTATGCTTTAACCAAACAAAGGCAAAATCCGACCGCCTGAACCTGATTGCTCGAAATTGAGTTTTGAGCATACCAGGAGCAAGGGCTCGACGAGAGGATTACAGAAATGCAAAGAACACCCCAAACGGAGGTCGACGCAGCCACGCCGCCCCCAGAAGGTGGCGAGGAGGCCCACTCCACGCCCCACGCCCACGAGGAGGGCGCTGGCATCTCACGCCATGCGCCACGCCCACACGCCAATCGGCGGAGGAAGACGAGCTGAGGGCGCGTTCAACACGCCAAAGGACACGCTACAGCATCGCCAGCCAACCGGCGCCACGCGCGACATCGCCGCCAGAGGATGCCACGGTCGCCTATGTCACCAAAGCACGTTACGACATCGCCGAAGACTGGGTCGGGCCAGTGGGACGCCACGCTGTTCGACACGCCAAGATCGCCACGCCGCCAGAGGCAGGATTCAGCAGACGCGCTAAGGTGAGCCGCAGGAAAGGATCCTAAGCCATGCTTATGGTGTACCGCAGACCGAGGCGCATAAAATGTTTTGGCTTGATCGAAGCCATTTGAGTCCGCTTGGTGATCCAATAGTGGTTTCAGACTATTTGGAGTATTCCTACACATCCAGTCGATTTTTGGAGACGGAGTTTCAGAAAAGAAGGCAGATTGAAGGACGGAAGACGGCAAGTGACGTAGCATTATTTTGTTGGTACACAGAATATTCCCTGAACTTCTAAAAATTGCAATTTGGCCCAGAATTTTCAGAAAATTGTGGTGTGGCCCAACTTTCGGGGATAGTTTTCAGTGAGGTCCCCGGAAATGCAGTGAAAGTTGGTCCTAGCTAAACGGACCGTTCCGGACGCAACCGCGAGGTCAGAATAGTGAAATTCTGAACGGTTTTAAAAGATTGTCAAACACATGGGAGTTTGTCATCTTTAATACTCGGAGGGAGGTTGCCGGATATTGTGAACGTCATGAGTCACCAAGAGGTTAGAATGGATAGATTCTAACCAGATTGAACAACTGTACAACTCGAGATAGATCATTGAAGACCGTGAGAAGATCAAAGCTTGATGTCGATTGAGGGAGATCAGATTGGTCGGGCATCGAGGATTGCGGTATGATTATCTCAAGATCAACAATGTTCAGGAAAGTTCACAAAAAAGATGTTGTCTAAGGAGATCGGTTCTGGTGGGACCGAGGTGACCCCACCGCCTTTTTCCCGGAACTTTCCGGTTGTTGACGCCATCTGAGGGTTTGGTTCAATCAAGAGAAGATCATTCATCGACGGATAGATGATTTGGCAACCGCCAGCTCGTGGAAATGTCAGGTCGTGGAGCCATCAGATACTTAGTAAGCATCGTGATATGTGGACGCAGAACAATAGTTGCAGAGGAGCATATTAAGCGCAGGGCACAAATGCAGACGCAAGAGTGCAAGGGTACGGTAGAGTATCGCATGAGGCGCCAAAGGAGTGTGCAAAGAATGGTTGTTGAAAGTTCACAGAACTTCCGCAGAGAAATTAAGACAAACGAAGAATGCGCCGCCAACGAGTGGCAAGTCTTTTTCTTCTATGGCGCTTTCTTCCATGGCGCAGAGATAGAGTTGATGTGATCTTCAAAGTAGCTCGACGCAGGAGACCGTGGTTATGGGTACGGCACTATGCAAGGAAGTGCATAGTCGACGATGCTTTGACAGATGGAGCTACCACAACCATCAATCTATCGACAAAGAAATCGGATTGCAAAGGCACAAACAACAAGCGATGTGAAACGCCAGAGGTTGTTCAGCAGTGCAGAAGGCAAAGGCCGATAATTCAGAGGAAAAGCTCCGAGCAAAGAAGACAGAGGACGTTGATGGGATAAACAACGAGTTTTCTATTGCTCCAATGATTGGTCCTGCGAGGTATTGCATGACAGTCAAGGACATTCCAAATAGGGTGCAGACATCCAATCAGGGGGGATCGGATATCTTGGTTACGCAAGTTCAAGTATAGCAAGTGAAGACATCCGCAGGCGCTGGAAGAGATCTGTGGGAGATGGGAGCAGAGGCTCTCTCCAACTCAGAGAGTGGTGTGAGTTGAGTTGAGGATGTAGGATTCCCTCCTCCTCTTATATCTCTGGTGTATTATCTCTAGCTTCAGGGGGTGCAAGCATCTCAGAGAGGAGATGCAGACTATGCTGAAGACATCCGAGACAGGAAGCGTGGAAGAGATCCGTGGGAGATGGGAGCAGAGGCTCTCTCCAAATCAGAGAGTGGTGTGAGTTGAGTTGAGGATGTAGGATTCCCTCCTCATCTTGTATCTCTGGTGTATTATCTCTAGCTGTGGGATGCTGGCCCTCAGAAGAGATGAAGACTATGTTGAATTTTGGGCGTAACAAGATTAGCAGCAGTGTGTGCAGTGGATCACCTCACAAGGGTTGAGAGGGTGATTTGTTGGATATAGTCACCCCATTGAGGTGATAGTGCACCACCATGTAAGTGCAGCACTTAGAAGAGAAGTGGACAAGCCATTGAGGTAGTGTGGTGGTTAAGAGCACCATTGTAGTGGAGCACCAAATGGTGGGGTGGTTGAGCCAACACACACCAGCTGCCATCTAGCCTCTCCTTTCCTCCATTTGAGTCTATATATTGTGAGGATGAGAGGAAGAAAATGAGAGAGTGAGCAAGAGAGCCAACTGCCAAAGAGGTGTTGAGATGTGAGACGGAGAGACCCGTCTCCCTCGGTGTGAGCGAGGGAGACGGGAGAGTGTGTGAGTGAGGAGAGTGTGAGCTCCTCCTCTATTGTAATCTTTCTGTAATCTCCAAATTGGTATAGTGAAAACCGGCTACTCTCCCGTGGACGTAGGCATTGAGGCCGAACCACGTAAAATATTGTGTCTCCTTGTGTGTGGGTGTGTATTTCTGCTTGGTTTAATTTCCGCAAAGGTCTTGGGGGGATCCCGGATCCCAACAATTTTGGGCCACTTCTTGAGTTTGTTTGATTGAACATTGTGGTGGGTTTGTAATCCTTGCATGCTAAGTGTTTGATGAAATGCCTATGACAATGTACTTTGTTGGAATTGAGTAATCAGTGTAAATTTATTGTTCTGTTTTGATTGTCATGGTGTATGCATACCAGGAAGTGGATATTGCCGATTATTTGGTGTTCTAACACTTGCACCCCACACAGACTACACTTACATCCCACATAGATTACACTTGCACCCTAAGAATTTTGTACCAATCTCTATCCCATTGACTTTCATTCAAATCATTTCATTCAAAACAGCTTTTGTCTGACTGAACATTTACGTGTTTGCAATTGGAAGAAATAACAAAAATTGATTTAAGTCTGAATCCTTGCATGCTAAGTGTTTGTTAAAATGCGTAGAAGAGGATTAATTGTTTTTGTGGGACCCTTGTATATGAACTTATTAGGTAATTGTGTTTTGCCCAAGTGTTTGATGAAATGTCTATGACAATTTACTTTGCCTATGTTTGGGAAGTGGGTTGGCTTTTTGGCTTTTTGACTTTTTTGACTATTTTAGCCTGGGCTTAAAAGTTTGGTTTGGGAAGGGCTTTTTGGCTTTTTTGACTTTTTTTGTGAGAGAGGAGTGTAATGATTATGGGTTGGATGTGATGTTTTGTTTTTTGTGGCTAAAAAAGCCTATTTTGTCTTTTGTGGCTAAAATAGCCAAAAAGCCTGGCTTTTTGGCTTTTGTTGGAATTTTGTCATTATGTAATCTGTGTACACTTAAAATTAGGGGTAATTTTGTGTTAAAGTGTTTCTTTACTTTGGCCACTCAAGCAACCCCCTGGCCTATTGGTCAAGAGTCTTTGTACCTCTTTTGGAGATTATATGCTCGATTTTCTTCACTTATTAATTGTTTTTATTATATTTATTTGGGGTCTTTCTTTTGTAGTGGTTGGGTCTGTACTTTGTAATATATTTGTGATAATGGGATCTTATCACTCATTTAAAAGTTATAACCTTTTAATGAATGTATGTGGACATGAGTTTCTTTTGCTTCTATGGGTGGAACGTGTGTGGGTTTTCTAATGTAGGGGAAAAAAAGATTTTAGAGTCCAATAATCACAAAAATATATATTTTTTGAACTTGTTATTTGTTTGTCATGGTCCATACATACCCAGGAAGTGGACAATGACAAATTATTTGTTGTTCTAACACATGCACCCGACACCGACAACACTTACACCCGGCACAGATTACACTTGCACCTCGGCACAGATTTTTACCAGTTGCCATCCCATTGCCTTTCCCTCAACTAATTTCATTCAAAATAGCCTAGTACATGTGTGCCTTCCTTCTCTCCTGTGTTTTAAATTTGTTCATGTTTCCTATTATCTTGTCAATGTTAACGTTCAACGTGTGTTTTCATTCCTTGTAATATCTCTTGATATGGGGGAGTTTAGCTCTGTAAACCAAGTATGACGCAGCGGATTAAAAATATTTAGATCATACCTTTTAGCGATAGAACCTCGTGGGTAAATCACGTGCTTCCTGAATCTGATCAATTAACCCAGCAGTGGGGTGATATTACAATGGTGAATATCACCCACACAAATCACAGTACAAATAGCTTGATCGTTGTTTTTGGGAGAGAGTCAGAGAGAGAGGAGAGTCTGGGAAAAATGTTATGGGTAAAAACCCCATAACGTATGTGAATGTGTAACTTTGTTCGCAATGGTTGCGCACAAGTAAGTAGGAAAGCCATAGAAGGTCATTTGTATTGGCGCATTTAGTCCACTATGTTTTTTGTGACTAGATATGTGTAAGGGTATGATAGCTAAGCCTCAATCTCGACACATTTATAGATTACGATACGCATCTGAGTCAAGACTATTTGATCTCTCATAAGTCAAAAGTTGTGAGATGATTTTTGACATTGCACATATGAGGTTGAGATCAATTAGATAACAGCTTTTGTGCTTTTAGTTTTGACCAAGGTGGCGAGTATCTATTTGAGTTATTTTAGAGAACTCTGTGAAGAGAAATGGATGCTTAGAAAATTGATTATTCCTAATACTCAACAACACAATGGTGTAGTAGAGATAAGGAATTAAATATTGTTAATGTTAGGTGGATAATGGCGCAAAATGTTTCCCAATTGGGAATTGCACTAGTTTATTGCCTATATCCCTAACTCAGTGCCCTCCATATCAGATTTTACACTCCATTTTGAGTAATGGGTTAGCAGAGAGCCATCTATGGGCGATCTCAGAACCATTAAGCAATTTTATCTTTATTCTACTTCTCATAAGATTGGGTTAAGACCTAAGGTTCTATAGCGCATTATTGTATGCTGTCTTGTAAACACATAGGGTTATGTGGCGCATTATTGTATGCTGTCATGTAAATCCTCTGGGTCATATGCATATAAGTAAGCAGCTTTGTGGTAGTGTAACTAAGTCACATAAAGTTTTCTTAGTAAATGTGACGTATATAGAGTTTTGGAACTCTATAAGATAGAGAATTCTAAGCATAGCGCTTTTATGTAGCCTAGTTGAGAATGGAAAGAAATTTCCAATATCCTAGGGACAGTGGGAGCGATGTGCCTACTAATGGATTACTCCATTAGAGAAGAATACTCTACATTCTTAGTTGCGTGGTAGCGAATATGAAAATTTTCCACGTCATCACTGGGTGATTGAGAGGAAATATTCATGATTGCTCCGCAAAATGATAAAGAGCCTAGGATAATGCCAAAGGCTCTAGTCTCCTGTTTTTAGAAAGTGGATTAATGTTATGCGCTTTAAGACAAAGTCTTTGAGGATTAACCATTTCTATAAATTGGTTGACTTTCCATTATGACGCCAAACTGTTCTAAAGTTATGCGTAATTTGATAGTCATTGTTGAGGCATAAGGCTCGCTAGACACCGAAAAAGTCGCACCATTGAGGAAAGTGTAGACCATGAGAAGACTTCCTCCTGGGGAGTGAGGTTATTTTGACTTAGGCTATGATTGACATAAGTTCGGAACATTAATTTATGGACATTGTGACCCAACTTCTCGTTGGAGAATTGGATAAGTAGATCCGTAGGGATTTACCTTCTGTTTTTATGGTGAAAAGTTAGGAGTGCAAAAAGGTTGCTAGTTCCAATAAATCTTTTACAGCCTAAAACAGTTATCCAAATAGTGGTTCTTAGATTTCGTCAAGCCATGATAGGCAAACGATAATCGATGAAGACCACTGAGGCATGATCAATGGTCCAAAAGAAGTTTTTCCTTACTTAGTCATTATAAGCCGTGAATTTATAGGTTGTCGCCACCTAGGGTGGGCGCCTCTATTTTAGATATGATGGACATGGGTGATGTAATTTATATGGTCGGATGTACAATCCTTAGGGATTGTTTTGGGAGAATTCCTATTTTGTCTTTGATGACTTACATAAGGAATATCCTAGAATGATTCTAGATGCAAAATTACAAACCCATTGACTTACCTATCCAGAAAAGCCGAGCCTTAGCTATTAAGTGTATCCTCGGATTGTCTTTGGGAGAAACAAATGACCTATATTCCTTGATCTTTTCTTTTTGTGGTGGGAGCCTAAAGTACGCTATGTGGGCGTATTCGGCATGATAAATGTTATCTTTGGTAAATGGTCAACTGAGTTGTTTAGACATTGACCTTGCTCATTAGACTGTGGATAAAATGCTTTACTAGTAGTATATTAATTTGTTTCTTGTAAGATTCAATGCGCTAGTTAGGCGATTCGCGCTAGTTGGGCGATCAAGAATGAACGCAAAATTGGTCACCAAAATATCTTTAGAGAGGATATTATGAAGAGGTAGTGATCTTAAATCACTTCATGTGAGGCGCACATGGAGGATTCCATTGTATATGCTTATCGCAAGAGGTGCTGATAAGGCTTATGTTTGGAATCTAGAATTGTGATTTTGAATCACTTCATGTGAGGCGCACATGGTGGATTCCGTTGTATATACTTATCGCAAGAGGTACTGATAAGGCTTATGTTTTGAATCTAGAATTGCGCAAGCTGTGGTCATTTTTTTAAAAAATTGATCACTTATTTTGAGATGATGGGATGTTGACACTATTATGATTTGTGTCATAATGATTAGCAGATGATGATGTCAGCAGGCAAGATTGGCTCACTCACACGAGCAATCGCCCTTGGCGCTTGGGAGCGAGCAATGATGAGACTAGTGGTTTATTTTTGTCTGGAACCAAGAGAGACTGAAATTATCCACTACGCATGTCGCCTTGGTTACAACCAAGATGAGGTCGTGTTAAGGACCAAACATGGATGTTAGTACCCACTTTCCATGTTGTGCCTGTTATGATTAGCCAGATGCGAGATCTCATTTGGTGCCTAGAAGGTGAGCAAATAGAGAATTCGGGTTAGACGCTAGAAAGCGACTAGACTAATGTCTGTACGGTGAATCGAGTATGACGTCACTCTTTTGGAAGAGTTACTCCATCGTAGCATGTATTCATACTACATGTGCTTGGCACTGGTAATGAGGTGAGAGAATGGATCCTCGCTTCTCACCGTGTGAGTCTTACGTGTCATTATTGATATGACTTTTATTTATGTACCCTTTTGTGACTTTTGACTATGTCATAAGGTAAGGGGTTGATGTTCGCTACTTTGGTATGTTGCTGCGGTCATGTATGATTCGCCTTAAGGGACATCACCGAAAGCGGTCAATCCTAAACTAAATGGCATGAGTGCAAAGGAAGATCATCTAGTATTACACCACCACTGTTGTATATTCATTGCAAGAACTCACATCGCTCTGTATGAGAGGCGAATTGAGTGTGAATATATTGCAAGAATTGAGAGGGTCAAACATGCTCTTTTTGAGGGATTAGAGATGTTTTTTGGACCGGTGTAATTAGATGGGTCTGGGGTATATGAGACACTATTTTTGTTCCTTTTGGGTTGATGTCTCTATGCTGGCTCATTTTGAGTTTCTAGTATAGAGCTCCCACATGCAGGTGTTCTCAGCGGTCGCACGGTGCATTGGCTAGTATGAGATTGTTCTTCTTGGGGAGATTGAGATAGAGATGTGGCAGTGTCATGCCAACTCATGTGCGAGTGGGAGATGTTAGAAATTGGGCGCCCATGTGGCATGGCCCTTTTGAGCTTTTTGAGCCTGAACCTCTTGAACCTTATCCATGTAAGTTTGAATTTTAATTTACCATGACCGCGGAAGTAGCATACAAAATAAAGGAGATGGATTACGAAATCAAAGATGAACTAATTTAAACAAAGAATTGGAATGCACAAACCAAAATAAAATTCAAGTCATAATATATTAAAACATTTAATTGATACAGAAATAACTTGCACTTACAATTGTTGTAATCTGCAAGGATCTTTAATTGGTACAGAACATGGGAATGGGAAAGTAAACCTCACTCAGAATCTGTCTTTTCTTACAAATCAAGGGTTGAAGAAAAGAAGGTGTCAGTGATTACAAACAATTACAAATATATAGAAAATAAAATTAACTATGCAAAGATGTGAACTGGAGATGCAAAGAATGGGAACTATGCAAATGTGAATCGGAACTATGCATGTGAGAATCGGGAATTGATGAAGGCAATGTTGGTCAGAAAGATGGAAGTCGGTTGCTGTTTTGATTGATTGAATAGTGGAGCATGTGAATAAAGGAATAAATATAAATTGATGTTTTTCTCAAAAGAGTATTGATTGAAGTCAATTTTATATTTATAAAGAATCCTATGTTGATTATTTCAAGCAAATGGGTCTGAGCATCTTGAAACTTGGGATGATCCTGATTGATTGATTCTTCCGAATCGCTTGAATTAGCCGAATCTTCCTAATCGGACCGGTGTTGGAGTGTAGGAGATTGTTCATTCTTTGATTGGGCTTGGGCACGATCTACGAGCGGGCCATCTGGAGGTGATCACTAGTGGATCCAAAGTTGAACAATGGGCCGAAAGGCAGAGGTGAAATGGGCTTAGCTTTTGATTTGATTTGGATTTTGACTTGGGCTTTGAATGAGCCTTAGGGTGGGTCCGTAACTATTGGAATTTTGGACTTTCCTTTGGATCTAATCTTGGATGATTTGGGCTTGGAGCCACTAGATGAGGGTCGCTAAGATTGACTGGAGGAAGAGGGTGCCGACTTCCTTGATCGATTGGAGTTATTTGGGCTTTGGCTATTCTGCGAGTTGGAGCACAAGTATCCGGAGGAAATTCCTCATAAACAATTTCAATAATCCTGGGCACATTGGACTTAGCCCACCATTTAACTGAGTGTTGTCGAATAACTATGTTATCATCAATTCCATAATGCCATTTGAATATCCATGGAATTTTGTATTTGGATATAAAAGTGAGCAATATAGGAAATTGTGTTTGATGAGCAAAGGAATGGGTAACAAATGACAAAAGTATGCAATTGTTTCATTAAGGGAACTTGGGAGAATATTCAAAATGGGGCCATAATGAGTCCACCATCTCGTAAACCAAAGTTGGTAACTTGGATTTGAATTTTTGATCAAAGGAGATAAACCAGAGTGGTCAATGACTCATTTTGGTACAGAACAATTTGAACCAAGCATCAACATAATCATGGTAACTATATTGAATAGAGTGGCGGGGAGATCACGAAGCGATTAGGATTTCCCCATTTACGCTAAAGAAACAATGTTGTGAATATAAAGTGAATGGTATAGGATCTTATAAGCATATACCGATCCCGAATGGGTTTGATCAAAATGGACGGTGGTTGAGCAGATATCTTTGTAATAAGAGAGGTTTTTCTCTCGAGGTGAGGAAATGAAATGACATCCAGAGCCAAAATGGAATTGAGCAATTTCATTAATGGTTTGACTTCGGGGTGACTAGGTTCTTTGTAGAACAAAGTTAGTAACATGTGATTTGGTGTACTCACGGGATGGGCTAACCGGTTAATTGGAAGCGAGTAATCAAACCGCTTGGCTTGAAGCAAAAGGATCATTAGCCAATGCAGAGAGTAATGACGGTGAATAGTACCAAGAGTATGGTAACGGTTTACTAAGTCAATGGATTTGGCCGGCGCCAAAGGAGGAGGAACTATAAGTTGATTAGGTTTCTCGAACTAGAAGAGGGACCAAAGCCTTGGAAGGAGGCCTTGGACGAGACATCTGTGGAATAGGAAACAAAGATTAGCAACCGAAAGAAGATCTAAATAATTACGTAATAAAATAGATCATTATAATAATTATGGTAAATTGCGTTGAGCTTGTAATCGGTGGTGAAGAATGTATTGGGCTCTTTTAGTAGTAGGTCCGGCTGATTTAAGGCGTTAATGCGTGTTAACTTGTTTGATCAGGGTTTGGAAATGGGTAATTTGGGTTTTAACATAGGAAATATGTGAGTAGCACTCATCCTTACCCCTGTAAAAATTCCTGCAAGAAAATCAGCAAGGAATTTTGACAACAGGGGATATAGAATATCAAAATCAAAAATACTTAAAATAGATTGCCAAAGGCAAAAATTTGTTTACTAGCAAGATTTTGAACATCTTTTTCCAAAACATATTTAGTGATTTGCAATCGACTTAAGTAAGAATTTTTGATTTAAAATATCATCTTGAAATTTTGAATACATAAAACAGTAGATAAAATTTCTTTTTAATAGTACTATAATTTAATTGTGCTTTATTCCGCATAAGAATGATAGCGAACAATTTGTTCAGATGATCGGGAGTGACCTTACGAGTAGAATGCCACCATAACCAATATCGAAGCATCGGTTTGAATAATTTTGAATGAGTCCTCGAGGAATACCAAGACAAGGAAGGACTTAACATATTGTTTGACTTGTTGAACAACGAAGTATGAGTAAGACCAAGGAGGAGGATTATCCTTTAACCTATCGAACAATGGTTGATGATTTTCCTAAGGTCTTTATAAAATTCAAAGAATGTAATTGAGAGATCCTAAAACCGTTGTAATTGGGTTTTATCAAGAATTTCATCAGGAAATTTAGACGCAAACTCAATAGAGCAACTAATAGGGAGAATAGTATTATGCTGAATATCATAACCTAAAAACCTAACTTTAGTTTGAAACAATTTAATCTTAGGGCGAAATGACTAAACCATGACTTTTAATAGTATAAAAGAATGCAGTTAAATGTTTCCAATGTTCACTAATGGATTTGGAAAAGATTAATATGTCATCAATGTAAACAATTGAAAAATGACTAAATGGATTGAATATTTCATTCATTATGTTTTGAAATTCACTAGGAGGATTTTTAATCCAAATGGCATGACATTCCATTCATATTGACCAAAAGGTGTATTAAATGCGCTTTTATATCTATCTTTAGGATGAATTTGGATTTGCCAAAAACCACTTTTTAAATCAAATTTACTAAAAATAACAAATGATTAAGTCTTTTAATTAGGTCTTTTTATTGGGAATAGGATATCTAATCCATTCAAGAACAGCATTTAATGGTTTATAATTAATAACTAGGCGAGGAACACCTCGTTCTAATTCAGCATTTTTATTAACATAAAAAGCAGGACAAGACCATGGTGATTTGCTGGGACTAATAATTCGATTTTTTAATAATTCATTAATTTCTTTTTTACACATTTCTAACAATTCATGATTCATTTGAATAGGTCGGGATTTAGTAGGTATTTGTCTTTCATGAAAACCTTTAATATATGGTAAAGTAACAACATGCTTTTTTCTATGCCAAAATGCAGTGGGTAAAGATGAGCAAACAGTTGATTCAAGTTTTAATTGAAAATCATTAATTTGAGAAATAAGAACTGGATCAGTTAACTGTTGATCAATTCTTTTATAATTAATTTCTTCTTTAAGAAAATTAATATGTCGAGTTAATCGGTTAATAGTATGAGTAATAGAACAATCTTGTAATTGATTTAATTCTAATGGTTCAGGAGGAAACAAGAATTTAAATGTGACAGGATGTCCTAAAACATGAGTGGTAATTCCTTCAGTAGAAGTGGTAAATGGATATAATAATGATATAAATGGTGTACCTAAAATGATTCTATCAGTCATGTTTTTGACTAAAACAAATGTAGTTTTGAAACAAACATTATTTTGACAAACATGTACTTTAGGTAATTTATATTTAATATGCATTTTACTACCATTAGCAGAGGTCAATTTCTCTTGGCATTTGTGATAATATTTAGTAGGGAGTAATCCTTCTTGAATACAGTTTAAATCAGCACCAGTATCAATTAAAGCAACTAGGTCTAATTCAAAATCTTCAACAATGATTTTAATTCTTGAATACCATTTTTGCATATAAATTTTATTAAGTAAATTTAATCTTTTATCGTCAAGGTTAGCAGATTGAGATCGATTATCAAAAATAAGTTTATCTGGATTTGTATGATCGTATTCGAGGATCGAAATTATGTTACGATTGATGAGGTGATCTTTGGATTAGGTTGAAAATCATTTAAATTTTGTTTAAGTTTAATATTGATGATTTCATTTTCTAATTTATTATCTTTATTACGAAGTTCTTTGATAGTTTGTTTAATTTGATTGATTTCAAATTGTAAATCTTGAAGTGTAACTTCTTTAGTTTTATTTTTAAATTTTTCCAAAGTTTTAGACAAACTAATTATAGGTTTATTAACCTTAGGTTTAGTTTACGATTGAAGCATTAAGCCTTTCAATTTATCAATATATTGTTGTTTTAGTTGAGGATCTTCTAATTTACTAATTAAATCGATTAAGCGATTCTTCTTGAGTATGTTTGGTAAGACGAAATTTGTTTATGAGTTTACAACAAACATCATTACAAGCCAAAGTAATTTGATTATCTGAATCGAGAATGATTATTATCGAGAAGAGGAACTAGATGTAGTTGGAGGAGCGAAGAGGAATCATTATCAGTTGATTTAATTGGAAGATTTCAAATAATTGAATTTTGGATTCTTCATTAATTTGGAGTTGATTAACTCTGTCTTTGAGTTTGTGTTTCTCTTTACATTTATTAGCATAATGACCCTTTTGTCCACATTATAGCATGTAATATCTTTATTAGATTTTGATTTGGATGTGATTTAGATTTGTAATATTTCTTTTTGGGTTTAGTATAAAATTTATCATTCGATTTGGAAGATGAATAAGGCTTCTTGTATTTATTATAATATTTTGATTTATGTTTTGAATATGTGTGTGATTTCCTACGAGAGGGTGCAACAGGGGTAATCCATATTGTTCACAAAAATTACCTAATTCATATTCAGCTTTATGTTTATCTTTAGAGGCTTTTTGACTAAGTTTTATCTCAATACACATTTTTAAACCTTCTTTTTTATTAGTACTAATCATCTCACCATCTGTTAATTTATCATATTCAATAACACGGTAGGGTGACTAAGAACATCTCGTATTTTATGAGGAAATAAACTAGGTAATCCATTAATAAATTTTTCTTTCGAGAATGATTTAGTCTGATCTTCTCTTAGCATAACTCGAGAGGTGAAAACATCTTTATACCATCTGAAATCACTTAAGGTTGGACAAGTAAGATTCTTGAGTTGATCATGTATGCGAGAATATATATTAGTTGGGGTACCAATAAAATGTCTAATAATTGTATAAATTAATTGGTTAATACCATCATGTTGGCAACATCCTAAATTTTCATCAAATATAGGTAATCCTTGATCATCGGTTTGGTTAGCATAGATGATGGAGTCTCGTTGGAGTGTCGGTTAAATATTTTTCCCACCAAGATTTGAGTTGACCAAGTAAAACCGAGTAATTAAATTTACAATTTCGGGTTGAGTATATTGGGGATAGTTAGAGATAACTATTCGAGACCATAGATAAATGATTTAATTTTGGAGGAGTTGATCTTCACTAAGACCATCAATATTCCATTAAGTATAATTTTTTGGCGAGATGTAAAATTGATTATTAACATTATTTTCTTCAAATTGTAAATCAACGAGTAGGTTTAGTATACCAATTCTTAGTAGTTTGAGGATTAACTTTAGGATAGTGAATTTTCGCAACTTGGAATTGTTGAGCTAATTTATTGTTGTCATTGTCAGTATCAGAGGGAGGTAGGATCTGGGTTAATATCAAATTGTTGATTTAGGACAGTAATACCTTTATCTCTAGAAGGCGAGGGAGTATCGGGTACAGATAATTTGGTAAATAATTTTTCAATAGCTTGGACAGTAGATGATTGATCATTTGTAACTAAGCTGGTTCGGGTGGAACGTTTACTAGGTAGGTTAAGTAAAGGTGCATCTAAAGGTTGTTTAGAAGTGTGAACAGATTCTAAATTAGTTTCTATTTTATCTAATTGTTTACCAATTGTATTTAAACATTGGTTAGTATAATTATTTTGTTCAATAACTTTTTTGAGTTCATTATCATCGCCAGGTAATTTAAAAGGAGAGGCAGGAATTTCAGAACCTTGTTGATTAAGAATAATTTTCTCTAAGGGAGGATGACTAGAACTAATTGTAGTGGTAGCAGAAGTTTTCCATTTATGTTTAGTAATCGTAGTAAGTGTTTTATAATATTTTTCTTCATATTCTAGTAAGGGTAATTCAAAACCATATCGAATCATAAAATTATACCATTCTTGGGAGATTTGAGACATTTGAGCAGAAGTATATTTAGCATAATAAGCATGGTGCTGGGTGCGATTAGCTTTAGATTTAAAATCAATAAGTAATTTATCAAGATTGGGAGTAAATTCCCTTTTAATTGTCAATAATTGGGGATTGATTGGTGTAAATTCTTCCATATCGGTTTGAGTCGGAGACTTAGTCGAATGATCTTCTTCATCAAGGAAAGGAGTATGTGTAGAATAAGCAGGTTTACTAATCTGAGCAGTTGAGGAACTAGCAATTCCTTTTAATTTTGGATTGATTGTAGGACCTATGGTTGGACCAATATTGAGTTGACTATTTTTTCTAAATAGAGGTGTGGTGAATATTTCATCTTGGTTTCTATTTCGCTAGGGACACTAGATGTACTATGTCTAGAGGATTGACTTGTTAAATTTAATATGAGCAGAACCATCATTATATTGTCTAATATCTTTAATATCTTGTTCAGAGGATTGTTCTTGATTATGTTTGTAATTTTCATTAACGATAATCCATTCATCGAGTAAATCTATATCTATCCATTCAATGATTTTAGGAATATTAATATGTGATTCATTATGACTACTACTTTGAATAAGTAAAGTTTTATCTTTAGGTGATTTATGCGAGCATGAACATTTAAATTAGTTTGCATACATTTATAGTGAACACGATAAATTAAAGCAATATTATGTGTCTTAGCCATCATATTAGTAAATGAACCATGTAGTTGAATATTTAATGTTAAAGCATGTAAAATATTTGGATCACTTAAGCGAGTGTAAAATCGGAAAACAATTAAAATGTCTTGGACCTTTATGAAGACCCGGTTTCCATCATTCCCATTAGACTATCATTATAATTAAGAAAACGAGCATCTCTTAAGCATAATAAAACAGAAGTATTTTTTCCAACAGGTGTGAGTGGATTAAGACCAACTTGGATTAGACCAATGTGAATAAAATTGTAACCATTATCTTTGTGTCTTTTAATTAATTTAGTATCAAATAACTGGCAAGTTTCTCGAGGTTTTTCTAAAGCATAAACTTGTTCAATCGTTTTAACATGTAATGCAACTTTAAAAACATTCTGTAGAAATGTTGTTTTATAAATTTCTTTGATCTGTAATTTCGGTATATTCCAATCTCTATTAAATTGATCATTTTGTATTTCAACATCTTCTTCATTAATTACTAATCCTTGATTAGGTATTGAAGGCAAAGTGGTTGACCTAGAACTGACTGATGAGTTACTTCGAAATAATCGACTCATTGTTCTTTCTAATTAATCAGTTTTACAGATATCTTAATACATACCCTATTCTTGTCAAGTTACCACAGACCATAATGGTTTCGCACAGACCCTATCCTAAATGTCCACACTGCCTAACTCTAAGGACTTACTCCGGACAGAAAATGGAAGTGGGTGACTGAAACCAGGTGGATAACAGACTGATCTCGTGGGTGATTAAGATGGAACCGAAAACTAGATTAAAATCATTGTTGAAGATTTTGAATTAGACCTAGTTGCTTTAATTGATACTGGTGCTGATTTAAACTGTATTCAAGAAGGATTACTCCCTACTAAATATTATCACAAATGCCAAGAGAAATTGACCTCTGCTAATGGTAGTAAAATGCATATTAAATATAAATTACCTAAAGTACATGTTTGTCAAAATAATGTTTGTTTCAAAACTACATTTGTTTTAGTCAAAAACATGACTGATAGAATCATTTTAGGTACACCATTTATATCATTATTATATCCATTTACCACTTCTACTGAAGGAATTACCACTCATGTTTTAGGACATCTGTCACATTTAAATTCGTGTTTCCTCTGAACCATTAGAATTAAATCAATTACAAGATTGTTCTTTTACTCATACTATTACCCTATTTACTCGCCATATTAATTTTCTTAAGGAAGAATTTAATTATAAAAGAATTGATCAACGATTAAGCGATCGGTTCTTATTTCTCAAATTAATGATTTTCAATTAAAACTTGAATCAGCTGTTTGCTCATCTTTACCTTTGCATTTTGGCATAGAAAAAAGCATGTTGTTACTTTACCATATATTAAAGGTTTTCATGAAAGACAAATACCTACTAAATCGACCTATTCAAATGAATCATGAATTGTTAGAAATGTGTAAAAAGAAATTAATGAATTATTAAAAAATCGAATTATTAGTCGACCAAATCACCATGGTCTTGTCACGCTTTTATGTTAATAAAAATCTTTGAATTAAACGAGGTGTTCCTCGCCTAGTTATTAATTATAAACCATTAAATCTTTGTTCTTGAATGGATTAGATATCCTATTCCCAATAAAAAGACCTAATTAAAAGACTTAATCACGCTGTTATTTTTAGTAAATTTGATTTAAAAAGTGGTTTTGGCAAATCCAAATTCATCCTAAAGATAGATATAAGCGCATTTAATACACCTTTTGGTCAATATGAATGGAATGTCATGCCATTTGGATTAAAAATGCTCCTAGTGAATTTCAAAACATAATGAATGAAATATTCAATCCATTTAGTCATTTTTCAATTGTTTACATTGATGACATATTAATCTTTTCCAAATCCATTAGTGAACATTGGAAACATTTAAGCGCATTCTTTTATACTATTAAAAGTCATGGTTTAGTCATTTACGCCCTAAGATTAAATTGTTTCAAACTAAAGTTAGGTTTTTAGGTTATGATATTCACCATAATACTATTCTCCCAATTAGTCGCTCTATTGAGTTTGCGTCTAAATTTCTCGATGAAATTCTTGATAAAACCCAATTACAACGGTTTTAGGATCTCTCAATTACATTGCTGAATTTTATAAAGACCTTAGGAAAATCATCAACCATTGTTCGATAGGTTAAAGGATAATCCTCCTCCTTGGTCTTCGCTCATCTTCTTGTTGTTCAACAAGTCAAACAATATGTTAAGTCCTTCCTTGTCTTGGTATTCCTCGAGGACTCATTCAAAATTATTCAAAGCGATGCTTCGATATTGGTTATGGTGGCATTCTACTCGGAAGGTCACTCCCGATCATCTGAACAAATTGTTCGCTATCATTCAATTATGCGGAATAAAGCACAATTAAATTATAGTACTATTAAAAAGAAATTTTATCTCTTGTTTTATGTATTCAAAAATTTCAAGATGATATTTTAAATCAAAAATTCTTACTTAATAGATTGCAAATCATTAAATATGTTTTGGAAAAAGATGTTCAAAATCTTGCTAGTAAACAAATTTTTGCCATTGGCAATCTATTTTAAGTATTTTTGATTTTGATATTACTATATCACGGTTGTCAAAATTCCTTGCACGATTTTCTTGCAGGAATTTTTACAGGGGGGTAAGGGATGAGTGCTACTCCATATATTTCCCATGTTAAAACCCAAATTATCCATTACCAAACCCTGATCAAACAAGTTAACCGCCGCATTAACCGCCTTAAATCAGCCCGACCAACTACTAAAAGAGCCCAATACATTCTTCACCACCGATTACAAGCTCATCGCAATTTCGCCATAATTATTATAATGATCTATTTTATTACCAGAATTATTATGATCTTCTTTCTGGTTGCTAATCTTTGTTTCCTATTCCACAGATGTCTCGTCCAAGGCCTCCTTCCAAGGCTTTGGTCCCCTCTTCTAGTTCCAGTAAACCTAATCAACTTATAGTTCCTCCTCCTTTGGCGCCAGCCAAATCCATTGACTTAGTAAACCGTTACCATACTCTTGGTACTATTCACCGTCCTGATTACTCCTCTGCATTGGCTAATGATCCTTTGCTTCAAGCCAAGCAGTTTGATTACTCGCTTCCAATTAACGGGTTAGCCCATCCCGCCGAGTACACCAAATCACATGTTACTAACTTTGTTCTACAAAGAACCTAGTCACCCGAAGTCAAACCATTAATGAAATTGCTCAATTCCATTTTGGCTCTGGATGTCATTTCATTCTTCACCTCGAGAAAAACCTCTCTTATTACAAAGATATCTGCTCAACCACCGTTCCATTTTGATCAAACCCATTAGGGATCGGTATATGCTTATAAGATCCTATACCATTCACTTTATATTCACAACATTGTTTCTTTAGCAGAATGGGGAAATCCTAATCTGCTTCGTGATCTCCCTGGCCACTCTATTCAATATAGTTACCATGATTATGTTGATGCTTGGTTCAAATTGTTCCTGTACCAAAATGAGTCATTCAGTCACTCCTGGTTTATCTCCTTTGATCAAAAATTCAAATCCGAGTTACCAACTTTGGTTTACGAGATGGTGGACTCATTATGGCCCCATTCGGATATCCTCCCAAGTTCCCTTAATGAAACAATTGCATACTTTGCTGCTGTTTACCCATTCACTGCTCATCAAACACAATTTCCTATATTGCTCACTTTTATATCCAAATACAAAATTCCATGGATATTCAAATGGCATTATGGAATTGATGATAACATAGTTATTCGACAACACTCAGTTAAATCGTGGGCTAACTACAATGTGCCCAGGATTATTGAAATTGTTTATGAGAATTTCCTCGGATACTTGTGCTCCAACTCTGCAATAGCCAAAGCCAGAGAACCCAAGCTACCGCAATCGATCAAGGAAGTCGGCCAGTCTTCCTCCGGTCAATCTTAGCGACCCCTCATCTAGTGGCTCCAAGCCCAAATCATCCAAGATTAGATCCAAAGGAAAGTCCAAAATTCCAATAGTTACGGACCCGGCCTAAGGCTCATTCAAAGCCCAAGTCAAAATCCAAATCAAAAGCTAAGCCCATTTCACCTCTGCTTTCGGCCCATTGTTCAACCTTTGGATCCACTAGTGATCATTTGCTCGAGATGGCCCGTCTCTCAGTAGATCAGGCCCAAGCCCAATCAAAGAATGAACAATCTCCTACACCAGTCCAACAGTCCAGTTCAGAAGACAGTTCAGCTAATTCAAACAGTTCAGAAGAATCAACCAATCAACTGGATCATCCCGAGTTTCAAGATGCTCAGGACCCATTTGCTTGAAATAATCAACATAGGATTCTTTATAAATATAAAATTGACTTCAATCAATACTCTTTTGAGAAAAGCTGTCAATTTATATTTATTCTGATTCCTTTATTCACATGCTCCACTATTCAATCAATCAAAAGCAACCGACCTTTCGGTCTTCATCTGACATTTGCCTTCATCATTCGGCGATTCACATCTTTGCATAGTTCCCGATTCATCTTTGCATAGTTCCCGATTCACATCTTTGCCTGATCTCGATTCACATCTTTGCATAGTTAATTTTATTTTCTATATATTTGTAATTGTTTGTAATCACTGACACCTTCTTTTCTTCAACCCTTGTTTGTAGAAAAGGATTACGAGTGAGGTTTACTTTCCCATTCCCATGTTACGTACCAATTAAAGATCCTTGCAGTTACAACAATTGTAAGTGCAAGTTATTTACTGTATCAATTAAATGTTTTAATATATTATGACTTGAATTTTATTTTGGTTTGTGCATTCCAATTCTTTGTTTAAATTAGTTCATCTTTGATTTCGTAATCCATCTCATTTATTTTGTATGCTACTTCCGCGGTCATGGTATCAGAGCCCGGTGATGTTGTATCTGTTTCTAACTGTTTAGTTTCTTCCAATTAATCGTTTCCATTGTTTATTTGATTAATCTAGTTTTGGTTCCATCTTAATCACCCACGAGATCGATCTGTTATCCACGGTTTGATCACCCACTTCCATTTTACGTGGGAGTAAGTCCTTAGAGTTAGGCGGTGTGGACATTTAGGATAGGTGCATCTTGAAACCATTATGGTCTAATGGTAACTTGACAAGAATAGGGTATGTATTAAGATATCGTAAAGCGATTAATTAGAAAGAACAATGAGTCGATTATTTCGAAGTAACTCATCAGTCAGTTCTAGGTCAACCACTTTGCCTTCAATACCTAATTAAGGATTAGTAATTAATGAAGAAGATGTTGAAATACAAAATGATCAATTTAATAGAGATTGGAATATACGAAATTACAGATCAAAGAAATTTATAAAACAACATTTCTCTGAGAATGTTTTTAAAGTTGCATTACATGTTAAAACGATTGAACAAGTTTATGCTTTAGAAAAACCTCGAGAAACTTGCGGTTATTTGATACTAAATTAATTAAAAGACACAAAGATAATGGTTACAATTTTATTCACATTGGTCTAATCCAAGTTGGTCTTAATCCACTCACGCTTTGTTGGAAAAAATACTTACATTTTATTATGCTTAAGAGATGCTCGTTTTCTTAATTATAATGATAGTCTAATGGGAATGATGGGCGGTCTTCATAAAGGTCGATTACATTTTAATTGTTTTCTGATTTTACACTTTCGATTTAAGTGATCCAAATATTTTACATGCTTTAACATTAAATATTCAACTACATGGTTCATTTACTAATATGATGGCTAAGACACATAATATTGCTTTAATTTATCGTGTTCACTATAAATGTATGCAAACTAATTTAAATGTTCATGCTCTGCATAAATCACCTAAAGATAAAACTTTACTTATTCAAAGTAGTAGTCATAATGAATCACATATTAATATTCCTAAAATGATTGAATGGAAAGATATAGATTTACGATGAATGGATTCTGTTAATGAAAATTACAAACATAATCGCAACAATCCTCTGAACAAGATATTAAAGATATTAGACAATATAATGATGGTTACGTTCATATTAAATTTAACGAAGTCAATCCTCTAGACATAGTACATCTAGTGTCCCTAGCGAAATAGCGAAGATGAAATATTCACCACACCTCTATTTAGAAAAAATAGTCAACTCAATATTGGTCCAACCATAGGTCCTACAATCAATCCAAAATTAAAAGGAATTGATAATTCCTCAACTTCTCAAATTAGTAAACTGTTTATTCTACACATACTCATTTCCTTGATGAAGAAGTTCATTCGACTAACTCTCCGACTCAAAGCGATATGGAAGAATTTACACCACTGTCAATCCCCAATTATTGACAATTAAAAGAATTTACTCCCAATCTTGATAAATTACTTATTGATTTTAAATCTAAAGCTAATCGCACCAGTCGCCATGCTTATTATGCTAAATATATACTGCTCAAATGTCTCAAATCTCCCAAGAATGGTATAATTTTATGATTCGATATGGTTTTGAATTACCCTTACTAGAATATGAAGAAAAATATTATAAAACACTTACTACGATTACTAAACATAAATGGAAAACTTCTGCTACCACTACAATTAGTTCTAGTCATCCTCCCTTAGAAAATTATTCTTAATCAACAAGGTTCTGAAATTCCTGCCTCTCCTTTTAAATTACCTGGCGATGATAATGAACTCAAAAAAGTTATTGAACAAAATAATTATACTAACCAATGTTTAAATACAATTGGTAAACAATTAGATAAAATAGAAACTAATTTAGAATCTGTTCACACTTCTAAACAACCTTTAGATGCACCTTTACTTAACCTACCTAGTAAGCGTTCACGAACGACTTAGTTACAAATGATCAATCATCTCTTGTCCAAGCTATTGAAAAATTATTTACCAAATTATCTGTACCCGATACTCCTCGCCTTCTAGAGATAAAGGTATTCTTGTCCTAAATCAACAATTTGATATTAACCGGATCCTACCTCCTCAAATCGACAATGACATCAATAAATTAGCTCAACAATTCCAAGTTGCGAAAATTCACTATCCTAAAGTTAATCCTCAAACTACTAAGAATTGGTATACTAAACCTACTCTGTTGATTTACAATTTGAAGAAAATAATGTTAATAATCAATTTTACATCTCGCCAAAAAATTATCTGAATGGAATATTGATGGTCTTAGTGAAGATCAACTCCTCCAAAATTAAATCATTTATCTATGGTCTCGAATAGTTATCTCTCTAACTATCCCCAATATACTCAACTGAAATTGTAAATTTAATTACTCTGGTTTCTTGGTCAACTCAAATCTTGGTGGGAAAAATATTTAGCGACACCCAGCGAGACTCCATCATCTATGCTAACCAAGCGATGATTAAGCATTACCTATATTTCATGAAAATTTGGGCTGTTGCCAACATGATGGTATTAACCAATTGATTTATACAATTATTAGACATTTTATTGGTATCCCAAATAATATAAATTCCTGCGTGCATGATCAACTCAGTAATCTTACTTGTCCAACCTTAAGTGATTTGAGATGGTATAAAGATGTTTTCACCTCTCGAGTTATGCTAAGAGAAGATGTACTAAATCATTACGGAAAGAAAAATTTATTAATGGATTACCTAGTTTATTTCCTCATAAAATACGAGATGTTCTTAGTCACCCTACTGGTGTTATTGAATATGATAATTTAACATATGGTGATATAATTAGTACTATTCAAAAAGAAGGTTTAAAAATGTGTATTGACCTAAAACTTAGTCAAAAAGCCTCTAAAGATAAACATAAAGCTAAATATGAATTAGGTAATTTTTGTGAACAATATGGATTACCCCCTGTTGCACCCTCTCGTAGGAAATCACACACATATTCAAAACATAAATCAAAATATTATAATAAATACAAGAAGCCTTATTCATCTTCCAAATCGAATGATAAATTTTATACTAAACCCAAAAAGAAATATTACAAATCTAAATCACATCCAAATCAAAATCTAATAAAGATATTACATGCTATAACGTTGTGGACAAAAGGGTCATTATGCTAATAAATGTAAAGAAACACAAACTCAAAGCGAGTTAATCAACTCCAAATTAATGAAGAATCCAAAATTCAATTATTTGAAATCTTCCAATTAAATCAATCGATAATGATTCCTCTTACGCTCCTCCAACTACATCTAGTTCCTCTTCGATAATAATCATTACGATTAGGATAATCAAATTACTTTGGCTTGTCTTGATGTTTGTTGTAAACTTTAAACAAATTTACGTTCTTACCAAACATACTCAAGAAGAATACTGCTTTAATCGATTTAATTAGTAAATTAGAAGATCCTCAACTAAAACAACAATATATTGATAAATTGAAAGGCTTAATGCTTCAATCAGAAACTAAACCTAAGGTTAATAAACCTATAATTAGTTTGTCTAAAACTTTGGAAAAATTTAAAAATAAAACTAAAGAAGTTACACTTCAAGATTTACAATTTGAAATCAATCAAATTAAACAAACTATCAAAGAACTTCAGAATAAAGATAATAAATTAGAAAATGAAATCATCAATATTAAACTTAAACAAAATTTAAATGATTTTCAACCTAATCCAGCATCACCTCATCAATCAGAACATAATTCTGATCCTGAATCTGATCATACAAATCGAGATAAACTTATTTTTGATAATCGATCTCAATCTGCTAACCTTGACGATAAAAGATTAAATTTACTTAATAAAATTTATATGCAAAAATGGTATTCAAGAATTAAAATCATTGTTGAAGATTTTGAATTAGACCTAGTTGCTTTAATTGATACTGGTGCTGATTTAAACTGTATTCAAGAAGGATTACTCCCTACTAAATATTATCACAAATGCCAAGAGAAATTGACCTCTGCTAATGGTAGTAAAATGCATATTAAATATAAATTACCTAAAGTACATGTTTGTCAAAATAATGTTTGTTTCAAAACTACATTTGTTTTAGTCAAAAACATGGTGATAGAATCATTTTAGGTACACCATTTATATCATTATTATATCCATTTACCACTTCTCTTTGAAGGAATTACCACTCATGTTTTAGGACATCTGTCACATTTAAATTCTTGTTTCCTCTGAACCATTAGAATTAAATCAATTACAAGATTGTTCTATTACTCATACTATTAACCGATTAACTCGACATATTAATTTTCTTAAAGAAGAAATTAATTATAAAAGAATTGATCAGCAGTTAAGCGATCCAGTTCTTATTTCTCAAATTAATGATTTTCAATTAAAACTTGAATCAACTGTTTGCTCATCTTTACCTTTGCATTTTGGCATAGAAAAAAAGCATGTTGTTACTTTTACCATATATTAAAGGTTTTCATGAAAGACAAATACCTACTAAATCGACCTATTCAAATGAATCATGAATTGTTAGAAATGTGTAAAAAGAAATTAATGAATTATTAAAAAATCGAATTATTAGTCGACAAATCACCATGGTCTTGTCACCTTTTTATGTTAATAAAAATGTGAATTAAACGAGGTGTTCCTCGCCTAGTTATTAATTATAAACCATTAAATCTGTTCTTGAATGGATTAGATATCCTATTCCCAATAAAAAGACCTAATTAAAAGACTTAATCATTTGTTATTTTTAGTAAATTTGATTTAAAAAGTGGTTTTGGCAAATCCAAATTCATCCTAAAGATAGATATAAAGCGCATTTAATACACCTTTTGGTCAATATGAATGGAATGTCATGCCATTTGGATTAAAAATGCTCCTAGTGAATTTCAAAACATAATGAATGAAATATTCAATCCATTTAGTCATTTTTCAATTGTTTACATTGATGACATATTAATCTTTTCCAAATCCATTAGTGAACATTGGAAACATTTAAGCATTCTTTTATACTATTAAAAGTCATGGTTTAGTCATTTACGCCCTAAGATTAAATTGTTTCAAACTAAAGTTAGGTTTTTAGGTTATGATATTCACCATAATACTATTCTCCCAATTAGTCGCTCTATTGAGTTTGCGTCTAAATTTCACGATGAAATTCTTGATAAAACCCAATTACAACGGTTTTAGGATCTCTCAATTACATTCTTTGAATTTTATAAAGACCTTAGGAAAATCATCAACCATTGTTCGATAGGTTAAAGGATAATCCTCCTCCTTGGTCTTCTGCTCATCTTCTTTGTTGTTCAACAAGTCAAACAATATGTTAAGTCCTTCCTTGTCTTGGTATTCCTCGAGGACTCATTCAAAATTATTCAAACGATGCTTCGATATTGGTTATGGTGGCATTCTACTCGAGAAGGTCACTCCCGATCATCTGAACAAATTGTTCGCTATCATTACGGTGTATGCGGAATAAAGCACAATTAAATTATAGTACTATTAAAAAGAAATTTTATCTCTTGTTTTATGTATTCAAAAATTTCAAGATGATATTTTAAATCAAAAATTCTTACTTAGGTCGATTGCAAATCGGCTAAATATGTTTTGGAAAAAGATGTTCAAAATCTTGCTAGTAAACAAATTTTTGCATTGGCAATCTATTTTAAGTATTTTTGATTTTGATATTACTATATCCTGTTGTCAAAATTCCTTGCACGATTTTCTTACAGGGAATTTTTACGAGGTAAGGGATGAGTGCTACTCCACATATTTCCTATGTTAAAACCCAAATTACCCATTTCCAAACCCCGATCAAACAAGTTAACACGCCGCATTAACGCCTTTAAATCGGCCGGACCTACTACTAAAAGAGCCCAATACATTCTTCACCACCGATTACAAGCTCAACGCAATTTCGCCATAATTATTATAATGATCTATTTTATTACCGAATTATTTAGATCTTCTTTACGTTGCTAATCTTTGTTTCCTATTCCAGATGTCTCGTCCAAGGCCTCCTTCCAAGGCTTTGGTCCCTCTTCTAGTTCGATAAACCTAATCAACTTATAGTTCCTCCTCCTTTGGCGCCACCAAATCCATTGACTTAGTAAACCGTTACCATACTCTTGGTACTATTCACCGTCTGATTACTCCTCTGCATTGGCTAATGATCCTTTTGCTTCAAGCCAAGCAGTTTGATTACTCGCTTCCAATTAACCAGTTAGCCCATCGGCCGAGTACACCAAATCACATGTTACTAACTTTGTTCTACAAAGAACCTAGTCACCCTTAAGTCAAACCATTAATGAAATTGCTCAATTCCATTTTGGCTCTGGATGTCATTTCATTTCTCACCTCGGAGAAAAACCTCTCTTATTACAAAGATATCTGCTCAACCACCGTTCCATTTTGATCAAACCCATTAGGGATCGAGTATATGCTTATAAGATCCTATACCATTCACTTTATATTCACAACATTGTTTCTTTAGCGAGAATGGAAATCCTAATCGCTTCGTGATCTCCTGGCCACTCTATTCAATATAGTTACCATGATTATGTTGATGCTTGGTTCAAATTGTTCTGTGTACCAAAATGAGTCATTGACCACTCTGGTTTATCTCCTTTGATCAAAAATTCAAATCCGAGTTACCAACTTTGGTTTACGAGATGGTGGACTCATTATGGCCCCATTTGAGATATTCTCCCAAGTTCCTTAATGAAACAATTGCATACTTTCTTTGCTTTGTTTACCCATTCACTTGCTCATCAAACACAATTTCCTATATTGCTCACTTTTATATCCAAATACAAAATTCCATGGATATTCAAATGGCATTATGGAATTGATGATAACATAGTTATTCGACAACACTTTCGGTTAAATGGTGGGCTAAGTTCAATGTGCCCGGGATTATTGAAATTGTTTATGAGGAATTTCCTCAGGATACTTGTGCTCCAACTCTGCAATAGCCAAAGCCAGTGAGAACCCAAGCTACTGTCGATCAAGGAAGTCGGCCAGTCTTCCTCCGGTCAATCTTGGACCCCTCATCTAGTGGCTCCAAGCCCAAATCATCCAAGATTAGATCCAAAGGAAAGTCGAAAATTCCAATAGTTCTGGACCGACCTAAGGCTCATTCAAAGCCCAAGTCAAAATCCAAATCAAAAGCTAAGCCCATTTCACCTCTGCTCGGCCCATTGTTCCTTTGGATCCACTAGTGATCACCGCTCCAGATGGCCCGTCTCTGGTAGATCGGCCCAAAGCAATCAAAGAATGAACAATCTCCTACACCGGTCCAACAGTCCGATTCGGAAAAGCGATTCGGCTAATTCAAAGCGATTCGGAAGAATCAACCAATCAACTTGGATCATCCCGAGTTTCAAGATGCTCGGGACCCATTTGCTTGAAATAATCAACATAGGATTCTTTATAAATATAAAATTGACTTCAATCAATACTCTTTTGAGAAAATTGTCAATTTATATTTATTACGATTCCTTTATTCACATGCTCCACTATTCAATCAATCAAAAGCAACCGATACCTTTCGGTCTTCAATCTGACCATTTGCCTTCATCATTCGGCCCGATTCACATCTTTGCATAGTTCCCGATTCATCTTTGCATAGTTCCCGATTCACATCTTGCATCTCCGATTCACATCTTTGCATAGTTAATTTTATTTTCTATATATTTGTAATTGTTTGTAATCACTCGACACCTTCTTTTCTTCAACCCTTCGGTTTGTAAGAAAAGATTACGAGTGAGGTTTACTTTCCCATTCCCATGTTACGTACCAATTAAAGATCCTTGCAGTTACAACAATTGTAAGTGCAAGTTATTTCTGTATCAATTAAATGTTTTAATATATTATGACTTGAATTATATTTTGGTTTGTGCATTCCAATTCTTTGTTTAAATTAGTTCATCTTTGATTTCGTAATCCATCTCCTTTATTTTGTATGCTACTTCCGCGGTCATGGTATCAGAGCCTTATCAGACTGCCGATCCTCTCACTCTCCAGTCTTAGGTAAAGAGGCTCTCTGCGGCAGTCTTGCGCTCAAGTGCTAGTGCCCGTATGCTTTGGTAGGTACGCGATGCTGCCGTCCGCCCCTAAAAAGGCCTGGCATCGTGGGATTAGGGGCGATCAAGCATAAGCACCTTGTGTAGTTCCCCCTCGAGCGTTGTTTTCGCAAGAGTCCCCTTTTGGTATCAGAGCACAATTAAATTATAGTACTATTAAAAAAGAAATTTTATCTACTGTTTTATGTATTCAAAAATTTCAAGATGATATTTTAAATCAAAAATTCTTACTTCGTGTCGATTGCAAATCAGCTAAATATGTTTTGGAAAAAGATGTTCAAAATCTTGCTAGTAAACAAATTTTTGCCCGCTGGCAATCTATTTTAAGTATTTTTGATTTTGATATTACTATATCCTGGTTGTCAAAATTCCTTGCACGATTTTCTTACCCGAATTTTTACGAGGGTAAGGATGAGTGCTACTCCACATATTTCCTATGTTAAAACCCAAATTACCCATTTCCAAACCACGATCAAACAAGTTAACACGCGCATTAAATCACGCCTTAAACCTACCCTAAAAGAGGCCCCAATACATTCTTCACCACCGATTACAAGCTCAACGCAATTTACGCCATAATTATTATAATGATCTATTTTATTACCGAATTATTTAGATCTTCTTTCGGTTGCTAATCTTTGTTTCCTATTCCACAGATGTCTCGTCCAAGGCCTCCTTCCAAGGCTTTGGTCCCTCTTCTAGTTCGATAAACCTAATCAACTTATAGTTCCTCCTCCTTTGGCGCCAAATCCATTGACTTAGTAAACCGTTACCATACTCTTGGTACTATTCACCGTCTGATTACTCCTCTGCATTGGCTAATGATCCTTTGCTTCAAGCCAAAAGCAGTTTGATTACTCGCTTCCAATTAACGGGTTCGCCCATCGGTAGTACACCAAATCACATGTTACTAACTTTGTTCTACAAAGAACCTAGTCACCCCCGAAGTCAAACCATTAATGAAATTGCTCAATTCCATTTTGGCTCGGATGTCATTTCATTTCCTCACCTCGAGAGAAAAACCTCTCTTATTACAAAGATATCTGCTCAACCACCGTTCCATTTTGATCAAACCCATTAGGGATCGAGTATATGCTTATAAGATCCTATACCATTCACTTTATATTCACAACATTGTTTCTTTAGCGAATGGAAATCCTAATCGCCGTGATCTCCCCGCCACTCTATTCAATATAGTTACCATGATTATGTTGATGCTTGGTTCAAATTGTTCTCTGTACCAAAATGAGTCATTCACCACTCTGGTTTATCTCCTTTGATCAAAAATTCAAATCCGAGTTACCAACTTTGGTTTACGAGATGGTGGACTCATTATGGCCCCATTTAGATATTCTCCCAAGTTCCTTAATGAAACAATTGCATACTTTCTTTGTTTACCCATTCACTGCTCATCAAACACAATTTCCTATATTGCTCACTTTTATATCCAAATACAAAATTCCATGGATATTCAAATGGCATTATGGAATTGATGATAACATAGTTATTCGACAACACTCAGTTAAATGGTGGGCTAAGTTCAATGTGCCCAGGATTATTGAAATTGTTTATGAGGAATTTCCTCCGGATACTTGTGCTCCAACTCGTGCAATAGCCAAAGCCCAGAGAACCCAGCTGCCAATCGATCAAGGAAGTCATTGATCTTCCTCCGGTCAATCTTGGCGACCCCTCATCTAGTGGCTCCAAGCCCAAATCATCCAAGATTAGATCCAAAGGAAAGTCCAAAATTCCAATAGTTCAGACTGCCTAAGGCTCATTCAAAGCCCAAGTCAAAATCCAAATCAAAAGCTAAGCCCATTTCACCTCTGCTCACTTTCATTGTTCAACTTTGGATCCACTAGTGATGTTGCTCGAGATGGCCCGTCTCTGGTAGATCGAGCCCAAGCCCAATCAAAGAATGAACAATCTCCTACACCGGTCCAACGAAGGCAGTTCAGCTAATTCAAAGCGCGATTTTGAAGAATCAACCAATCAGCTGGATCATCCAGGTTTCAAGATGCTCAGGACCCATTTGCTTGAAATAATCAACATAGATTCTTTATAAATATAAAATTGACTTCAATCAATACTCTTTTGAGAAAATTTGTCAATTTATATTTATTACGATTCCTTTATTCACATGCTCCACTATTCAATCAATCAAAAGCAAAGCTGACCTGCTCGTCTTCAATCTGACCCATTTGCCTTCATCATTCAGTCACGTCTGCATAGTTCCCGATTCACATCTTTGCATAGTTCCCGATTCACATCTTTGCATAGTTAATTTTATTTTCTATATATTTGTAATTGTTTGTAATCACTCGACACCTTCTTTTCTTCAACCCTTGGTTTGTAAGAAAGACAGATTCTGAGTGAGGTTTACTTTCCCATTCCCATGTTCTGTACCAATTAAAGATCCTTGCAGATTACAACAATTGTAAGTGCAAGTTATTTCTGTATCAATTAAATGTTTTAATATATTATGACTTGAATTTTATTTTGGTTTGTGCATTCCAATTCTTTGTTTAAATTAGTTCATCTTTGATTTCGTAATCCATCTCCTTTATTTTGTATGCTACTTCCGCGGTCATGGTATCAGAGCCCGGTGATGTTGTATCCTGTTTCTAACTTTTTAGTTTCTTCCAATTAATCGTTTCCATTGTTTATTTGATTAATCTAGTTTTCGGTTCCATCTTAATCACCCACGAGATCAGTCTGTTATCCACCTGGTTTCAGTCACCCACTTCCATTTTCTGTCCGGAGTAAGTCCTTAGAGTTAGGCAGTGTGGACATTTAGGATAGGGTGCATCTTGAAACCATTATGGTCTAATGGTAACTTGACAAGAATAGGGTATGTATTAAGATATCGTAAGCGATTAATTAGAAAGAACAATGAGTCGATTATTTCGAAGTAACTCATCAGTCAGTTCTAGGTCAACCACTTTGCCTTCAATACCTAATCAAGGATTAGTAATTAATGAAGAAGATGTTGAAATACAAAATGATCAATTTAATAGAGATTGGAATATACGAAATTACAGATCAAAGAAATTTATAAAACAACATTTCTCTGAGAATGTTTTTAAAGTTGCATTACATGTTAAAACGATTGAACAAGTTTATGCTTTAGAAAAACCTCGAGAAACTTGCGGTTATTTGATACTAAATTAATTAAAAGACACAAAGATAATGGTTACAATTTTATTCACATTGGTCTAATCCAAGTTGGTCTTAATCCACTCACTTTGTTGGAAAAAATACTGCTTTTATTATGCTTAAGAGATGCTCGTTTTCTTAATTATAATGATAGTCTAATGGGAATGATGGAAACTGGTCTTCATAAAGGTCCAGTACATTTTAATTGTTTTCCTGATTTTACACTCAGTTTAAGTGATCCAAATATTTTACATGCTTTAACATTAAATATTCAACTACATGGTTCATTTACTAATATGATGGCTAAGACACATAATATTGCTTTAATTTATCGTGTTCACTATAAATGTATGCAAACTAATTTAAATGATTGTTTTCCTGATTTTACACTCAGTTTAAGTGATCCAAATATTTTACATGCTTTAACATTAAATATTCAACTACATGGTTCATTTACTAATATGATGGCTAAGACACATAATATTGCTTTAATTTATCGTGTTCACTATAAATGTATGCAAACTAATTTAAATGTTCATGCTCTGCATAAATCACCTAAAGATAAAACTTTACTTATTCAAAGTAGTAGTCATAATGAATCACATATTAATATTCCTAAAATGATTGAATGGAAAGATATAGATTTACCTGATGAATGGATTACTGTTAATGAAAATTACAAACATAATCAGCAACAATCCTCTGAACAAGATATTAAAGATATTAGACAATATAATGATGGTTCTGTTCATATTAAATTTAACCGAAGTCAATCCTCTAGACATAGTACATCTAGTGTCCCTAGCGAAATAGAAACTGAAGATGAAATATTCACCACACCTCTATTTAGAAAAAATAGTCAACTCAATATTGGTCCAACCATAGGTCCTACAATCAATCCAAAATTAAAAGGAATTGATAATTCCTCAACTTCTCAAATTAGTAAACCTGTTTATTCTACACATACTCATTTCCTTGATGAAGAAGTTCATTCGACTAACTCTCCGACTCAAACTGATATGGAAGAATTTACACCACCTGTCAATCCCCAATTATTGACAATTAAAAAGGAATTTACTCCCAATCTTGATAAATTACTTATTGATTTTAAATCTAAAGCTAATCGCACCCAGCGCCATGCTTATTATGCTAAATATACTTCTGCTCAAATGTCTCAAATCTCCCAAGAATGGTATAATTTTATGATTCGATATGGTTTTGAATTACCCTTACTAGAATATGAAGAAAAATATTATAAAACACTTACTACGATTACTAAACATAAATGGAAAACTTCTGCTACCACTACAATTAGTTCTAGTCATCCTCCCTTAGAGAAAATTATTCTTAATCAACAAGGTTCAAATTCTGCCTCCTTTTAAATTACGTGGCGATGATAATGAACTCAAAAAAGTTATTGAACAAAATAATTATACTAAACAATGTTTAAATACAATTGGTAAACAATTAGATAAAATAGAAACTAATTTAGAATCTGTTCACACTTCTAAACAACCTTTAGATGCACCTTTACTTAACCTATCTAGTAAGCGTTCCAGAACCAAATTTTAGTTACAAATGATCAATCATCTCTTGTCCAAGCTATTGAAAAATTATTTACCAAATTATCTGTACCCGATACTCTCGCTTCTAGAGATAAAGGTATTCTTGTCCTAAATCAACAATTTGATATTAACCCGGATCCTACCTCCTCGACATCGACAATGACATCAATAAATTAGCTCAACAATTCCAAGTTGAAAATTCACTATCCTAAAGTTAATCCTCAAACTACTAAGAATTGGTATACTAAACCTACTCTGTTGATTTACAATTTGAAGAAAATAATGTTAATAATCAATTTTCGTCTCGCCAAAAAATTATCTGAATGGAATATTGATGGTCTTAGTGAAGATCAACTCCTCCAAAAATTAAATCATTTATCTATGGTCTCGAATAGTTATCTCTCTAACTATCCCCAATATACTCAACCTGAAATTGTAAATTTAATTACTCTGGTTTCTTGGTCAACTCAAATCTTGGTGGGAAAAATATTTAGCGACACCCAACGAGACTCCATCATCTATGCTAACCAAGCGATGATCAAGGATTACCTATATTTGATGAAAATTTAGGATGTTGCCAACATGATGGTATTAACCAATTAATTTATACAATTATTAGACATTTTATTGGTACCCCAACTAATATATATTCTAGATACATGATCAACTCAGTAATCTTACTTGTCCAACCTTAAGTGATTTCAGATGGTATAAAGATGTTTTCACCTCTCGAGTTATGCTAAGAGAAGACTGTACTAAATCATTCTGGAAAGAAAAATTTATTAATGGATTACCTAGTTTATTTGCTCATAAAATACGAGATGTTCTTAGTCACCCTACTGGTGTTATTGAATATGATAATTTAACATATGGTGATATAATTAGTACTATTCAAAAAGAAGGTTTAAAAATGTGTATTGACCTAAAACTTAGTCAAAAAGCCTCTAAAGATAAACATAAAGCTAAATATGAATTAGGTAATTTTTGTGAACAATATGGATTACCCCCTGTTGCACCCTCTCGTAGGAAATCACACACATATTCAAAACATAAATCAAAATATTATAATAAATACAAGAAGCCTTATTCATCTTCCAAATCGAATGATAAATTTTATACTAAACCCAAAAAGAAATATTACAAATCTAAATCACATCCGAAATCAAAATCTAATAAAGATATTACATGCTATAACTGTGGACAAAAGGGTCATTATGCTAATAAATGTAAAGAGAAACACAAACTCAAAGACAGAGTTAATCAACTCCAAATTAATGAAGAATCCAAAATTCAATTATTTGAAATCTTCCAATTAAATCAATCTGATAATGATTCCTCTTTTGCTCCTCCAACTACATCTAGTTTCCTCTTCTGATAATAATCATTCTGATTCAGATAATCAAATTACTTTGGCTTGTTCTGATGTTTGTTGTAAACCTGTTAAACAAATTTCTGTTCTTACCAAACATACTCAAGAAGAATCGCTTTTAATCGATTTAATTAGTAAATTAGAAGATCCTCAACTAAAACAACAATATATTGATAAATTGAAAGGCTTAATGCTTCAATCAAACTAAACCTAAGGTTAATAAACCTATAATTAGTTTGTCTAAAACTTTGGAAAAATTTAAAATAAAACTAAAGAAGTTACACTTCAAGATTTACAATTTGAAATCAATCAAATTAAACAAACTATCAAAGAACTTCAGAATAAAGATAATAAATTAGAAAATGAAATCATCAATATTAAACTTAAACAAAATTTAAATGATTTTCAACCTAATCCAGCATCACCTCATCAATCGAACATAATTACGATCCGAATCGATCATACAAATCCGATAAACTTATTTTTGATAATCGATCTCAATCTGCTAACCTTGACGATAAAAGATTAAATTTACTTAATAAAATTTATATGCAAAAATGGTATTCAAGAATTAAAATCATTGTTGAAGATTTTGAATTAGACCTAGTTGCTTTAATTGATACTGGTGCTGATTTAAACTGTATTCAAGAAGGATTACTCCCTACTAAATATTATCACAAATGCCAAGAGAAATTGACCTCTGCTAATGGTAGTAAAATGCATATTAAATATAAATTACCTAAAGTACATGTTTGTCAAAATAATGTTTGTTTCAAAACTACATTTGTTTTAGTCAAAAACATGGTGATAGAATCATTTAGGTACACCATTTATATCATTATTATATCCATTTACCACTTCTCTTGAAGGAATTACCACTCATGTTTTAGGACATCTGTCACATTTAAATTCTTGTTTCCTCTGAACCATTAGAATTAAATCAATTACAAGATTGTTCTATTACTCATACTATTAACCGATTAACTCGACATATTAATTTTCTTAAAGAAGAAATTAATTATAAAAGAATTGATCAGCTAATCGATCCAGTTCTTATTTCTCAAATTAATGATTTTCAATTAAAACTTGAATCAACTGTTTGCTCATCTTTACCTTGCATTTTGGCATAGAAAAAGCATGTTGTTACTTTACCATATATTAAAGGTTTTCATGAAAGACAAATACCTACTAAATCGACCTATTCAAATGAATCATGAATTGTTAGAAATGTGTAAAAAGAAATTAATGAATTATTAAAAATCGAATTATTAGTCCCAAAGAAATCACCATGGTCTTGTCACGCTTTTTATGTTAATAAAAATCTTTGAATTAAACGAGGTGTTCTCGCCTAGTTATTAATTATAAACCATTAAATCTTGTTCTTGAATGGATTAGATATCCTATTCCCAATAAAAAGACCTAATTTAAAGACTTAATCACGCTGTTATTTTTAGTAAATTTGATTTAAAAAGTGGTTTTTGGCAAATCCAAATTCATCCTAAAGATAGATATAAAGCGCATTTAATACACCTTTTGGTCAATATGAATGGAATGTCATGCCATTTGGATTAAAATATGCTCCTAGTGAATTTCAAAACATAATGAATGAAATATTCAATCCATTTAGTCATTTTTCAATTGTTTACATTGATGACATATTAATCTTTTCCAAATCCATTAGTGAACATTGGAAACATTTAGCGCATTCTTTTATACTATTAAAAGTCATGGTTTAGTCATTTACGCCCTAAGATTAAATTGTTTCAAACTAAAGTTAGGTTTTTAGGTTATGATATTCACCATAATACTATTCTCCCAATTAGTCGCTCTATTGAGTTTTGTCTAAATTTCTGATGAAATTCTTGATAAAACCCAATTACAACGGTTTTAGGATCTCTCAATTACATTCTGAATTTTATAAAGACCTTAGGAAAATCATCAACCATTGTTCGATAGGTTAAAGGATAATCCTCCTCCTTGGTCTTCGCTCATCTTTTGTTGTTCAACAAGTCAAACAATATGTTAAGTCCTTCCTTGTCTTGGTATTCCTCTTGAGGACTCATTCAAAATTATTCAAGCGATGCTTCGATATTGGTTATGGTGGCATTCTACTCGGAAGGTCACTCCCGATCATCTGAACAAATTGTTCGCTATCATTACAATTATGCGGAATAAAGCACAATTAAATTATAGTACTATTAAAAAGAAATTTTATCTCTTGTTTTATGTATTCAAAAATTTCAAGATGATATTTTAAATCAAAAATTCTTACTTAGTGTCGATTGCAAATCGGCTAAATATGTTTTAGAAAAAGATGTTCAAAATCTTGCTAGTAAACAAATTTTTGCTTGGCAATCTATTTTAAGTATTTTTGATTTTGATATTACTATATCACAGTTGTCAAAATTCCTTGCTGATTTTCTTACGGGAATTTTTACGGTAAGGGATGAGGGCTACTCCACATATTTCCTATGTTATACCCCAAATTACCAATTTCCAAACCACGATCAAACAAGTTAACACGCCGCATTAACATTTTAAATCGGCCGGACCTACTACTAAAAGAGCCCAATACATTCTTCACCACCGATTACAAGCTCAACGCAATTTACGCCATAATTATTATAATGATCTATTTTATTACCAGAATTATTTAGATCTTCTTTCTGGTTGCTAATCTTTGTTTCCTATTCCACAGATGTCTCGTCCAAGGCCTCCTTCCAAGGCTTTGGTCCCCTCTTCTAGTTCCAGTAAACCTAATCAACTTATAGTTCCTCCTCCTTTGGCCCCAGCCAAATCCATTGACTTAGTAAACCGTTACCATACTCTTGGTACTATTCACCGTCCTGATTACTCCTCTGCATTGGCTAATGATCCTTTTGCTTCAAGCCAAACAGTTTCAGTTACTCCGCTTCCAATTAACCAGGTTCGCCCATCCCGAACTGAGTACACCAAATCACATGTTACTAACCTGTTCTACAAAGAACCTAGTCACCCCAGAAGTCAAACCATTAATGAAATTGCTCAATTCCATTTTGGCTCTGGATGTCATTTCATTTCCTCACCTCCAGAGAAAAACCTCTCTTATTACAAAGATATCCTGCTCAACCACCGTTCCATTTTGATCAAACCCATTCAGGATCGAGTATATGCTTATAAGATCCTATACCATTCACTTTATATTCACAACATTGTTTCTTTAGCAGAATGGGGAAATCCTAATCTGCTTCGTGATCTCCCTGGCCACTCTATTCAATATAGTTACCATGATTATGTTGATGCTTGGTTCAAATTGTTCCTGTACCAAAATGAGTCATTGACCACTCTGGTTTATCTCCTTTGATCAAAAATTCAAATCCGAGTTACCAACTTTGGTTTACGAGATGGTGGACTCATTATGGCCCCATTTCGAATATTCTCCCAAGTTCCCTTAATGAAACAATTGCATACTTTCTTTCTTTGTTTACCCATTCCTTTGCTCATCAAACACAATTTCCTATATTGCTCACTTTTATATCCAAATACAAAATTCCATGGATATTCAAATGGCATTATGGAATTGATGATAACATAGTTATTCGACAACACTTTCGGTTAAATGGTGGGCTAAGTTCAATGTGCCTGAGATTATTGAAATTGTTTATGAGGAATTTCCTCCGGATACTTGTGCTCCAACTCTGCAATAGCCAAAGCCAATGAGAACCCAAGCTACTGCAATCGATCAAGGAAGTCGGCCAGTCTTCCTCCGGTCAATCTTAGCGACCCCTCATCTAGTGGCTCCAAGCCCAAATCATCAAGATTAGATCCAAAGGAAAGTCCAAAATTCCAATAGTTACGGACGGCCTAAGGCTCATTCAAAGCCCAAGTCAAAATCCAAATCAAAAGCTAAGCCCATTTCACCTCTGCTCGGCCCATTGTTCCTTTGGATCCACTAGTGATCATTTGCTCCAGATGGCCCGTCTCTGTAGATCAGCCCAAGCCCAATCAAAGAATGAACAATCTCCTACACCGGTCCAACAGTCCGATTAGGAAAACAGTTGACTAATTCAAGCGATTCGGAAGAATCAACCAATCAACTGGATCATCCGAGTTTCAAGATGCTCGGGACCCATTTGCTTGAAATAATCAACATAGGATTCTTTATAAATATAAAATTGACTTCAATCAATACTCTTTTGAGAAAATTGTCAATTTATATTTATTACGATTCCTTTATTCACATGCTCCACTATTCAATCAATCAAAAGCAACCGGCAATACCTTTCGTCTTCATCTGACCAATTTGCCTTCATCATTCGGCCGATTCACATCTTTGCATAGTTCCCGATTCACATCTTTGCATAGTTCCCAGATTCACATCTTGCATGATCTCCGATTCATCTTTGCATAGTTAATTTTATTTTCTATATATTTGTAATTGTTTGTAATCACTCGACACCTTCTTTTCTTCAACCCTTGGTTTGTAAGAAAACAGATTAAAGTGAGGTTTACTTTCCCATTCCCATGTTCTGTACCAATTAAAGATCCTTGCAGATTACAACAATTGTAAGTGCAAGTTATTTCTGTATCAATTAAATGTTTTAATATATTATGACTTGAATTTTATTTTGGTTTGTGCATTCCAATTCTTTGTTTAAATTAGTTCATCTTTGATTTCGTAATCCATCTCCTTTATTTTGTATGCTACTTCCGCGGTCATGGTATCTTTACACCAGAATGATAGCGAACAATTTGTTCAGATGACTGGGGAGTGACCTTCTGGAGTAGAATGCCACCATAACCAATATCAGAAGCATCAGTTTGAATAATTTTGAATGAGTCCTCAGTAGGAATACCAAGACAAGGAAGGGACTTAACATATTGTTTGACTTGTTGAACAACAGCAGTATGAGCAGAAGACCAAGGAGGAGGATTATCCTTTAACCTATCGAACAATGGTTGACAGATTTTCCTAAGGTCTTTATAAAATTCAGCAATGTAATTGAGAGATCCTAAAAACCGTTGTAATTGGGTTTTATCAAGAATTTCATCGAAATTTAGACGCAAAACTCAATAGAGCGACTAATTGGGAGAATAGTATTATGGTGAATATCATAACCTAAAAACCTAACTTTAGTTTGAAACAATTTAATCTTAGGGGCGAAATGACTAAACCATGACTTTTAATAGTATTAAAGAATGCTGTTAAATGTTTCCAATGTTCACTAATGGATTTGGAAAAGAATTATGTGTCATCAATGTAAACAATTGAAAAATGACTAAATGGATTGAATATTTCATTCATTATGTTTTGAAATTCACTAGGAGCATTTTTAATCCAAATGGCATGACATTCCATTCATATTGACCAAAAGGTGTATTAAATGCGGTTTATATCTATCTTTAGGATGAATTTGGATTTGCCAAAAACCACTTTTTAAATCAAATTTACTAAAAATAACAGTGATTAAGTCTTTTAATTAGGTCTTTTTATTGGGAATAGGATATCTAATCCATTCAAGAACGACATTTAATGGTTTATAATTAATAACTAGGCGAGAACACCTCGTTCTAATTGACATTTTATTAACATAAAAGCGAGGACAAGACCATGGTGATTTCTTTGGGACTAATAATTCGATTTTTAATAATTCATTAATTTCTTTTTTACACATTTCTAACAATTCATGATTCATTTGAATAGGTCGGGATTTAGTAGGTATTTGTCTTTCATGAAAACCTTTAATATATGGTAAAGTAACAACATGCTTTTTTCTATGCCAAAATGCAAGGTAAAGATGAGCAAAGCAGTTGATTCAAGTTTTAATTGAAAATCATTAATTTGAGAAATAAGAACTGGATCAGTTAGCTGTTGATCAATTCTTTTATATTTAATTTCTTCTTTAAGAAAATTAATATGTCGAGTTAATCGGTTAATAGTATGAGTAATAGAACAATCTTGTAATTGATTTAATTCTAATGGTTAGGAGGAAACAAGAATTTAAATGTGACAGGATGTCCTAAAACATGAGTGGTAATTCCTTGATAGAAGTGGTAAATGGATATAATAATGATATAAATGGTGTACCTAAAATGATTCTATCAGTCATGTTTTTGACTAAAACAAATGTAGTTTTGAAACAAACATTATTTTGACAAACATGTACTTTAGGTAATTTATATTTAATATGCATTTTACTACCATAGCAGAGGTCAATTTCTCTTGGCATTTGTGATAATATTTAGTAGGGAGTAATCCTTCTTGAATACAGTTTAAATCAGCACCAGTATCAATTAAAGCAACTAGGTCTAATTCAAAATCTTCAACAATGATTTTAATTCTTGAATGGCATTTTGCATATAAATTTTATTAAGTAAATTTAATCTTTTATCGTCAAGGTTAGCGATTGAGATCGATTATCAAAAATAAGTTTATCTGGATTTGTATGATCGATTGAGGATCGTAATTATGTTACGATTGATGAGGTGATCTTTGGATTAGGTTGAAAATCATTTAAATTTTGTTTAAGTTTAATATTGATGATTTCATTTTCTAATTTATTATCTTTATTCGAAGTTCTTTGATAGTTTGTTTAATTTGATTGATTTCAAATTGTAAATCTTGAAGTGTAACTTCTTTAGTTTTATTTTTAAATTTTTCCAAAGTTTTAGACAAACTAATTATAGGTTTATTAACCTTAGGTTTAGTTTCTGATTGAAGCATTAAGCCTTTCAATTTATCAATATATTGTTGTTTTAGTTGAGGATCTTCTAATTTACTAATTAAATCGATTAAAGCAGATTCTTCTTGAGTATGTTTGGTAAGAACAGATTTGTTTAACAGGTTTACAACAAACATCAGTACAAGCCAAAGTAATTTGATTATCTGAATCAGAATGATTTATTATCAGAAGAGGACTAGATGTAGTTGGAGGAGCAGAAGAGGAATCATTATCAGATTGATTTAATTGGAAGATTTCAAATAATTGAATTTTGGATTCTTCATTAATTTGGAGTTGATTAACTCTGTCTTTGAGTTTGTGTTTCTCTTTACATTTATTAGCATAATGACCCTTTTGTCCACAGTTATAGCATGTAATATCTTTATTAGATTTTGATTTCGGATGTGATTTAGATTTGTAATATTTCTTTTTGGGTTTAGTATAAAATTTATCATTCGATTTGGAAGATGAATAAGGCTTCTTGTATTTATTATAATATTTTGATTTATGTTTTGAATATGTGTGTGATTGCCTAGGAGAGGGTGCAACGGGGGTAATCCATATTGTTCTAAAATTACCTAATTCATATTTAGCTTTATGTTTATCTTTAGAGGCTTTTTGATTAAGTTTTAGGTCAATAAACATTTTTAAACCTTCTTTTTGAATAGTACTAATTATATCACCATATGTTAAATTATCATATTCAATAACACCGAGGGTGACTAAGAACATCTCGTATTTTATGAGCAAATAAACTAGGTAATCCATTAATAAATTTTTCTTTCCAGAATGATTTAGTACAGTCTTCTCTTAGCATAACTCGAGAGGTGAAAACATCTTTATACCATCTGAAATCACTTAAGGTTGGACAAGTAAGATTACTGAGTTGATCATGTATGCGAGAATATATATTAGTTGGGGTACCAATAAAATGTCTAATAATTGTATAAATTAATTGGTTAATACCATCATGTTGGCAACATCCTAAATTTTCATCAAATATAGGTAATCCTTGATCATCAGTTTGGTTAGCATAGATGATGGAGTCTCGTTGGATGTCAGTTAAATATTTTTCCCACCAAGATTTGAGTTGACCAGTAAAACCAGTAGTAATTAAATTTACAATTTCAGGTTGAGTATATTGGGGATAGTTAGAGAGATAACTATTCGAGACCATAGATAAATGATTTAATTTTTGGAGGAGTTGATCTTCACTAAGACCATCAATATTCCATTCGTATAACTTTTTGGCAGAGACAGAAAATTGATTATTAACATTATTTTCTTCAAATTGTAAATCAACAGGAGTAGGTTTAGTATACCAATTCTTAGTAGTTTGAGGATTAACTTTAGGATAGTGAATTTTCGCAACTTGGAATTGTTGAGCTAATTTATTGATGTCATTGTCAGTATCAGAGGAGGTAGGATCTGGGTTAATATCAAATTGTTGATTTAGGACAGTAATACCTTTATCTCTAGAAAGCGAGGAGTATCGCAGATAATTTGGTAAATAATTTTTCAATAGCTTGGACAATAGATGATTGATCATTTGTAACTAAAATTTGGTTGAATTGGAGCGTTTACTAGGTAGGTTAAGTAAAGGTGCATCTAAAGGTTGTTTAGAAGTGTGAGCGATTCTAAATTAGTTTCTATTTTATCTAATTGTTTACCAATTGTATTTAAACATTGGTTAGTATAATTATTTTGTTCAATAACTTTTTGAGTTCATTATCATCGCCAGTAATTTAAAAGGAGGCGAATTTGAGAACCTTGTTGATTAAGAATAATTTTCTCTAAGGAGGATGACTAGAACTAATTGTAGTGGTAGCGAAGTTTTCCATTTATGTTTAGTAATCGTAGTAAGTGTTTTATAATATTTTTCTTTATATTCTAGTAAGGGTAATTCAAAACCATATCGAATCATAAAATTATACCATTCTTGGGAGATTTGAGACATTTGAGCAGTATATTTAGCATAATAAGCATGGTATTTGGGTGCGATTAGCTTTAGATTTAAAATCAATAAGTAATTTATCAAGATTGGGAGTAAATTCCTTTTTAATTGTCAATAATTGGGGATTGACGGTGGTGTAAATTGTTCCATATCGGTTTGAGTCGGAGAGTTAGTCGAATGAACTTCTTCATCAAGGAAATGAGTATGTGTAGAATAAACAGGTTTACTAATTTGAGAAGTTGAGGAATTATCAATTCCTTTTAATTTTGGATTGATTGTAGGACCTATGGTTGGACCAATATTGAGTTGACTGATTTTTCTAAACAGAGGTGTGGTGAATATTTCATCTTGAGTTTCTATTTCGCTAGGGACACTAGATGTACTATGTCTAGAGGATTGACTTGGTTAAATTTAATATGAGCAGAACCATCATTATATTGTCTAATATCTTTAATATCTTGTTCGGAGGATTGTTCTTGATTATGTTTGTAATTTTCATTATGATAATCCATTCATCGAGTAAATCTATATCTTTCCATTCAATCATTTTAGGAATATTAATATGTGATTCATTATGACTACTACTTTGAATAAGTAAAGTTTTATCTTTAGGTGATTTATGCGAGCATGAACATTTAAATTAGTTTGCATACATTTATAGTGAACACGATAAATTAAAAGCAATATTATGTGTCTTAGCCATCATATTAGTAAATGAACCATGTAGTTGAATATTTAATGTTAAAGCATGTAAAATATTTGGATCACTTAAGCGAGTGTAAAATCGGAAAACAATCATTTAAATTAGTTTGCATACATTTATAGTGAACACGATAAATTAAAGCAATATTATGTGTCTTAGCCATCATATTAGTAAATGAACCATGTAGTTGAATATTTAATGTTAAAGCATGTAAAATATTTGGATCACTTAAGCGAGTGTAAAATCGGAAAACAATTAAAATGTCTTGGACCTTTATGAAGACCGGTTTCCATCATTCCCATTAGACTATCATTATAATTAAGAAAAGCGAGCATCTCTTAAGCATAATAAAAGCAGTATTTTTCCAAGCGTGAGTGGATTAAGACCAACTTGGATTAGACCAATGTGAATAAAATTGTAACCATTATCTTTGTGTCTTTTAATTAATTTAGTATCAAATAAGCGGCAAGTTTCTCGAGGTTTTCTAAAGCATAAACTTGTTCAATCGTTTTAACATGTAATGCAACTTTAAAAACATTCGTAGAAATGTTGTTTTATAAATTTCTTTGATCTGTAATTTCGGTATATTCCAATCTCTATTAAATTGATCATTTTGTATTTCAACATCTTCTTCATTAATTACTAATCCTTGATTAGGTATTGAAGGCAAAGTGGTTGACCTAGAACTAACTGATGAGTTACTTCGAAATAATCGACTCATTGTTCTTTCTAATTAATCAGTTTTACAGATATCTTAATACATACCCTATTCTTGTCAAGTTACCACAGACCATAATGGTTTCGCACAGACCCTATCCTAAATGTCCACACTGCCTAACTCTAAGGACTTACTCCGGACAGAAAATGGAAGTGGGTGATCAAACCAGTGGATAATGGTGATCTCGTGGGTGATTAAGATGGAACCGAAAACTAGATTAATCAAATAAACAATGGAAGCGATTAATTGGAAGAAACTAAGCGATTAAAGCAGATACAACATCATAGGGCTCGATACCATGACCATGAGTAGCATACAAAATAAAGGAGATGGATTACGAAATCAAAGATGAACTAATTTAAACAAAGAATTGGAATGCACAAACCAAAATAAAATTCAAGTCATAATATATTAAAACATTTAATTGATCTGAAATAACTTGCACTTACAATTGTTGTAATCTGCAAGGATCTTTAATTAATGAGAACATGGGAATGGGAAAGTAAACCTCACTCGAGAATCTGTCTTTCTTACAATGAAGGGTTGAAGAAAAGAAGGTGTCAGTGATTACAAACAATTACAAATATATAGAAAATAAAATTAACTATGCGACATGTGAACTGGATGCGGCATGTGAATGGGAACTATGCATGTGAATCGGGAACTATGCAAAGCATGTGAATTTGAATGATGAAGGCGGTGGCAGAAGACCCAAGGCGTAGGCTTCGGTTGCTTTTGATTGATTGAATAGTGGAGCATGTGAATAAAGGAATCGAGAATAAATATAAATTAATGACTTTTCTCAAAAGAGTATTGATTGAAGTCAATTTTATATTTATAAAGAATCCTATGTTGATTATTTCAAGCAAATGGGTCTGAGCATCTTGAAACTGGATGATCCAGTTGATTGGTTGATTCTTCTGAATTTTGAATTAGCCGAATCTTGGTATGTTGGACCGGTGTAGGAGATTGTTCATTCTTTGATTGGGCTTGGGCACGATCTACGAGAGGCAGACCATCTGGAGCGGTGATCACTAGTGGATCGGGTTGAACAATGGGCTGGCGAGGAGGTGAAATGGGCTTAGCTTTTGATTTGGATTTTGACTTGGGCTTTGAATGAGCCTTAGGTGGTCGAGAACTATTGGAATTTTGGACTTTCCTTTGGATCTAATCTTGGATGATTTGGGCTTGGAGCCACTAGATGAGGGTGCCAAGATTGATTGGAGGAAGACTGGTGACTTCCTTGGTGATTCAGTGATTGGGTTCTATGGGCTTTGGCTATTGCAGAGTTGGAGCACAAGTATCCGGAGGAAATTCCTCATAAACAATTTCAATAATCACGGGCACATTGAACTTAGCCCACCATTTAAGCGAGTGTTGTCGAATAACTATGTTATCATCAATTCCATAATGCCATTTGAATATCCATGGAATTTTGTATTTGGATATAAAGTGAGCAATATAGGAAATTGTGTTTGATGAGCGATGAATGGGTAAGCAATGACAAAGTATGCAATTGTTTCATTAAGGGAACTTGGGAGAATATAAAATGGGGCCATAATGAGTCCACCATCTCGAAACCGGGTTGGTAACTTCGGATTTGAATTTTGATCAAAGGAGATAAACCGAGTGGTGAATGACTCATTTTGGTGCAGAACAATTTGAACCAAGCATCAACATAATCATGGTAACTATATTGAATAGAGTGGCGGGGAGATCACGAAGCGATTAGGATTTCCCATTACGCTAAAGAAACAATGTTGTGAATATAAAGTGAATGGTATAGGATCTTATAAGCATATACTCGATCTGAATGGGTTTGATCAAAATGGAGCGGTGGTTGAGCGGGATATCTTTGTAATAAGAGGTTTTTCTCTGGAGGTGAGAAATGAAATGACATCGAGCCAAAATGGAATTGAGCAATTTCATTAATGGTTTGACTACGGGGTGACTAGGTTCTTTGTAGAAACGGGTTAGTAACATGTGATTTGGTGTACTCGATTCGGGATGGGCGAACTGGTTAATTAGCGAATCAAAGCTGTTTGGCTTGAAGCAAAAGGATCATTAGCCAATGCGGAGGAGTGTCAGGGCGGTGAATAGTACCAAGAGTATGGTAACGGTTTACTAAGTCAATGGATTTGGTGGCGCCAAGGAGGAGGAACTATAAGTTGATTAGGTTTCTTTGGAACTAGAAGAGGGACCAAAGCCTTGGAAGGAGGCCTTGGACGAGACATCGTGGAATAGGAAACAAAGATTAGCAACGAAGAAGATCTAAATAATTACGGTAATAAAATAGATCATTATAATAATTATGGCGTAAATTGCGTTGAGCTTGTAATCGGTGGTGAAGAATGTATTGGGCTCTTTTAGTAGTAGGTCCGGTGATTTAAGGCGGTTAATCTGTTAACTTGTTTGATCGGGGTTTGGAAATGGGTAATTTGGGTTTTAACATAGGAAATATGTGGAGTAGCACTCATCCCTTACCCTGTAAAAATTCAGAGTAAGAAAATCGGGCAAGGAATTTTGACAACGAGGATATAAGTAATATCAAAATCAAAAATACTTAAAATAGATTGCGGTGCAAAAATTTGTTTACTAGCAAGATTTTGAACATCTTTTTCCAAAACATATTTAGGCGATTTGCAATCGACACAGTAAAATTTTTGATTTAAAATATCATCTTGAAATTTTTGAATACATAAAAGCAGTAGATAAAATTTCTTTTTAATAGTACTATAATTTAATTGTGCTTTATTCGGACACGAATGATAGCGAACAATTTGTTCAGATGATGGAGTGACCTTACAGTAGAATGCCACCATAACCAATATCAGAAGCATCAGTTTGAATAATTTTGAATGAGTCCTCAGTAGGAATACCAAGACAAGGAAGGGACTTAACATATTGTTTGACTTGTTGAACAACAGCAGTATGAGCAGAAGACCAAGGAGGAGGATTATCCTTTAACCTATCGAACAATGGTTGTCAGATTTTCCTAAGGTCTTTATAAAATTCAGCAATGTAATTGAGAGATCCTAAAAACCGTTGTAATTGGGTTTTATCAAGAATTTCATCAGGAAATTTAGACGCAAACTCAATAGTGCGACTAATTGGGAGAATAGTATTATGGTGAATATCATAACCTAAAAACCTAACTTTAGTTTGAAACAATTTAATCTTAGGGGCAGAAATGACTAAACCATGACTTTTAATAGTATAAAAGAATGCACTAAAATGTTTCTAACGTTCACTAATGGATTTGGAAAAGATTAATATGTCATCAATGTAAACAATTGAAAAATGACTAAATGGATTGAATATTTCATTCATTATGTTTTGAAATTCACTAGGAGCATTTTTTAATCCAAATGGCATGACATTCCATTCATATTGACCAAAAGGTGTATTAAATGCAGTTTTATATCTATCTTTAGGATGAATTTGGATTTGCCAAAAACCACTTTTAAATCAAATTTACTAAAAATAACAAGCGTGATTAAGTCTTTTAATTAGGTCTTTTTATTGGGAATAGGATATCTAATCCATTCAAGAACAGACATTTAATGGTTTATAATTAATAACTAGGCGAGAACACCTCGTTCTAATTGACATTTTATTAACATAAAAGCGAGACAAGACCATGGTGATTTCTTTGGGACTAATAATTCGATTTTTAATAATTCATTAATTTCTTTGTTACACATTTGTAACAATTCATGATTCATTTGAATAGGTCGGGATTTAGTAGGTATTTGTCTTTCATGAAAGCCTTTAATATATGGTAAAGTAACAACATGCTTTTTTCTATGCCAAAATGCAGTGGGTAAAGATGAGCAAGCAGTTGATTCAAGTTTTAATTGAAAATCATTAATTTGAGAAATAAGAATGGATCGATTAAGCTGATCAATTCTTTTATAATTAATTTCTTCTTTAAGAAAATTAATATGTCGAGTTAATCGGTTAATAGTATGAGTAATAGAACAATCTTGTAATTGATTTAATTCTAATGGTTCGAGGAGGAAACAAGAATTTAAATGTGACAGGATGTCCTAAAACATGAGTGGTAATTCCTTGAAGAGAAGTGGTAAATGGATATAATAATGATATAAATGGTGTACCTAAAATGATTCTATCGGTCATGTTTTTGACTAAAACAAATGTAGTTTTGAAACAAACATTATTTTGACAAACATGTACTTTAGGTAATTTATATTTAATATGCATTTTACTACCATTAGCAGAGGTCAATTTCTCTTGGCATTTGTGATAATATTTAGTAAGGAGTAATCCTTCTTGAATCTGAGTTTAAATCGGCACCGGTATCAATTAAAGCAACTAGGTCTAATTCAAAATCTTCAACAATGATTTTAATTCTTGAATACCATTTTGCATATAAATTTTATTAAGTAAATTTAATCTTTTATCGTCAAGGTTAGCGATTGAGATCGATTATCAAAAATAAGTTTATCTGGATTTGTATGATCGATTCAGGATCGAAATTATGTTACGATTGATGAGGTGATCTTTGGATTAGGTTGAAAATCATTTAAATTTTGTTTAAGTTTAATATTGATGATTTCATTTTCTAATTTATTATCTTTATTACGAAGTTCTTTGATAGTTTGTTTAATTTGATTGATTTCAAATTGTAAATCTTGAAGTGTAACTTCTTTAGTTTTATTTTTAAATTTTTCCAAAGTTTTAGACAAACTAATTATAGGTTTATTAACCTTAGGTTTAGTTTACGATTGAAGCATTAAGCCTTTCAATTTATCAATATATTGTTGTTTTAGTTGAGGATCTTCTAATTTACTAATTAAATCGATTAAGCGATTCTTCTTGAGTATGTTTGGTAAACGAAATTTGTTTAACGAGGTTTACAACAAACATCGGTACAAGCCAAAGTAATTTGATTATCTGAATCGAATGATTATTATCGAAGAGGAACTAGATGTAGTTGGAGGCGAAGAGGAATCATTATCAGATTGATTTAATTGGAAGATTTCAAATAATTGAATTTTGGATTCTTCATTAATTTGGAGTTGATTAACTCTGTCTTTGAGTTTGTGTTTCTCTTTACATTTATTAGCATAATGACCCTTTTGTCCACAGTTATAGCATGTAATATCTTTATTAGATTTTGATTTCGGATGTGATTTAGATTTGTAATATTTCTTTTTGGGTTTAGTATAAAATTTATCATTCGATTTGGAAGATGAATAAGGCTTCTTGTATTTATTATAATATTTTGATTTATGTTTTGAATATGTGTGTGATTTCCTACGAGAGGGTGCAACAGGGGGTAATCCATATTGTTCACAAAAATTACCTAATTCATATTTAGCTTTATGTTTATCTTTAGAGGCTTTTTGACTAAGTTTTAGGTCAATACACATTTTTAAACCTTCTTTTTGAATAGTACTAATTATATCACCATATGTTAAATTATCATATTCAATAACACCAGTAGGGTGACTAAGAACATCTCGTATTTTATGAGCAAATAAACTAGGTAATCCATTAATAAATTTTTCTTTCCAGAATGATTTAGTACAGTCTTCTCTTAGCATAACTCGAGAGGTGAAAACATCTTTATACCATCTGAAATCACTTAAGGTTGGACAAGTAAGATTACTGAGTTGATCATGTATGCGAGAATATATATTAGTTGGGGTACCAATAAAATGTCTAATAATTGTATAAATTAATTGGTTAATACCATCATGTTGGCAACATCCTAAATTTTCATCAAATATAGGTAATCCTTGATCATCAGTTTGGTTAGCATAGATGATGGAGTCTCGTTGGGTGTCAGTTAAATATTTTTCCCACCAAGATTTGAGTTGACCAGTAAAACCAGTAGTAATTAAATTTACAATTTCAGGTTGAGTATATTGGGGATAGTTAGAGAGATAACTATTGAGACCATAGATAAATGATTTAATTTTTGGAGGAGTTGATCTTCACTAAGACCATCAATATTCCATTCGTATAATTTTTGGCGAGACAGAAAATTGATTATTAACATTATTTTCTTCAAATTGTAAATCAACGAGTAGGTTTAGTATACCAATTCTTAGTAGTTTGAGGATTAACTTTAGGATAGTGAATTTTACAACTTGGAATTGTTGAGCTAATTTATTGATGTCATTGTCGATGTCGAGGAGGTAGGATGCGGGTTAATATCAAATTGTTGATTTAGGGATAATACCTTTATCTCTAGAAGGCGAGGAGTATCGAATGCAGATAATTTGGTAAATAATTTTTCAATAGCTTGACGGTAGATGATTGATCATTTGTAACTAAAATTTGGTTGGTGGAGCGTTTACTAGGTAGGTTAAGTAAAGGTGCATCTAAAGGTTGTTTAGAAGTGTGAGCAGATTCTAAATTAGTTTCTATTTTATCTAATTGTTTACCAATTGTATTTAAACATTGGTTAGTATAATTATTTTGTTCAATAACTTTTTGAGTTCATTATCATCGCTGGGTAATTTAAAAGAGAGGCGAATTTGAGAACCTTGTTGATTAAGAATAATTTTCTCTAAGGAGGATGACTAGAACTAATTGTAGTGGTAGCGAAGTTTTCCATTTATGTTTAGTAATCGTAGTAAGTGTTTTATAATATTTTTCTTCATATTCTAGTAAGGGTAATTCAAAACCATATCGAATCATAAAATTATACCATTCTTGGGAGATTTGAGACATTTGAGCGAAGTATATTTAGCATAATAAGCATGGTATTTGGGTGCGATTAGCTTTAGATTTAAAATCAATAAGTAATTTATCAAGATTGGGAGTAAATTCCTTTTTAATTGTCAATAATTGGGGATTGACAGTGGTGTAAATTCTTCCATATCGGTTTGAGTCGGAGAGTTAGTCGAATGAACTTCTTCATCAAGGAAATGAGTATGTGTAGAATAAATGGTTTACTAATTTGAGAAGTTGAGGAATTATCAATTCCTTTTAATTTTGGATTGATTGTAGGACCTATGGTTGGACCAATATTGAGTTGACTATTTTTTCTAAATAGAGGTGTGGTGAATATTTCATCTTGAGTTTCTATTTCGCTAGGGACACTAGATGTACTATGTCTAGAGGATTGACTTGGTTAAATTTAATATGAACAGAACCATCATTATATTGTCTAATATCTTTAATATCTTGTTCGGAGGATTGTTCTTTGATTATGTTTGTAATTTTCATTATGATAATCCATTCATCGAGTAAATCTATATCTTTCCATTCAATCATTTTAGGAATATTAATATGTGATTCATTATGACTACTACTTTGAATAAGTAAAGTTTTATCTTTAGGTGATTTATGCGAGCATGAACATTTAAATTAGTTTGCATACATTTATAGTGAACACGATAAATTAAAGCAATATTATGTGTCTTAGTCATCATATTAGTAAATGAATCATGTAGTTGAATATTTAATGTTAAAGTATGTAAAATATTTGGATCACTTAAACTGAGTGTAAAATCAGGAAAACAATTAAAATGTACTGGACCTTTATGAAGACCAGTTTCCATCATTCCCATTAGACTATCATTATAATTAAGAAAACGAGCATCTCTTAAGCATAATAAAACAGAAGTATTTTTTCCAACAGGCGTGAGTGGATTAAGACCAACTTGGATTAGACCAATGTGAATAAAATTGTAACCATTATCTTTGTGTCTTTTAATTAATTTAGTATCAAATAACTGGCAAGTTTTCAAACTTACATGGATAAGGTTCAAGAGGTTCAGGCTCAAAAAGCTCAAAAGGGCCATGCCACATGGGCGCCCAATTTCTAACAAGCTCAAAAATACATTATAGTTTAAAAATATATACTTAACCCCTTGTAATTTGAACTAAATTGTAAAAGTAACAGATTATGTTAAAGTTAACAGCAAATATATACCACATTGAATTGAGCACGTGAGACACAGTAAGAATCCCCAAAATGTACTGCTAAAATGATATTTTTGCCCTTTTTGTAATCTTCTTTTTATGTTCCTTTTCTTCGGGAATTCTCTTTTCACAAACCATTTACTATATGTGCACACACTTATTGAATTATTATTATTATTATTATTATTACAGTTTTACCATTGAACAAAATGGCCAATATGGATATCAATACACACACCAAACTTTGAAACTAGATTTTTTCAATAAATATTTTTTGAACTTGAAAAATTCTCAGTATGCGTCTTCTTTTTGAAAAAATAAAAAAGAACCGAAAATATGTAAATAGTTCAGAACTATAGAACTGAAAATATGCAAATAAATAACAGAGAGGATGAAAAAAATTAAAATCTCATTTGGAAATACATATCCGAAAATATATAAATGGTTCCGAAATACAAATTCAAAATTATAAATTTGATTCAAAAGTATAGAACATAACATTTTTCCTTTGTTCAATAGTTGTATGTCAAAAATTTATATTTGATTCTGAAATATAGAACTAAAAATTATTATTTTATTCGGTTCTTGATTGTTGAATTTTTGAAATTTATTCAGATAACTAGTGCCAGTGGTTTTTATTCTCTTTCCTAACTAATACGAAACGAATAACAAAAATAGTGAAACAACAACTTTTTTGTAAATTCAGTTTTTTAAAAATTGAATTTTTTGTTTTTCGTATGTTTTTGTTTTTAATGAATATTTTTTAAATTTTAAGTAAGTTTTTTACTGTTTTAGATACACCTTACTTAGATGTATCTAAAATAGTAAAATATTTGTGAAAAAATATTTTAAAAAATTAATAAATACACAAAAATACGAAAATGTATTGAATTTTCGTTTTTTTTTTTTTTTTGTATTTTTTTGTATTTTTTGGTATTTAGTATATTTTTTAAAGATTTTTTTTACAAATATTATACTTTTTAAGTGTATTTATGTTATGTGTGTCTAAAAATTTTAAAAAAATGCTTAAAATATTAAAAAAATTCATTGAAAACATTAAAATACGAAAAATAAAAGGTAAAATTTTTTGAAAATTGAAACCAAATCAGAAATCTTGTAACTTAGAGAATGTCAGAAAATGTTGTGCTTCGCATGTTTTTTTTTTTTTTTTTTCTGCTTCAATTGCCAGAGTATTGTCGGAGTTGAAAAATGCTATGCGTGTAGGCACAATTTAGGTTTATGTGTGGTGGGGGTTTATGTTTTGTATGATGTGTGTACACAATGTATTGGGTTTCTGTGTTGATGTGTGCACACATTATATTTTAGAAAGGATATTTGAAACATTTTAGTGTGGAATGTGTAAAACAAAATAAACAAATTTATAAATATGTACACTAATGTTGTGTTTGGTTGAGAAATTTGAGGAAAGATTTGGAAAGGGAAATGGAAAAGGTATGTGAAATGTGAAAAAAATATCCTTACATTTCACATAGTTTCACACACCTTTTCCCTTTTCCTTTCCAAATTCCTCCCCAAATCCCCTAACCAAACACAGCGTAAGAAATAATGTGCACAAAGAGTAAATAGTGTGTGGAAATAGAATTGAGTGTTGTTATTAGCATCTCATTAATTATTTTGGACCCTCCATTTTTTAGCTTTCTTTTTTATTACAATAATAACATCAAATTAAATTACTAAAAAGGACATCAATAATTTTCGGGCATCCCATCTCACAATTAAGTCTACATACTCATTACATCATGAGTTAAGATTTATGAGAGTACAAACCTCCATCATCACCCATCCATCTTTCCTAAATTCCACCTTCAAAACCTACTCACTCTCAAAACCTTGAAAACCCTTTGGCAGTAATATTTTGGCGATAACGATGACAACCATTTGATTACTTACAATTCTCTGGCAATGACAATGAGTGGAAGCTTTTTTGACAATAACAACTCCATGAGACGAGAGGAGTACAATAAGAAATTCATAGCTTTGATTGTGTTCTTAGCTCAGAGGAGTTGATCTTGTAAGGGTAAATTTCTTAAAAAAAAAGACAAAAATAATAAAAATTGTTTGTCTTTTTTTGAGACTGAACTCCTGAATATATGACTAAAATTCAGGAACACGGGCCCGAACATTGTTTATTTGTTCGGGAACTGGTAATCGAACACTTCTTATTTGTTTGGAAACAGATAGCTGAAACTCGTGGAGATCGCAGAACCTACAAAAGGAGAATTTTGAATCAACAACAAAAAAACTCTACATTTATTTTCTCAAGTTCATGTACAAGTATGTGGAGATGAAGTAATCACTTTCAAGGGTTTTGTTAGGATTTTAAGGAGAAAGGCTTTTTGGGGTGTAAGGGTGTATATTCAATTGAATGAATGAAATGTTTTTACAAGAATAATTTTAGTATTATTTGGTGGGAGAAAATAAATTTTAAGAGTTTTAAAATTTATAAATGGGAGTCTAAAGAAATTGGGAATTGAAAATAATCAATGGGGTGCTAATAGCATCGGTCAATAGAATTACCTATTTCTTCTCTTCTTTTCTTCTTCCTTCCTCCTTTGCCCTTTCATCTCAGCAGCTGACCTACTCTACCCTCCTCCTCCTTGCCATTGTCCATTCTCCTCCTTGCCATTGTCCATTCCCTCGTCGCTTTCATCTCCTTTTCTTTTTCTTTTTTTTCTTCTTTTTTTCTTCTTTTTCCATGGCTATTTATTGGATGTGTGTATACATATATGTATTTATGTATATGTTTGTGTGTGGGTCTTCTTGCCTTGTTTGGCTGGAACAGTTAGGGTTGATTCCATGAAGAAAAAAAGTCTGAAGGACAAAAAATCGATGATAATGCAGCTGGAGGAAAAAGGAATTAGTGATTTCAATTAGCCACATATGATATATATACATACATACATATTAATTGATATGGGTTATGCCATTTGTGAGTTAGATTATCACAAACGACATAACTCAATACTATGGAAGTTATAATTAAAAAAATAAAAATAAATTGAATTATAACAAAACATTATGTGATGTATAACTAAATAACTCTTGAATCATAATTAAAATAGTATCATAACCAGCTTTACAATATATCAAAACTGTTGGATCCAGCTCATAAGGAGGAAGAAGCTTCTCCTCATGTGAATGCATTGCCCAGCTTGTCCAGGAAAACGGCTGCAAGCCGCAAAGGTGGACGGATCACCACCGAAATGAAGATTGCAAGCTGGCTGGGTTTCACCTACTACCATTTATAGGTGTATATATATGGAGAGGCTGAGAGGAGAATACAACAACAAGAAGCTGTGAGCAAGAGAGCAAACACAGAGAGAATTGAGAGAGTGAGAGTGTATGTGAGAAAGTGTTCTGTAATCATTTTTCTCCGGATAATACATTACTCTCCGTGGACGTAGGCAATTGTCGAACCACGTAAATATTGTTGTGTTCTTGTGTGGTATTGATTTCTAGGATCCGATAGGCCTAACAAGTGGTATCAGAGCCATTTCGGGTGCGTTTCGGAACACAAACAGAGTGTTCTTCGAAACTGTCCAGAAATCGAGTTGCTCAAAATCAAATTTTGAGCACACCAGGAGGAAGGTCTCGAGGAGAGGAGTCCAGAACTGCAAAGAAAAGTTCCAGAAAAGACTACACGCGCCTCCACGTTCCACCCAAAGAAAGCGCGTGAGGAGAACGCGCCACACGCGCCTCCACGCGCCGATCAACAGACTACGCGTCAGAACCACACGCGCCACGCGCCATCACGCGCCGTCCGAAGGAAGAAGACGAGTGTGCTGCGCGTGTATATGACGTCATCCTGACGTCAGCGGAGCCAAGCCGGAGCCAACAAGCCGGTTGACCCAAGCCGTTGACTGGTGAGCCGAGCCGCGCCGATCAGCCGAGCCGCGCCAGAGATCCACGCCGTTGACCGCGCTGCCTGCGCCGTTGACCGCGCCGATTGACCGAGCCGTTGACGGGGAATCATCCGGTGCTTCGCAGGAGCACCTGATTCCGCAGATCTGAACCGTCGAAACTGTTTTGGCCCGATCTGAGCCATTCTGAGTCCGTTTTTGACGATCCAATAGTGTTTTTCGACTATTTGGAGTATTCCGGACACATCCGTACGGTCAGATTTTTCATTTGAAATTTTCTGTAAAAAGACAGAACACGATGGAGGCTTCTACATCCACTTCAGATTCTATGTTCAAGTTAACTCCTTCCAATTATGCAGTTTGGAGGTCACGGATGGAAGACATCCTGTTTTTAAAAGACTTGCATGACCCCATCTTTATAAAGGGGGTTAAACCTGAAGGAATGAAAGATGATGACTGGATAAAGATGAACCGCAAGACTATCGCTTGTATCAGACAGTGGATAGACCACAGTGTGTTCCATCATGTCGCCGAAGAGACAGATGCATATGTTCTTTGGACAATGTTAAACGACATGTACCAGTCAAAGACCGCCCGAAACAAAGCCTTGGTGATGAGAAGGCTAGTAAATCTGAAGTTGAAGAATGGTGTGTCCATTGCTGAGCATACCAGTGAATTCAAAAATCTGGTGAATCAGCTTGCAACCGTCAAGATGCGATTGGATGATGAAATGCAAGCGGTACTACTGCTCAGTTCTTTACCAGACAGCTGGGAGACTTTGGTGGTTTCTCTCAAAGACCTCTGCACTGAGAAGCCGACCATGAGTATGGTCACAGATGCCATGTACAATGAAGAGACAAGAAGGAAAGACATGGGAGGTAACCAGTTCCATAATCAGTCCCATGCTCTTGTCACAGAAGATAGAGGCAGAGACAGAGGTAAAGGAAGAAGTAGAGGAAGAAGCAAGAGTAGAGGCAGCTGGAACAGCAGGAGTAAATCCAGAGACAACAAAGGTCGAGGTAACTCCAGTTTCACTTGCTATCACTGTGGCCAGGAGGGTCACATAAAGAGAAACTGCCCAAACCGGAAAGAGAAAGGCCAAAGCAGTAAGTCAAAAGGAGATGAGAACATAACAGCCACAACAACTGATGAAATCCTTCTTGCAGTTGATGAAGAGGAAGATTGCCTTCACGTGGTTGACCACAGCTACACAGAATGGGTGATAGACACAGCTGCATCCTATCACGCTACTTCCCACAGAGAACTCTTCAGCTCGTACAACGCTGGAGATTTTGGCACTGTTCGAATGGGGAATTCTAGCTATTCGAAGATTGTGGGTATTGGAGACATTAGTATTCAAACTAATGTCGGGAACAAGCTGGTTCTCAAAGATGTGAGGCATGTTCCAGATTTGCGCCTCAATCTTATCTCTAAGCGCCGGACCGACTGTGAGGCTATACAAGTACATTCGGAAATGGCCGTTGGAAGCTGACAGGAGGAGCTTTGACAATCGCCAGAGGAGAGATGTCTTCAACACTGTATAAGACTCAAACGAAGAACTGTCTGGAAAGTCTTAATGCAGCAGAAGACAAGGAGTCACTGGACTTATGGCACAGAAGACTGGCTCACATGAGTGAGAAGGGATTGCATCTATTGGCAAAGCAATCCAGGATACCCTTATCCAAAGAGAGTGTCTTAAAGCCCTGTGATCATTGCCTTTATGGCAAGCAACATCGAGTATCATTCAGTTCAACGAGCAAGAGGAAAACAGAAGTGCTCAATATGGTATACTCGGATGTTTGTGGCCCAATCGAAGTGGAGTCATATGGCGGCCGCAAGTATTTTTTGACTTTCATTGATGATGCATCAAGGAAGTTGTGGGTGTATTTCCTGAAGACAAAAGATCAGGTATTTCAAAGACTTTCGGAGTTCCATGCAATGGTGGAAAGAGAGCGGAAGAAGTTGAAGTGTCTTCGCACAGACAATGGAGGCGAGTATACTTCAAATGCTTTTGCAGCATATTGTGCCAGTAGAGGTATCCGGCACGAGACAACAGTTCCCGGCACCCCACAACACAATGGTGTGGCAGAAAGGATGAACCGCACTATTATGGAAAGAGTCAGATGTATGCTCAAAATGGCAAAGTTACCAAAGTCATTCTGAAATTTGAAGCGCCAGATCTGACTGTTACCTCATCAGCAGTCGCCTTGATCCGTTGAATTTTGCGATACCTCAGGAAGTCTGGTCCAGAAGAAAGGTATCATATTCTCACTTGAGAGTCTTCGGGTGTAAGGCCTTTGCACACATCTCCAAGGAAAACAGACAGAAGCTTGATGACAAGTCCACTCCATGCATATTTGTGGGCTATTCAGATGCAGCATTTGGGTACAGGATGTGGGACCCAGTGAATAAGAAGATATTTAGGAGCAGAGATGTTGTGTTCCAAGAAGACCAGACAGTAGCAGATTTTGAGAAATCTGCAAAGTCTAGAGATGTCATCACTCCAGACTTATTTCCATCTCCCAAGCCATCACAAAATACTAGATGTGATGTTGTGCAACAAGAAGTGCCAGAGTTGCAGGATCCTATGCCAGAAATTGAGGATCAGGAGGAAAGAGATGAAGACCCAGATGAAGAGGGTATTGAGCAGGGGGAGCAACCCCCTCAAACAGAGGCAACTGGGTCTCAGTTGCGAAGATCTGGAAGAGCTGCCGTGCCATCAACCAAATATCCCGCTTCTCAGTATATTCTGATTACTGATGAGGGGGAGCCCGAGAGTTTTTCAGAAACCAAGAGTCATACAGAGAAAGACTGTTGGATGCAAGCCATGAAGGAGGAGATGAGTTCTTTGCAGAAGAACCACACTTATGAGCTTGTTCCACTTCCAAGAGACAGGAGAGCCTTGAAGAACAAATGGGTGTATAAGTTGAAGAAAGATGGAAACGGTAAACTATTACAGTATAAAGCTCGTTTGGTGGTCAAAGGTTTTGGGCAGAAGAAAGGAATTGATTTTGATGAGATCTTCTCCCCAGTTGTGAAGATGACTTCTATTCGAGTAACTCTGGGATTAGCAGCTAGCTTGAATCTGGAAGTAGAACAAATGGATGTCAAGACTGCCTTTCTCCATGGTGAGTTGGAGGAAGAGATCTACATGGAGCAACCAGAAGGATTTGAAGTTCAAGGAAAGCGAAACTTCGTCAAGCAAATCGAAGAAGAGTCTCTACGACTCAAACAAAGCGCCGAGACAATGGTACAAGAAGTTTGATTCATTTATGGTGGATCACGAGTACACAAGAACGGTGGCAGACCAATGTGTATATTTCCGCAGGTTTTCGGATGGAAACTTCATTATCCTACTGTTGTATGTCGATGATATGCTGATCATCGGACATGATACTACTATGATCAACAAGTTGAAAAAGGACTTGTCGCAGTATTTTGATATGAAGAATTTAGGCTCAGCACAGCAAATTTTGGGCATGAAGATTGTTCGTGACAGGAAAGCCAAGAAGATATGGCTATCACAGGAGAAATATGTTGAACGGGTGATTGAAAGGTTCAACATGAAAGATGCCAAGCCAGTCAGCACACCACTGGCCAACCATTTCAATGTGTCAAAGCGTTTGTGTCCCACAACCAGCACTGAAAGGAAAGAAATGGAGGCAATCCCTTATTCTTCCGCAGTAGGAAGTTTGATGTATGCAATGGTGTGTACCCGGCCAGATATAGCTCACGCAGTTGGCGTTGTGAGCAGATTCCTCGCCAATCCAGGAAAGGAGCATTGGGAGGCGGTCAAATGGATTCTTCGGTACTTGAAGGGAACTTCAAGGATGTGTTTATGTTTCGGGGGAGCTGAACCAATTTTGGAGGGTTTTACAGATGCCGATATGGCAGGTGATCTTGATGGTAGAAAGTCTACATCAGGATTTCTATTCACCTTTGCAGGGGGAGCTGTTTCATGGCAGTCCAAACTACAAAAGTGTGTTGCTTTATCTACAACAGAGGCAGAGTACATTGCTGCCGCAGATGCTGGAAAGGAAATGTTGTGGTTAAAGCGGTTTCTCCAAGAATTGGGTCTACAGCAAGAAGATTACAAGGTACATTGTGATAGTCAAAGTGCAATTGACTTGAGCAAGAATTCCATGTACCATTCGCGTACAAAACACATTGATGTCCGGTATCATTGGATACGAGAAGTGATGGAAAAGCAGCTGATGAAGCTAGTGAAGATTCACACAGACAAGAATCCTTCTGACATGATGACCAAAAGTGTCACCAGAGACAAACTGGAAGTTTGCAAGATTCTGACCGGGATGGACTTCAAGTGAGAAGTCAGCTATCCTTATGGGCGTGGAGGGGGAGAATTGTTGGATCCAGCTCATAAGGAGGAAGAAGCTTCTCCTCATGTGAATGCATTGCCCAAATTTTGTCAGAAAGCGGTGCAAGCCGCAAAGGTGGACGGATCACCACCGAAATGAAGATTGCAAGCTGGCTGGGTTTCACCTACTACCATTTATAGGTGTATATATATGGAGAGGCTGAGAGGAGAATACAACAACAAGAAGCTGTGAGCAAGAGAGCAAACACAGAGAGAATTGAGAGAGTGAGAGTGTATGTGAGAAAGTGTTCTGTAATCATTTTTCTCCGGATAATACATTACTCTCTGTGGACGTAGGCAATTGCCGAACCACGTAAATATTGTTGTGTTCTTGTGTGGTATTGATTTCTAGGATCCGATAGGCCTAACAAAAACTAACAGCACATAACTAACAACACATTAGAAGGTGGTTTGACAACACCACAAATAAGTATAGCTTATTTGTTATATGAGTTATCATATCAACCCTTTATTTTTTTACACGTATTTTCGTAAAAAGCAAAAAAGGTCAGTAAGCTGTACCCAAAGTACCCCTAGCTCATAACAAAATATACAAAGATCGTAACCAAAACTACATATATAATTTTTCAATTGATATATATATATATTTTTTTTTCATAGGAGTATATATACATATGTGGTTCTAATTTTAAAAATCTTTTTTTTATTTTTTATTTTTATTTTTGTTTTTGGTTTATGACCTGCAACATGGACATAGTGGGTTTGGAATTGAAAATCCTTGGGTCGATTCTATTAGCAAGGCGTGCGCAGTGCAACTTATTGGGATTTGAGAGTAAAATTATAAATCAAAACGTGAATGACATATTAATAAATAACCAAATCGTGGTTTAGATGGTTTGGACAATTTCAATTTGCTAGTTGCTTAAAAAATTATAAAACATTTGCATAATATAATACTAATTTGTATAATATTTTATATAACACTAACTAATTTTATATAACATTTTTCATATATAATTTATAACAAATTTCATATCGTAAATCTCCCTCACACTTACTTTTACTTTGATAATTCATTAGAGATAAAAAATAAAAAAAACAAACATATGTATTAACTATAGCAAATTTCAAAAGTGAATTATAAATTTTAAATTGTGGTTTAAACTAATCCGTAGTTAACCGGCGAATTGGTACGGATTGAGTAATATTTTACACAGTCCCAATATTTAGCTAAGAAGAGGCACTGGACGCGAGGTAAGGGGCGGAGAAAGCATAAAGTAGAAAAGAAGGAAACGAAAAAAAGAGTTGAACATCACATGTGCTGACTATCTAACCAAATATTATTGGCAACAAATGAATAATATTCCTAGAAAACATTCCCAGTTGAATACCGGCCCTAACCAAAAAAATGAAAAAATAAAAATGAAGTTGAAGCAGCCAATTCAGTTCTTATAGTTTGACAGATACGTATGCTGGAGTGCTAGTGCATAACTAATGCTTTTGTAGCTTGATTGTGAGCCTTAAATGAGTGATGACAGCTTCACCTTTGGCATGTTGTAGTACTCTCACTTTCCAAATATACTGACATTGAATTGGAAACTATGCAGCTTTCAGCTTTCCCATATTGTAGTTACTAAACCGCGTTAAATCGTCAGAGAATAATACACCATCTGGCGAAATGAGGCGGCGAAGAGCAAGTATAAACCGGGCCTGAAAAAGAGGGGTGGGGGGAAATTTCTTTGCTCATTCAGACGAGTTCAAATAGAGAAAGTTTGCACGATTGCTGGAAATGTTTTTCTTACCCATTGAAATCCCACGAGTGCACACCAGCAGCCTGGCAGACCGTATCCTCTACTGCTGACAAGCTGTCAAGGAAAAAATAAAAAAGATGAAAAAAAAAAACAAGTATTGTTAATGGCTTAAGTAAGTAGCTTAAGAGGTTGATGGAAGAGAAATTTATTTATTTGTTGGGTTTGTTCTCTTTTTGCTAGATTCATCTCATTTTGGGTGATTGAGGGACCCAAGAAAGAAATCTCATACCAACAGGAGAAGAGAGCCCAAACCGAAACACCCTGTCATTGTTAAACTAATAAATTTGAGATCCCGTCCTGCCTGCAAAACCAAAAACAGATACATTGATATGCCACAACACTAATTTCTTATGCAAATGAATGCTCTATTCTAGAGCACAGAATGAAGGAGAAACAACTAGACAATGCAAGATTCCCTACATACGGGAGGCAAGACCAGAAATTCATATAAGCTTCTTTCTATCCACACCTCAATTAGGACAATGAGATATTAATTCAGCCAAGCAAGATTGTAAATCATCGATATTTTAAACTTGTAGCGAGAAATGCATAGTCTGTTAGCACAAGCTAAACATTATGATCCTTTAGAATTGTAATTCCAAATCTGCTTTTCATTTACCAATATACAGAGTACAGAGGCTTCAGAAAATTTTTAAAACACCATTAGTGCAGAAGTCAAGGTAAAACATACCAGCAACGTTCCCTCAAAGCTGTGAGTACAGGGTGTCACACACAACGCAACAAAAAATGGAATCAACACTTTGTGCATCTGGATGAACAAAAAAACAAAGGACAAAATATTAGCAAAAACAAGAAAACAAGTTCCCAAACTTCCCGTTCGCACAAGTATGAACACAAACAGGTTTTAAACAAATAATTGCCATTCATGTGTATTTTATTTAAGATGATATAAGAAAAATGTCTTGATTAACAATTAATTGAGCTAACAACGAAACTAAACATATTACAATCTCATGTTAAAGATAAGTAACTAAGGATAACACAAAGATCTTTTTGTTTGAATGTTAAGACTTGTATCTCTATTTTTATTAATTTTTTTCTGGTTGAACCCACGGATTGGGTTGGAACTGAAATGAGCTAAAGTAGCACAAAAACAAGATATCATTGATACAGGTAAACGGACAAATCAGTAAATCAGCTGTTGGAATCCTGACAACCACACTAATGCTGCATTTCGTTAGGGAATTTGAAAAAAGACAGGGAAAAGATGTGTAAAACTAGATGAAACGTAAGTATATTTTATATACATTTCACATATTTTTTTTCTTTCCCTTTCTAAATTCCTTTTCAAATCCCTCAACCAAATACAACGTAAAAGAGCATATTAAGAAGTTGACGCTGCAATAGCTACATATTTTTATGAGGTTCTTTCCTTGTTACACGCCATTTTACCATTATAACAGAAAATATAAAAAAGGAAAATAACCAATTTGTCCTACTTTTCTTGAAGAAAAACCATTCAGTCCTATTTTGAATGAAACACTCCCACAAAGTCTTGGTTTTCCTATATTCCTTATATATCTCTCATGACATTTAAGAGAGTCAACATTTAGAACAATATTTCTATTGTGGATTCTGTTAGTTTTTTTTTTCCCCCTTTTAATGAGGTGATTGCTAAAACCAAATATTGTTATGGTTTGTCAGAACATTATCAGATTCTGTGCAATTTCAGTTGGATTCTAATTTTTAAGTCACTATTAATTTTTTGATGCATTATGTATAGATCTAGAAGTCCAAATCTAAACGTTAATATTCTATTTGGTTTTGAGATTTCAAAATAATTTTTAAGTTTTTAATTCATATTTTTTTTTGGGTGTACTTTTTAAATATTTTAGTATATATATATTTTTATACTTTTTATATCCACTTAATCTAGATATACTTAAAAAGTAAAAAAGTAGTGAAAAATCTTTAAAAACATTCACTAAATACTAAAAAATACAAAAAGAATATAAAAATTAAATACATTTTATTTTGTTCTGTATTTATTGAATTTTGTAAAAGTTTCTTCACAAATATTGCATATAAAAAATATTTGACTAAAATATTAAAAAATTTCACTAAAAAAATGCTAATTAAAAACGTAAAAACTGTTTTTGAAATTTCAAAAAACCAAACTGAGTGGATCTTGTTTATAATTTTTGAGATCCTATTTATGATTTTTTGTTGAAGTTGATGATCAAATTGTCAGTAGAAGTGTAGCTAATATCCATGGAAAGGGTAAAAGTCGAAGTATAGAATTAATGTAGTTTTGAACTATTTTGAAACAGTTTATTTAAAGTAGGATTAATGGTATTTCTTTGGGAAAACTAGAACAAACTGGTAGTATTCAAAATTAAAAATAACATGAAAAGAAAATTGAACTAACCTGCTGTATGACTTTTGGATCAGATGTGAAAATTCCAGGGAACAACAAAGGAATAGATGTTCCAATAGTTCCCAATATCAGTCCCAAAAATGCTCCGATGATCACCAATGACTTCAACAACATTCGAGCCTGTTAGGCAACATGAACCTTTAAGAGCATGTTTGGCATAGGAAAATCCATATAAAGACATATGTTGCGACTAGTAAATTTTATGCAGCAGTAATAATCATGTCCAAATTTATCATGCTGTCCAGTAACTAAAAATTAATTACTTACCCCCCAAAAAAAAAAAAAAATTTAATTGTACGCATACCACATGTTTCCAATGGAAAGCATGGAGGTCAAATTTGGAGTATAGGCCATATAGCATCAATATAAACAAGTGTGACTAACCTTTGCCAAACTTCGATTAGCTCCATACATCAACTCGGGCATGAATGATTGAGCAGTTTGAGAGAGAGGCTCACCCCATACCACACACATGCTGTACAATTGAATCAGGACCTAGAGTAGACGGTGATTTGACAGTAGAGTTGTACATTGGTTTGTTACAAATGAATGTTAAATCAAAGAAAAAAGAAGATCGGTGATGGGGAACTGTTGAATAAAACTAACCTGATGAGCAGCAACGGTGACTGTTCCCATAGATGTAGCAAAATAAATAATGAGAGAGTAAAATGCCACCTACATATCAAATTTTTTTAGATGCAGTGTAGTTATGGGTGAGCAGATACAGCAAGAAAATCAAAGTAAGAACGTGCGCACACCTTCGAACTGATTGTTAGAAACACTGGAGCAGCAAGTATGATTATTTGCGTAAGTTCACTAGGTGATGGAGCAGTGATAGCAAAAGCATTATATCCTTTGTCGTTCAGAGCTTGAATCATCATATAAGCTGAAATAACCTGAAACAGATTCTTGTGAGCAGAAAAACTGAAAAAAGAATGTACTAACTTGGGTGCATCAACAAAGGAAATATGATAAAGATGATGAAACAAATATATTAAATATTCATTCTGCATACTTGTGACACCATAGTCGCCCAAGCTGCTCCAGCAATACCATAGCCTAAATAACTGCATAGGATGACATGACCAATAATATTTACGGTACTAGCAACTGCCAGAGCCTTCAAAGGACCCCATGAATCTTTCATGCCAAGACTGTGCACCAGAAGAACATATCAGAATACATATATAGCACTAAGGAAAATTATTTACAAACAGAAAGTTCATACAAAAAATATATCTAGAATGACGTGTCAATGACATTTTTGAAATGGGTGTTGTAATTAGAAATGAAGGGACCAAACACATTATTCTGTATAGAAATTCTATACAAAAATTATGTTTGTCTATATATATATTTTTGGCACATGATAGGATGTTAGTGGGTTAGTACGTTAGATTACAATGAAAAGGCTGCAGTCGTTCCATCGACTCGAACCCTAAATCTCTGACATTCTCACTGTCCCAAGTGACAACTACATGGACCACTAGGCCAACTGCCCTGTCCCAAAAGCTTATGTTGGGAGTCAAACCCATACTGTCTTGTGTTTATAAAGTTAGAAAAAATGTCACTCTATTATAAACAACCGTCCTCATAGCTACTACTAGATGAAGCTAACAGAAGGGTGTCAGCTGAAACAATATGGATCCATCATTCTTCAACTATAGGACACAGTTCATTTATCTGCTTTAGATCTGCCTACATTCCTGCTAACAAAAATGTATAACTAATAAAACAAGAACGTGTGGAGCACAAAACATGTTTCAATGACAAAGGTTTATCTTATGTCTAACAAGCATAATATAATATGTTTAGATCCAAGTTCTTTTAAACTAAACTTTTGATATTTAAAAATAAATAATAAAAAAAGAAAGAAAGAAAGAAAAGTGGGAAAAGGCACTTGCAGCACACACGGACTTGAATGGAAAAGCTCATGACTAATGCTTTGCCATAGTGTGTCCGAATGGACAACACAAAACATGGTATGTCAAGTGTCAAGATTAAGCAATGGATAAATACTCTTCCAACACATTCAATGAATACAAATAATATCTTCTATAAGTAGCATTTGTGAATAATTGGTGGAAAAAAACAACATATTTGCACCTTGCACTCTGAGCAACCCATCCAACAAGGACTGCAGGCCATGCTAAGGCTCGAATCTACAAAACAAAATGGTTCAATTTAGCTAAGAAGTAACGGGAACATATAAAACAGAGAAAGATACGATAGTAAATATGTATGAAGAAGGATTCTGTTTAACAGATAGTTAAAGAAGGAAAATTTTACAGCAAAACATGATATAAACATCAATAATTTATAGCTAATGGTGGAGTGATGGTGCAGCTCTTGAATATTTGGAAGCCTAGGGTGAAGCCCGTGGTTTCGAAGGTGTTTTGGTCTCATAAATGTAATTGAAAGAATATCAACTCTAGTGCTACTCTTCATTTTTTACTAGCGAAAGTACTAAAAAGGCATACTCTTTATTTTACCTAACTAATTTTTCATTTATGTGATCCAACACTACTCTTTATTTTACATATTTATCCACACAAACTAGTTTAAAGAGCCTTCCAATGATCTCCAAATATAGCTAGCATGCAAGAATCTTGTCAAAATAGCTATCGTACTAGCTAGCCTTTTTTTTTTTTTGGGAAGTCGTACTAGTTAGCCTGTTAGAGTGAGTAAAATAGCATGAAACTAGTTATAATAGCTAACAAACCTATTTTAAAGAGCCCCTTGGAGATGCTTGGATTTAACTACTTAGTATTAGTAAGTGATCTGATTTTGTTTCTCAAGTAATATTAGAAAGGATTCCTAATTAGATTAGGGTTTTGGTCCAATACATGATGGTTTTGAGATTGTAATGGTAAGTTTTTTTAAAGAATATTATTGAGAGTAAACATGATGGCCATTTTGTATGTTTCCTTCCCTCTTCTTCTCTTCTCTTATTCTGTTCTCCATCATGGAGTCTACTTCCCAACTCCATGACTGACGTCAACAGGGTGAATTAGTTTCCTCTCCTAATAGGAAAGCAAAATAAAAAACCAACAATTTTTTTTCTGAAAAAGCATCCTCTATAAAAGCAACCTATTCTAATTATTTAAAAAAAAAAAAATCCAAAATATATTAATAATAAAGATCATTACATGAATCTTGAAGATCATAGGAAGAGTCAGCAATCATGTGACAAAGAACATAAAAGAGTTTACTTAATGGTAAATGAACCTGAACATATTTATTTGCAGCAGGTACAATATGCACATTCTTGGGGCCAGCAAAAGCTGGAAAATGTCATAAACAGAAAATTATCAGTCTCTGGATAACGACGCTAATGATGAAAAGATACAAACATGAATGACATTCTGAGGTAATCAGGTTATGCCACATGTCCTTTATATATAAAATGATATCATTTTTGAATGAGTATTTATTACCAGTTAGTGCCCATGCTCCCAGGAACCTCATAAAGAAAAACATCAATATGCCACAAGTCAACCCAACAAAGAGCAAAATGGATATCTGGTGTTGCACTTCCTTTTTATCCTGCATCAGTATTGACTAGTTAGTAGATGCAAACAATACAGTAAAGAGCCAATCTATCTCATTTGGTAAAAAGTGATGCTGCCAAGAAATTCAGTGTTTGGAGACAATGAAAGAAGACCAGCTTTGATAACATCTTGATTTAAAGCAACAGAAGTGCTCGAGTAAACAAACACACAATACCAAGGGGTAAAATTTAAACCTAGATAAAACACACCAAATAGTTTTAGAAAAATGCTTATGACAACCATGTGGGCTGTCAATAGTCTTAGTGGATGTGTAAAAATTGTATTGAAATTTGTAGAAAGACAGAAATATGTGAAATTATTTGGAGATGTGTGAAAAAATACATTGAGAGTCGAACTTTTTTTTCACATTTTGTTCCCCTTATCATTAGCATAATCCATAGTTATATCTGTACAGTTATTGGATATTCTCTCTGTTTTTTGGTCAATTCAAAGGGATATTGAGGAATGCGGATTCTGTTTTGTAAGGCGGGCTCATAATATGGTAGCACATGTTTTGGCAAAGTTTGTGGCTGCTGGGAATGGGAATTATACTTGGGAGGCCCTACCCCCTGGTGATGGCTGTGCTGTGTGATGTTTGATATTTTCTCTACCTTCTATCAATATGTCTACCTTAGGATTTTTTTTTTAAAAAAAAAGAGGCAACAGAGGATTTATAGGAGTGTCTTGAGCCTGTCTCAACAGTTTGTTGTTTATGCACCCTCATGTTTCGTTTTTGTCAGTGAGCTTTGCAACATTAGAGGCCTTTTTAGGCCATATACAATGTGAATGTAAACTAGTGATTATGAATTAATGGTAGAGGAATTTTGCAGAAATAAGTCGCCAATAATTGGATGCAGAAGCAGCATCCGCAGCAACTACACGGGGGCACAATCAACTGCATTCAGTAACTCATCAAACACCTTAGTCTGCTCAATTTATATATTTTATAAAATTTATGTCATCAATGACATATCAAAACAAGAACATCATATTTTGATGTGCACTAAGGGTTAGTTTGGAATGTTCTAAAAAAGTGCACTTTTTGAATTATTGGGTTATATGGGTTGTGTTTGATGTGATGTGTTAGAGAGGTGATGTGATTTAAATAAGACGATGTAACTTAAATAGGATAGTGATTTTTTGACTTTTTGTATTATCTAGTAGATGCCAAACTTGGCCTAAATAACATTGTCATTTTTATTAACTCCACAAAGAAAGATGACCGATTAAATTCACAGTCTTCCAATATTTCTACAGAGAAAATAAGGCAAAAAAAGAGTGTGGGGGTGGGGGTGGGGGGGGGGGGGGAACATTTTTTTGCTAGGTATGAACTTACGCTATGTTTGGATTGTGTGATTTGGAGAGAAAAGAAAAGAAATGGAGAGATATACATTTCTCTTACTTGTTTGGATAACCTAAGTGGAGAGAAATGGAAAGAAATTGAGAGAAATGGAGAGAAACTTATTTCTCTTATAAGCCTCATTTTCAATCTTCCCAAAAGTGGAGAGATTGGGAGAGAAAAGAAACCACTATTTTCATAATACCAATTTTGTCCCTATAAAAATAAAAGAAATAAAATGATTGAAAATATAAAAAGGTTATTTTGGTAATATAACATAAAATAATTTTTTTTCTTTTCTCTTAATGAAATCTAACCAAACAAGAATGAGAGAAATTATAATCATTTCTTTTCTTTTATTTCTTCCTTGTCCAAACAAAAATGAGAGAAATTACAATCATTTCATTTCATTTCATTTCTTTTCTCTTATTACTTAAGTAATCATTTATTTTCTTTTCTCTCCTGGGTTCCCAAACACAGTGTTATTTTCGGAGAAAACAAATTTTCGGAGAAAACACCACAATTCATTAAACATATATTATAAAAACAAATGTAATCCATGATATGATAGTCAAAAGAATAACAGCTTTCAACAATTAATCAACAGACTAACCCTTTTGGCTAGGGACGTAGCGACCATATTTGAGGTAGCAATTGAAAGGAACATAAATACGTAGCTCATATTATCACACAGCACTGTCCCAGGCCCTGCCAATACAATACAACACACAACAACAATTCAAAGTCAAGTCAAACCAAACCCATCCTTCAAACACAATACACAATGAATCACAGCTCAAAAAATAAAATAAAAAACATAAGTGCAAAATGTTAATGACTAATAAATTAATGTTATCTTATCTTAGGAGTAATACTATACAAATAAATAATTTTTTAACAATTTAATTTAGAAACTGATGTGACAGTTGAATGGTTCTTATCATTTAATTCTGAAAAAACTAATAAATTTTAGGATAAATTACAAATACATCCCTTGAGATTTGCTTAAAATACGAATTGCCTCCTGCGATTTGAAAAATTACAAATATCTCATTGTCAGAATTTTTTATTTAACAGAATTAATTAAAAAAGTGAAATTTCTAACTGTTCACCTATATAATAATAAAATTATCTGAATTATTAATTGAAATAAAATTTTAACATTATTAAAAACTGTTAATTAACTTGATAATTTATTAATAAAAAGACCTATTTGTCATGAAATTAGAAACCTTACGGGGGCATAATGTAATTTTTAGAATCACAAGAATAATTTGTAATTTAAATAAACTTTAGGGAATGTATTTATAATTTTCCCTAAATTTATAAACTTTTGCCATGTCATAATCAAAGGTTCTTGATAACAAGTGACTTTAGGTCCAAAAAAAAAAAAAGAGGAGAAAAAAAACTGACACACTTTTTATTGAATATAAAACATTTTAAACAAAATTCAATACACTTTTCATTAGAATCAAAAACACTTTTTAACTTTCTCACCTATTTCCAAGATACTTTTCACCTAATCTCAATACTAAACAATGCATAAGGTGCTCATTAGTATGTCCTCTAATGAAATTTTAAAATGTGAAATAAAAAGCCACTTCAATCAATAATATAATAGCCGGTCAAAAAAAAAAAAATTCAATAATATAATAGGTTTGACATGAGTGAGTTTAAGAAATTTAAAAAATTTGTTAACTATTATAAGGGAAATTCTATGGCACACATACACACCCTTACGACCTTTGTGTCTTTAGTTATGAGCTATTATGTTATTAGTTATGACTCATTGTAATATTAGTTATGATATTATTTTGTTTATGATTCAAGAGTTTTTTTTGTTATACCTTATGTGATGTGTGATTATAGCTTAATTATTATTTTTTATATAGTTATAACTCCTATAATATTGAGTTATGCTATTTGTGACAATCTAAGAAGTACAGATACGTCAAAATAGGTGCCGTAGTGCTGTCGAATACGGAGACACACCAGGGAGACGTACATTTGGCTTGTCCCTTTAATTTTATTATATTTTTGCAAGGAACACGGCGGGGACATGCTGATGGCATGCGTGTCCAAATCTGAAAACATAGGGGGACACAGTGACTCGCCAAACGGCAAGTCCCTTTAATTTTATTATTATTATTATTTTTTTTTGCTGGGGACACATCAGGGACATGAGTGTCCAAGTGTAGATGATCCATTAATTTGTTTAAATGTAGTGGTTTATATATTAAATTTATTCTCAAAAATATATATATTGAATTAATGTTACTTTTTATTAATTTTGATTGTTTGATAACATAATATTAAACATGACAAATATAAATAAAAAATAAATAAATTTCCGTGTTCCCCGCGGTGTCCATGTCCATATTTTTTTAAAATCACCGTATTCCCTATCCGTATCTATATCCGTTTCTATACTTCATAAGTGACAATCAAACTCACAAACGGACATCATTATAATATTACTTTTTAATTTTAACACGTATCATTTCAAATCCAGGACGTTTTTGTTGCATGCTACATTATTTTATAGAACATTATTATAATATATATATATATAGGGGTAAATTACACTTTATTCTCTTCAACTATCACAGCTTTTCACTTTACTAAAAATTGATATAATGTATCACTTTCATCTTTTGAAAGTTTTAAATCTAGCTCTTATGTCTCTATGATGTTAACAAAACAGACGGAGAATGTACATGTAATATGCGCACATATGACAGATCTTTAAAAGGTATTTTCATTATAAATATGACATGAGCACATTACATACACTTTTTTGGTCTGTTTTATTAATAGAATGGACATGTAAAGATTAGATTGAAAATTTTTAAAAGACGAAGAGGTACGTAGTATCAATTTTAATTTAAGAAGGTAAAGTAAAAAATGGTGGTAATTAAAGGAGGTAAAATGTAATTTGCCATATATATATAAGGTAATGCTATATACAAGTTATATAAATATCATAACTAAATCCCCTTCACTCATAATTAAAAAAATGGGTATATGATGTGTAACGCCACAATAGTTCATAATTAAAGACCACAAGGTTTGTAACTGGGCATATATGTATAGATATATACATTTATAATTGTAAAAAATATTGCTTTGAGTACTAGTATTTTGCATTACCTAAGGCCGCAAGCTCAAGAGAACTTCCCTGGCCAATGACAGCAGTGTCAATGAGGCTCATCAACGGCCCACAAATCCACAACCCCGTAGCTGGTCCAGAAAACTTGACAATCTCTAAAATCTGATCCCAAATGCTACGATCTCCAGCGAACTCTTGTCTTTCCGGCGAAACCGCCACCTCTGTTTCCTCCGGCGTCTCTTCAGGTTGTGCAAAGGGCGAATCAGAAGTGATCTTTTCGACATTTTCATTTGCAATTTCGGGGTCTTCGCTCAGAATTCCTTGGCTTGGACTAATGCAACAAGTTATCAGTCGGCTGCGGCGGCCGGAATATGTTGCCGGAGAGATTCGAAGATTTGCCGAGATTCGAGAAGAACTTGGGCGGAGATTTTTTGAAGAGGAGAGTAGATGGGATGTGCAATGTGGTTTGAATATGGGGTTTCGAATTGGAATGTGGTAGTGGCGACTTAGGGTCTTAAGATCCATGTTTTAGCTTTCTCAGCTATAATACTCTATGCTATGGCTGAAGACAAACAGAGAGAGTGTGAATGAGAGAGAGAGAGAGAGAGGGGAATTTAAACGGGCTTGAGCCGAGTGAAGGATTCGCGGTAATAAAAATAAAAGGGTTTGAGCAGAGTGAAGTATTCGCGGTAATAAATAACAGTCACAAACAGACACACTACGAGCGAGTACTTGGCCATATATGATAATGGCGTTTTTTTTTTTTTTTTTTTTGGGTAAAACAGATTTTAATTATAATTTATGTGGTTATAGATTATGATTTTAATTAGAAATTGTTAATTTATTTGATGCAACTACTGAATTATAGAATTAAATTATTGAGTAGAGATTGATAAATAAGTTGTGAAATAATTTTTTCATGTATAAATTTCATTTTTACTTCTGTTAACAGTAAATTGAATTAATTATTATTTTTTTCTTATTAATCTATACTTTGCCCTTTTTCTATTTTAAAGAACCCAAAAAAAAAAAAAAAAAAATTTCTAAGGGTATAATCATAAATTAATATATCTACCAAAAAAGTTAATAATCAGTAATAGGGGGTGGATAATTTATCAGAATCAGTTTTTTTTTTTATTAAAAAAACTTATGTAATCATAAACTGTTTGGAATAAATTTAATCAAATAATTAAATATATTTTTTAAAAAAGTTAGCCAATTTAATCCACACCAAACACCCCTAATATAATTTTAATTGCTAATATTCATAAATAAACTTTGTAAAAAAAAAAGAAAAAGAAAAATAAATTACAAATACACCATCTGAAATTTACTAAAAATACTAATCACCTCTGTAGCTCTAAAAATTACATCATACATTTTAAAATTTCTCATTATGTAACAAATAATCCTTTTCATTAATAAACTTTTAAGTCAATTAATGTTTTTAAACTATACCAACCATAATCCGTTCTATCTACTAATAAAGCTTAGATAGTAATATATTTCAATTAATAATCTTGATAAATTTAATACTATATAGATAGATACATAACAACTTTTTTATTTTATTATTATTATTATTATTTTTTTGTGAATTCTATTAAATAATAAATTTTGATAAGGGGTATTTGAATTTTTAAAATTACAGGAGTAATCTATATTTTAAGTAAACCCTAATGGTTGTATTTGTAATTTACCCAAAAAAAAAAAAAAAGACCAGAGATTTACCCTTGTAAATCTTGAGTTTTTAATTTGGTCAATTTAAATATTAATCTTTTTACTTATTTTCAATCTAGGCCATCAACATGTTTTCGTTAAGTAAAACTGATAGAAAAATAATATTTTAATTATTAAGCTAATGTGTGCACATAAAATGTCTAAAATATTTTTTTCGTTAAATTTAATGACTAAAATATCATTTTTTTTTCCTATCGATTTTACGTAAAAAAATAGATAAATAATTTAGATCGAAATTAAAAATTTAAGATTTAAATTGATAAAATTAAAAAGTTATTTTATTATAATGATGGAATTATGATTTTTTAAATAATATTTTTCATTTTCCACTCAGGCTTCTTTGAGACTCATCAAGGTTCTTTGAGACTGAGGGTTATTTTCGTAATTGGAAAACTAGTCAAAAAGAAAAAAAAAATTAGTACAAAAAAGTCGACACTTCTGTGTATTCTTTTGTATATCTTTTCATTAAAAAAAAAAAAAAATCAACTAAAATAGTCAAATTTTCAAAATAGGTCTCAATAATTATTTGAAAAAAATTACCTATAAGTGAAATTTATCTGTAATTTTTCTTAAAATTTACACTACATTAAAATTTTTCCTAATTATTTGGAGAAATTATATGCAGGTAGGAATTGGAGAAAAAAATTATCAACATATAGAGGGATGAAAGTGACACTTACACCCCCATAACCTTTCATTTGTACCTTATCATAAACACACTTGTATTTACATATACATATAATTTTTTTCCTCAATTCCAACTTGTATGTAATTTTCCTAATTATTTTGCCATGTGTGAGATGAAAGAATTTATGACTAAAATTTGGGGGGACAAAATCAACACCTGGCGCCAAAAAAAAAAAAGGGGGCCAACGCACTGCCGAGTTTCCAAAATCAGCACGTGACCAGCGTCTATTCCATGAGACTCCTCCAACCACAAAATGAACTCTACAAATAATAATAATAAAAATAAGTTGCATTATTTTCTTTTGAAATTAACAAGAAAATAATAAAAAATAAAAATTTTAACTTAATATTTAAATTTTTATTAGTTATACATTAGTCGTATGAATAAAAAAAAATAAGTCATCTCTTTTTATATTAAAATATATATTTTACCATAGTATATCACATGTGATGTGCACTGATTCGATGATGTTAATCTTACTTAAATAAAACTTAATGTAAAATTGATAAGATTTATGTTTAAATATCGACAATTGTGTGTATAATTTACCTAAAATAAAATTAAAAAATAAAATATTGTTGAGCAGCAACTGTATTTCAAAGGAAAGGCTAGTCCCTGTGTGTGAATGTGGTTGTGTCCGCCACTGCTAGCTTTGACCCTCTCAGTGACACTTTCCTTTCTTTAAGCTCAGATATGAGTGTGAAAATAGTTATCTGCCTTTCAGCCTCTTTAGTTAGCTAGGCTCGGCTCAGTGCTTCTAAGTTTGGAGGCAGACTGGGAGATGCATGTTTGACTAATCATAATACGGGTTTATTTTATTTTGCATCTATGAATTATTATTAAATTATTTAATTTTTTAATTATCAATTAAATTTATTAAAATTTTAAATTATATAAATCAAAGTCTATTTACTTTTTAAATTTTTGATTAAATCTATTAAAATAGTTATTTTCTGAAAAAATTAGAAAAATAAAATATAAACAAATAAATATTATAAATTAGTAAAATACTCTACCTAGTTAAGATTTATTTCAAAATAACATTCCATTTTTATTATGTCTTTAAAAAGTGAACGCCAATTCTTCTGGTAAATTTTCTTTATATTGGTAAGAGTAATTGTTTATAATATTTTCTTATTTATCTTCTACAATAGCTACTTATTTTGTCTTTATATAAAATTATATGTAGAATTTCCATTATTACAAAATTAATTAAAGGTCACAGTTTTTTTACTGTGATCTTAAACTTTCAATATCAATTTTTTTAAACTTTCAATCTCAATTTGTTTGTGTAATTTTTTCATTACAGTTTTTAACCATGATAAAAAGTTTAAAAATCTAAGATAAAATGTTAAAACTGTGAGTGATAGTAACAATAAGATCTTAGTTTTGAAAGAAATTGTGACTATTTGTCAAGTTGTAATCTCAGTTTTTACAAAAACTATGATATTTTTCTTAACATACAATCTCACTTATTTAAAAAAATTGAGATGTTTTTCTCAACATATTTTCTCACCACTCAATTTAGCTATTTGATATTTTACTTAGGAGGAGGATCTCCTCCAGATTGGACTGGAGGGTGTTATTTGGGCACGGTCCTGTTCCGATGATCCGAGCCATTCATGTTGTCGAGTATTTTGTATTTTTCATCTACAAAAAAAATTAGGTCAATCCAATAATTATAACTTGTTCAATTTATTGCCTTTGTCACCAAAAAAAATATTTGGTTTATTTTTAAAAACACAATTATTATCTATTTTTTTAGTGAAAATTTAAACAAGTTATAATAATTGGAGCGATCTAATTTTTTTGTGGACGAAATACACGAAATATTCAACAAAATAAACAGTTTGAATTATTGAAATGGAACCTATGATGTGCCTCACATGCCCAAACAACATAAGACTGGAGGGGATCCATCTCCTTCTAACCATTTTTTTGGCAATAATTTTATTACCAAAATAAAAATAAGTACAATGAGCTTAAGCCACAAACCTATAATTTTATTACCAAACTAAGATGAATTTATCACAACTCAACGTACAACTTGAAACATAAGGCAAAATCTAAATACAAATATAATAAAATATTTTGAAGAAAACCTAAAAAATTTGAAAAATCAAATAAACTTAGAAGTGGCTCCTCTACAGTCTGAAAGCCCCCTATGTGGCAAGAATCATCATCAAGGCCATCAATGAAAAGAAAAGTACAAAACAGAAAAGAAAGGAATAGGGAAAATGTTTACAAAAATGATTTGTCCCCCTAAAAATAATCCCCCTAATCCCCCTAATTTTCATTTTTGGAAACTGTTTTTTTTTTTTTTTTTTTACTTGATTGGGCATTTCGGGGGATTCGGGGGCCCTCATTTTGGGGGTCCCAGCACTGCCCAAATGTTTATTGCGGTCCAACTACAACATTAAGATCCTCTAGAATGATCTCTTACAGTGAAGGAAATGAGTCCGACACGTGTCCCACTAATGGAACTAAGAGTTGTGATCAATCCCTCACCAAAACGATGCCGTTTTGGTGGGGAAAATTTTTTTTTCTTCAAAAAAAGAAGAAAAAACATGAACAGATGAGAAGAGAGAAGAGAGAGATTGTGCGTTTCCACACTATATTGTACCAACTCGTTATCCTACATCGAAAGAGTCGCAACTTAATTTTAAGGAGAATTAAGAAACATTTAACAATGAAAACTACACAAAAGACCTGGTCCATCACAACCAAATAATAAAGGTTCCTAATCAAGTGATTCGCCTCTACTAATATTCGATTTTATAAAGTTAATGATTAATTATTTCACATAATCCATTATTACACCCTAAATCTTTACTAATCCTAAAACTAGGTGATTTGAAAAAATAAATATTATTCAATTTAGATATGATGAATAAAGCCATGTTTTCCACCAAAAAATATATTTTTCATCAAAAAGATATTTTTAAACACAACGGCTATAAACAAGAACTAAATCAAACAATACTTAAGAAAACATTCAAAACAACCAATTTTGCATGAAAAACACCTAACTTGCATTAAAAACAATGCACAAGACAAGCAATATGCAATGAAAAGGTGAGAACTTACCCTGATTCCACCACCAACCGTCCAACCATGCAAAATATGATTAAAATAATATACAATGCCATAATCATGCTACTATACATACAATATGCAACCTAAGCTTGGTTTAAAGGGTTATAACATGATGAAAATCCTACGTGATTCGTGATTAGATTAAGATAACTTATTCCAAATCCCAATAATTCAAAACACTCAACTTAAAATCATCAAGCACTTACAAGAGTGATTTTAGTTTGTTTGTTTTTAAGAATAAACAATAAATTGACACAAACGATTTTTTACGTGGAAAAAACCACAATTGAAGAACCTTCAATTGTAATAAAAAAAACCACGGGCAAACCGCCACTGATCAATCCACTACTGAAGAACTAAAAGATTACAAAGATATTACACAAATTACCCAACACAGTCAATTTGTCCTCGAATCTTCTGTAACTCTTTTTCCACGTCTTCGTCACGGAACTGATCAATCTTGAAGTTGATTCCACAACTTCTCTCGTCGAATTAACAACTACGTAAAGTATCAAACGCCTTTTGAAACTCTACGTGATAACCTTCGGATTCCACCGAAGAGAACTCTCTTGAATATGTAGTACCAAACTCTTTGATGTATGAATCTCAACTCATAAGTTTAGAACTCTCTTAAGAACATCAAAGAAAACTCACAAAACCTCAGAAGAAAACTTCAAACCAAAACCCTAGAAAACCCTAAACAAGATCTAGAAAAGTAATCCTTGAAAAAGACCCAACTTGCGAATTTATAGAAACTATCTTCGCGCGGTCCGCTCGAGCGGAGACGTCAAAATTTGTGATTTATATAGCCTTCCGCCGGCGTCCATTGCCCTTTCGGCGAGCGGGAATCACACCATCCAAGATTTGTTCATCTTTGCAGAGATGCTGAGGACTAGCAATCCCGCCGGCGTTACTTTTCGCCGAAAGGGAACCCAACTGGAAAACACCGAAAGCTTTATCAAATTACAACCTTGGTTTTGATTCACAGATTTTGACAACAAAAGGTCCTAACACATGATATTACTACAAATAAAGCAAATAACACATACAAATCTAAACAACTACTATATAATGATTGCTTAAACCAAGTTATGTGCATGCAAATATGAAAGCTAAACTACCCTAAACATACTGTTTACATAACTTAAACAAAACATGCAAAATAAAGTGAAAACATGCAAGATAACCACCCCCACATGATTCTTTATGCTATACTAATACCCTAGCTATGATTAGATACTAAAAATAAGATTAAAAAGCTATTGGAATTAATTAAAAACAGTGACTTACCCACTAGTTTGAAAGAAACCAAATAGCACGTGAAGAACGACTTAGTTTCCTTACTTACAAGCTTCCCTAACCTTAGATTCACTTGAGGATGTTAAAAGTTGCTGCTAGGGCTTGGTATTTTTAGATTTTAGGGTTTAGGTTGTAGGAGACAACTCTCTTTCTATCACAATTCTCAAGAATTGGCTAGAAACTTCAATCCCTTGCAAAAAAAGGGGATAGGGGTCCTATTTATAGGCTTAAGAGAAGCTTAGGAAACATTCTAGGTTGTCCTAGGGTTCCTCCATTGTATTCTTCTTGTGCCTCTCAAAGAAATTGAATTTAAAACCAAACCAGGGCGGTTGTGCGGTCGTACGACCTGTAATGCCCTGAAATTAAAGACAATAAACCATAAACCATATTCATTAAATAACAACACATGAATAAGTAATTATCTTCCATTAGTTCCAATTGATTGCCCAAAAGAGTAACATATGCAAATACACGTTCACAAGTTTTACCCTCAATTTATAGCATATGTTACATAATAGAGAAATAGAATGAAAGTTGAACAAATAAGAAATGCCTTAAATGATTACAGCTTTCTAAGACAGTACTTGGTTACAAAAAAATAGATTTAAATCTAATACAGTTAAAGCCCTAGGCTTGTATCAGATAAATACAACAAAATAAACAAAATGAAGGTCTTGCTTCCAAGTCCTCCGAAGCTATTGCCTTGGCGGAGACATATCATTAGCACCTAAAAATAGTTTTCCCACTATAGCTGGTTTTTCATGCTCCTCGGAGGGTTTTGGTCTCCTTGGGTACGATTGCCCTACAGTTCGGACTCTCGTGGTTCTGAATTTGATTTCAAAAGTGCAATGTGAAATAGAAAAACAAATGAGAGTTCAAATCCGGCAAATCTTAGACAATCCATTAATCATCAAAGATGTCAAACACGGACTACATTTCTAGATTTTAGAGTCTCCACTTAAATATTTTTGAAAAATTTAGGAAACCCGTGACTCGTGCCAAAGGCTACTTGTCCGTCATAAGGTCATGAATTGAGCACCCCACTCACCCGATCAAAGATTGGCCTCTACTAAATCATGATGTGAATTTTACGGACATTATATGCTCATGTTCTAATTATTAATATACTAACATTACTATGTGAAGCAAACATGTATAGATCACGTCACTTATTTTGGAATGCTTTGATTTCATGCTTTCTTGAAAAGAGTTTTCTGAATATGTGCAATTCAATGGAAAAGCGAGCTCATATGTTCAATAATCAAAGTTATTCCAATCTAAGCACAATAGCCTCCATCCACAGGCATTCATAGAGATATTTCAAGTAAGCAGGTAGACTCATGATAGTATGCTCGACATGGCAACACAAATACATATGCGATATGTTAAAACAAAAATGCTCACCTAGTACTCAAACGAGGAAGCCAAGGAAAAGAAGGTAGTTAGGAAGATGCATGATCCTAAAGAAATGCAAAATGGATAATGCAACACATTCACATATACAACTACTTGATTTGGCTATGAACATATGGATCCACTCAAAGCATGCGTTAACGCACGTATTCAAGTAAGAAATAATCAATGATATCAAGTATGATGAGCCGAACCCTAATGTATACAAAAATGGATACAAATCATGGTAATGATAAAAAAAAATATGATGCTTTGTACAACCACAGTAGGCATGTAAATAAAAGGAAAAAAGAAATGGGGGTTGGAAGACATACAAATATTACAAATTTGCCATTGCATAAGAGGGTTTGAATGTCCTAATTAACTAATTATTACAAACACAAAGGAATGAACTAATTAACTATTTACTAACTAATTATTTAACTAATTATTACAAAATATGAATCTCAAAACTACTAATTTAAAGGACTTGAATGAGAGGCGGGGAATCGTGTGCGCATGAGCAAGAACATCTCTCTATTTGTTGCCAGATGTTGCCCTATACATAGTTAGAAAATAGTTTTGTTTTGGCCGCAAGATTTGCTCTGCTTTGTTGGAAAATCACCACTGCCGTACAACATGTTTAGCTGGCCGGCCTGATGAGATGGTCGACCGGCCACTGTTTCTGAGGAAAACCCTACTACAACAGAATTAGAACATAGCAAGACAGAGTGATTCCAAAAGATATTCATCCTTCCTGCTCCCTCCTATCATGAAGACTTTCAAGAAGAAAGTAGATTTACTTCACAAATCATCAACTATTGCAAATTTGTTGCATGGTGATCTCAGAAGCAATAGGAAAAGGCTTTACTAAATACAACAACAAGAAGACTATTTTACCTACTTCTTTCCTATCATGAAGTCACTTCAAGGAAGAGATGGACATACTTCACAAGGTGTACAACAATGGCATGAAAGTAAGAAATTTATAGCTAGTTAAACAAACTTGTGGCGGGGTGACTAAGCCTAAGCTCCAATCCTCCCATGACCACAAGGTTCCAAGATACATAAGGAAAGCTATAACAAAGTAAAACGATCAACTCAAACGAATTGGCTGCCATATCCTAAACACGCCAAATCCGTGAGGACTTACAACAATACAACTATAGTATTCAAAGCATAAATTAACACATTAAGCAGCCCACAAACAATACACAACAATGCTGAAAATCAGTTTTAGAAGGTGGAAAAAGTGAGCAAAAATGGAATAAAGCCAAGAGGTTTCACCTAGAAAACAAGCCTAAGGAAGGGTAGCTAACCCCTCCACTTTTGGTAACTCTAAATCACATATTTCAACCCTAAAATACTTTATGAAAAGACAGGAAAAAGAGAGAGAAAAAGTGATGAAAGAGAGTTCAAAGATCAATCTCTTGAAAAGAGGAAGAGCTTCGTGATTCACAAACTTCAATCTAAACACTCTCAAGTATCTGAAATCAAGCTCAAAGCTTCAGCAAAAAGCTTCAAGTTTGAGCTTCAATGGTGTATCTATAGTGTATCTATATTCAAGAAGGTGGAGGAAAGCTTTGGGCAACTGTCTAAGCCTTTGGGAAATTGTTCTAACCCTAAATTCAGAGGGAAGGTGCTATATTTATAGAGTTTCAATAGCCTTTCAACGGAAATATCTTCAAAAGAGAGCAGCTGACCAAATCTCATGCATTGGAGTGGCCTGCTGCTGCAAAATATATGTTTTGCTAAACATGGCCAACTGGCCAAGAGGATGACCGGCCGGCCAAAAGAACGTGTCCTACCAGTCATTTTTTGGTCTTGCAGCTTTTTGAGTGATCAGGCTAGAAAAATAGGTTTTGGTCCAAATAGGGTGCAAGGTTTTAGGTTTGAAGCTCAAAACTGAATTCCTTTGCTGAAGATTCAAAAGATTACACAGCAAAATATTTCATCATTGAGTGTTTGGAATGAAGCACCCAAGTCTTAGGGGTAGTAAAAAATGGGGTGTCTACAGTTGGCCTTATTTGACAGAGCTCGAAGTCATAAAATGACATAAGTGAATGTTAAAGACCCTTTGATGAGGCCATAAGACTTAGGACAAACAAAATGCAAATACAGTTGGTTAAACTCGAAAGCTGCCTACGTATCCCTTTGTGAGAAACCAGCGTAGTTCAGGGACATGATACAAATAATATTCAATGCAATGCAATAATTGAAACCACAAACGAGCATACCGCCCGAAAATCGTAAAGATGAGAAGGGGGGATAAGCCAAACTACACATCACATAGAAAGGGTGAAAAAAATGCAAACCAAACTACGCTTAGCGTAGAATGGGTAAAAGATGCAAGCCAAACTACGCCTTGCTCAGAAATGATAAAAAAAAGCAAACCAAACTATGCTTCGCATAGAAAAGGGAACATACTCCAATCACGTTGGAATTGTGAAAGGAGGAAGAGCAAATTCCAAACACGCTGAAATCGTGTGAGGAAGGATATACTTTAACCACACTGGAATTATGAGAAGATGAAGAACAAATTCCAAACACGTTGAAATCGTGTGAGGAAGGATACACTCTAACTAAGCTGGAATCTTGAAAAGAGGAATAACAAATTCCAAACACCCTTAAATCGTGTAAAGAAGGACACACTCTAACCATGATGGAATCATGAAAAGATGAATAACAAATTCCAAACACACTGAAATCATATGAGGAAGGACACAGTCTAACCACGCTGGAATTGTGCGAAGAGGAAGAACACTCTAACCACGCTGAAATCGTGAGAAGAGGTCTTGAAAAAATCACTCAGGGTCGCGTTCCTATACGCCCTGAGATAAAAATCGCTCGAAAACGCGTCTCACACGTCCTAAGAAAATTGCTTAGGGTCGTGTTCCTGTACGCCCTAAGATAAAAACCGTTTGGGAATGCGTCTCACACGTTTCAAGAGAATTATTCAGGGTCGTGTTCCCGCACGCCCCGAGATAAAAAAATCGCTCGGGAACGTGTTTCACGTGTCTTAAGAAAACTGCTCGAGAACATGCCCCTATATGTTCTGAGAAAAGCCCAGGGGACAATGATCCTAAACGCTTTTCAGCGTAAAAGGATAAACAATACAAGATAACGTATGATGCAAATGGATGCAATAGGTGTGATAAACGATGTGGTATATATGACAAGCAATGTAGTGGATAATGTTTAGGAAATGCAATAAACAAACAAAGCGGCGTTTTAGAAAGCACCTCATGGGGTGAATGGCGACGAACCGCTCTATTCTGAAGAGAATCTCCCTCTTGTGTTTTTCAACCTTCTACCTCCAACTCATAGTTCAAAGGTCTTCAAATGTTGACAAGGGGTAAATCGCCATATGGAAACCACGAATATTGCCTTTCTCTCTGGTCATATTCAAAACTTTCCCTATTCTCCAATGGGATGACAAACTAGGTTGATTCAGTATCCAGAATTGAGGCGCATACACACTACCTCAACCTATGGGGCTGTCATACAGATTTCAAGTCAAGGATACACCCCTAGGTATTTAAACCAAACTTTAGTCTCGAAAATTCCAAACCTTTGTGTTCTAGGCACTGTCATTTAAACTCTAGTTTCCACCATCTCAATTAGTCTCCTATGAACTCATTGCAAATACAGTCAAGACGCCTCTGGTGGAGAATGGTGTTCAAGGAGATTGCTTTGATAAGTACTCTGACTTAAAGCAGACTTGAGCTCAAGGTTGAGGTATACTTATACTTTGGAGAAATGGCGAGACCTGAAAAGGTGCATTCAAAATACAATCTCTGAATTTTTTGAAGTTGAAACAAACTCAGATACTCCAATTTTCCTTTTTGCTTTTTGTAGCTTACTTTTCGTGCTCTTTTTGGAAGACGAATAGCCCTACAGTTCGGACTCTCATGATTTTGAATATGATTTCACAAGTGCAATGTGAAAAGTGAAAACATAAAAAGAGTTCAAATCCGGCAATTATTTTGAAAAATCGATGTTTGAATCAAATGCCAAAAATGGAATACTTTGCCAGATTTTAGAGTCGCCACCTAAATATTTTTGAGAAATTTGAAAAACCCAAGACTCGTGCCAAACGCCATTAGTCCATCATCACCAAAGTGCCTCGACTCAGGAACTTAGGTACGAGAGGGAAAGGTCATGAATTGAGCACCCCACTCGCTCGATCAAAGATCGGCTTCTACTAATCATGATGTGATTTTTATTTATATAATATGCTCTTGTTCCGATTATTAGCCATTTTTACTATGTGATGCATACAAGTATACACTAATTTGCAAGAATTAGAATATTTGATTTTATGTTTTATTTGAAACATTGTTTTGTGAATTTGCCACTTGAAAAAGTAGGCTTAAAATGGACATTTATCAAACTATCCCAATTCAAGCAACTAGCCTTCATCCACAGGCATTCAAACAGTTACATCAATTATGCAATTAGCCTCATGGAAATATGCTTTGACATGGTAACACAAACATTCGATGTAAGATGCTAAAACTTAAAACTGCTCACTTAGTACTCTGAGCCAAAACAAAGCAAAATAATTAGAAAAAAATATGCATGTTTCTAATTAATGCAATATGACTAAATGCAATGCACACATTATGTATTTTATAGGCTCGGCTATGATCATGGCATATGATTCCATTCAAGACATGCGATAAAGCACATATTCAAGTAATGAATTTGAACGTTGATATTAAGTTAGTCTGATGAGCCGAACCTTGGATGCATACAAGACAATGGATGCAACGTACAAGAATGCTAATTTAAAAAATGATGTCCTATTCTAACCATCGTAAGCAAGTAAGTAAAAGAGAGAAAGACGTAGGGTTGGAAGACATACAACTTATTACACATTTGCCCTCATGTAAGATGGTGCGAATCAAAGTTTAAAAGTCCAAATTAAACTAATTATTACAAGACCGAATGAATAAATTAGCAAAGAATTAACTAGCTAACTACTCTATTACAACAAGGATAATCATGAGAAGTATACTAACTATCTAAGTTAATTAGCTATAACAATTATAAATAAACAGCAGTGATAATTACAACACTAATAATTAACAAAACTAATTGTAACAATAATAATAATTACGATGCTAATAATCAGAGCATTAATCTACAACATTGATGTAAGCAAGGATGCACAAGGGGTTGCATGCACAGTGTCCAAGAACAGCTCTGTCTACCTAGGCCTATTCTGTTTCACCTTCAGCCACTGCCCTTTTTTTTTCTGCAAAACATACTGCTAACAAACATTGATGGTTGGCTGTGCCTCAATGAGGCCGGCTGGGTCCCAAAAGGGCCAGCCGTGCCTTAATTTCATGTAAAATCCTGTTTTGTGCTCTGAAGTGAAAATAGTGCAGACAGAGTTATTTTAGACTTTGTTTGTCCCTCTCACACTTCTTTGTTATAGGAAAGCCTTGAGAGAAGGTTGGAATCATTTCCAAAACCATCAATGAGCAAGTTGATTACTTGATGATTTCTGATACAATTTGGACAAAATCAATAAATGAAAGGAATTACAACCACCCTTCCCTCCTATCATAGAGTGAACTCAAAGAGGGAGGTAGAGACACTTCAAGGTTCATCAAATATCATGAATTGATGTAAGACAACCCTTGACACAATGGACTTGGCATAACGTCTGGTCAAACCCCAAGCAATATAACTCATTTTCTTTATATGAGTTGGTTCATTTTAAGCCAAATTCATTAGTCTTTGCCGTCCTTTAATCCATTAAGTCCAAGGTGATTGTTATGTCCACTAAAGATTATGTCCACTAAGTGAGAAATATGTCAAACGGGAGGTGATTCTCAACATGAACAAGAGACTACGCCATTGACAATGAACCTCTGTAGAGACTAAGCCATTAAGCATAAATCGTTAGTTCATGTTTTGAATAACCACAACCGATTGAAACAACTCTCAAATGAAAGAAATGAATAGCAAGTTGATTTATTAAAATGAAGTTTTTAAATATGGAAGTTAGTTAAAGAAAAGCTAAGAACAATATTCAACAAGTTATGTATGCAAACTTATGAGACAACAATCAAAGCTAATTAAAGCATGAACTATTTAAACAACCTAGAACAGCCCTTAATGGGTGAAAAACAGTAGCTCAAAATGCATGAAAAGAGCCTAAAAAGCTGATCAACAAAGAGAGAAAACAAGGCTAGTAAGCAAGAACAAGGAGAGGTGGCTAACCCCTCTACTTTTGAAACTTTAAAGTATGATTTTTAGCCTTTTTTTAACTCTGAAAATCAATTTAGGGAGCAAAGAAAAAGTGTGTCAAAGGGTTTGAGCTATAGGTAAAGGTGTAAGAAAGAGTGCAACTCTCTCTACCGTTTTGGTAGCTCTCGAAACCCAAACTTAAACACTTGGAAGAGAATCAAAACAACACAAAACTACAAGAACTAGATAGTAAATGAAAGAACAAGAAGTAAAAGAGAGAATGACAAGCTTATACCTCTCAAAGAAGTGAGCTGTTGTTTATGAGTCAAACTAAGTCCCAACACACTCTTAAGTTTGAATTATGGTGTTCTAGGCTCAACCAAGGTTCCTAGGCTAAGGTGTGAAGGTGTATATGATGTATGGATATAGGTTCAAGGTGATAGCTTGCTCAAAGGGTTGCTTACACAAGAAGAAGCAGAAGAATGAGCTCTCAAGAAGGTGTAGAGGCTTTTTAGAAATTCTTTGACCCTCAAAACAAAGATACAACTTCGTTTTTATAGAATTTGAGCAAGAGGGGTCATAAATATATTCAAAAATGGACAGCTGGCAAGCTTCCGCCCAAAAAGTGTTTCTCGCTATTAAGGCACGACTGGCCTTCAATAGCCACGACCGACCCTCAATGAGGCATTGCTGAGCCTCAATGTTTTCCCTTGTTTTTCTACTTCAGACTTAGCATAGGGTGGCACAATTTGTAAAAATGGATTTCTTGGGTATAATCAATGGGAATATAGGAGGTTTGGTATTGTTTCAGAGCTTAAACATGGCCCATTCGTTGAGACCTCGAACCACGCACAACAACACTTTCATCATCTAGTGTACCCGGCAAAGCGCTTGAGCCTTGCGGGCGGTTAAAAATGGGGTGTCTACACTTTTCTGTTGTAGTCCAGAACCTATGTAGCTTCAGATAGGTCTTTGTTTTGCTGTCTCTTTTGATCGGGGTTAGACCCTGCAGTTTATGAAAGAAATAATCATGTTTTGCACATCATGTTGGGAATGACATGGCACTTTGAGCACAAAAAGATTTATTTTTAAAATTGAAACTAAGAATGAGTTCTTAACTAGGTATTGAGCCTACGACTAACCACAATACAACTTAACAAAGGAAAAACAAAGTAAAAACAACCCAAACACACCTATTTTCACTCACCGAAATCAAAATGACCCCAAACAAGAATCAATACAAACAAAAACAACAAAACACAACACTTGGATGCTTTCTACCGGTGAGAGACCTCTCGGTTTACGAGGAGCCCACTGCTTCTCCAGGTATTGTTTCCTACTCTTTCTTATTTATGGCTCTCACATCACTTTGGCACTTGATCTCTATTTTCTTGAAAAAACACTTTCCTTACTTTTTTCTCTTAGCATACATCTCTCTATTCTTTAATCCGTCTTATTTTTTTTTATCCCTTCCCAGGTGTGGCTAATGGATAAGCTGAAAGTTGTGGACCCTTGACCGAGATTCTACTTCTTTCGCTCACAACTAGTGAGCTTTCCTACAGAGGGGTTGTGGTGCGAGTGGATGTGCAGCAGATCTGTAACTAACATTGGCTTGGCGATGCTCTTGGCTTAACTTGATCAAGATGAGTTACAACATTTCCCACTGGCCAGGTATATAATTGATTGGTCTCATACATCACGTTTTGTACTTCCCATTCTGGTTCAGACACTAGTTTGGGTGTGATTAGACCTGTCCAAATGAGGAGGTCAAATATCCAGCTCCATTTCTAGTTCATGCTTCAAACTTGGCTTGATACCTCACTGCTTGGAGAATGAGAGAGCTTTTGGCTCCTGTTGCTAGCTTCAGTTGTGCCCTTTCTAGCGAGTGCGTTGAAAGTAGGGAAAAGACAAAAAACTTGACTCGATTGTGCCCCTAATTCATCATTTTGACTATATTTTTTTGTTTTTGACTTTCTATTAATTTTTTTTTTTAAAACCAATATGAGAATTAGATTAACAGCTTATTGTACTTTCTGTTCTAAAATCATGTAAGTCAAGCTGTGAGCACTAAGAATTTTCCTTTTTGGGTTCAAGAAATGGTCTAGTTTTGGAAAAATGGAATAATTTTCGAGAAAATTAATCAACTTCACTAAAAATCCTCAAAATTTGTTTTTGCAAATGGCCACTATCCGACCAACATGAAATTAACTCTTGAGATGCACAACCTCAAACCCGAACTGAATTTGTCTTGCAGCTGAATCTTTTAATGGAATAGGACAATTGAATTTGAACGAAGATGAGCCAATTTGGACATGGATAGGATAGCTGAGTTGAATAAGGATAAGCCAATCAACATGGATGAGACAAGCAGGTTGAAAATGGTTGGGGCCAAACTTCAGGATGAAGTTGCCTACGTATCCCAAAGATGAGAATCAGGCCTTACGTAGTTCTCAGTTAAGGTGCACTTGGGTATTAACTCACTCATTTTACGCTCTAAGTTTTGCCAAAGCCTCCTTTCCGGGTTTTCAACCTTGTGAGCTTTATTTTTCTTTTTTTCCTTTTTCTTTTTCTCTTCTTTCTCTTTTTATTTTTGATTTTATTTTTTCTTTTTTGCTCTAACTTTTGCTTGGCCCTTCCGGGTTCTTGGCCCAGCGAGTCTCTCAAAGATAGACAATTTTAACTTATCTATGTTGGTTAGTTGTGAGATCTCTAAGCCACCTGAATCCATGAGAATGGTTGCTGTTCCTGACCAAATAGTCTTTGATGATGTGAGGGTCCATCCAATTGGGTCTGAATTTTCCCATAGTGTCGTGGATAGGAACTTGATTATCCTTTAGCAATAAATTTTCTTCTCTCAAATCTTGGGATTTGGCTTTCTTGCTAGTCTCTATTGGCTTGAGAAATGACCCAGTTTTGAATCTTCGATTAGATCTGACCTTTTTCCCCCTAGTTCAAGGGATGCTTCTAATCCAACTATGTAAGCTTCCTTCGATCACATCTGACCTTATTGCCCCTAGTTCAAGGGCTACTTCCAATCCAGCCATGTAAGCCTCATATTTTGGTTTGATTTGAACATTCTAAAACAAGGTTTGAAAGCAAAGGGTTCGAGTCTTAAGGTTGAGAGTGATCCTATGCTGTACAATCTCAAGATCAATTTCAGGCATGTCTTCACAAGGACCACGCAAAAATATTTTTGAAATCTTTTAATAAAACGACCAGTCGCTCGCTGCTCTTTTGAAGACAATGTAGAATCAATCTGGACCAAGCTAGGATCCTTCTCAGTACCCACATTAACAGATATGATCTTATTCATTAAGGGCTTAGCATGTCTCTTTTCCTCTTAGTCGATCAAATTTTGCAAATTCTAAGGAATTCCTTCCTCTTTGTTTTTAGCACAGTTGTGGAAACAGTTTTGAAAAACTTTTGTCAATGTAATGATTTAGAGACACAAAGAAGTAGGTGAAAATTACTGCAGTTTCATTTAGAATTTATGGCTCAATGATGCAAACAGACTCAAAAGAAAGAGTGAAAAGACAAACACAAACATGACAATGATGTCCGAGTTAACACCTTTAAAATCACTAAACTCTGACGCAACAAGGCTAACTTAACACCCAATTCAGAAAGTAAAATAAAAAGCATTTTCAAATTGCTAAAAACAGTGCGTGCCATCCACCACGCTTTGGAGTAACATGCATGCCATCGCCAGTGGTTCATCCCCATCACGTAACTAGCTACATTATCTTCCAAGTTCATTGATCCAGCACTGATAGCCTTTGTAGGACCTGGTCAGGTAATGATCTTGTTGTCAATCAGGTCTTGAATTTCATAGCAAATGCGAAAACAACGATCAGTGTCATGGTCGGGTTGCTGATGGAAGGCGCAATACTTGGCAACATCATGCCTAGCTGGAAGGCGATCAGAGAGAAGCCGAGAGTCAAAGGGTTTGAGATGCCCTTGTCTTATAAGGATTTGGAGAGCTTTAGATAAGGTCATGTCAAGGGGATTGAATGTGCGGCTACCAATCCTGGAAGTATTGACAAAGGGGTCGGTAGGTGTTGACTAGGTTTGGAGATCTTTTACGAGTGTAAGATTGGAGCTGAAATGGGTGTTTTTGTTATGACATTCCTTTTCATGGCTTACCCCCTGATTCAAAATGCTCCCAACTAGAGCAACAAAAGTGTCATCCATAGTCTTTGCAACAATTATAAGCACTTGCCACTTGTTCAACCCTTTGACCTTCAAAGTCTCAACAACCCATTGAAGATGTGCATAGGGATCAATACTTGCCTCGACCTTGTTCTTGCCACTTGCTTCAGCTTTGGCAAGGGATTGGGTGGCTATATCGGAGCAAGGCCCATTTGTTGTTGACATGTTATCATCTAGACTTGAGATAGCTTCGGGTTGACCCTTTCCAATAGTTCGACCCAAGATTGGGGAGCTTTTTGATGTGAAATTCCTGGTATGTGATGTAGTCGATGATGGAGCCTAAATCCCAAAAACTAAATCTGCCACAGTTCTCTGAAGATCTTTAACCATGATTATCAGTTCAGAAGTAGTGGGTTCGGCCATTAGTGCCCTCAGTGTTTTTGAACCGACTTGGTCTTGATGACTTGGTTGGGTTGGGCTCTTTGGAGTAGGTTGGACTGGACTTGGGCTATGGGGTACGAGTTTCGAGGTTTGAGATGATTGGAATTCTAGTGTATCCAACATAAACAAGTTCAAGCTTTTTGGAATGAACACCTCAAGCTTGGGTAAATGGTCTGGGGTTATGTATATACTGGGGTTGTAGGTGGATAGCAGTGTATGGATTAGGTTGAGGTGTGGAGGTAATGGATTAGTGGTGGCATAGGGTCTTTTTGGTGGAGCTATTATCTCTTCATCAATAAGATCCTGAATCTTATGACGGAGGCGGATGCAATGGTTTGTATCATGACTATGTTGTTGATGATAAGCACAATATTTAGTGGGTCATGTCTTGGTGGAAGAGGACTTCAGAGGGGTCGGGGTTCTAGGAGCTCTAGGTGCCTTTTTTCTAGCGGAATTGTTAAGGCTTGAGAGAGATCCATGTAAAGAGGATAGAAATTTCAAACTTGGGGTCGAGTTGAAATAGTTGGTTTTAGGCCCGCAAAATGGTTTTTGATGGGACTAGTGACAGTATTTACTTCTGAGTACTTCGCAGTTGTGCTACCACTGGTAGTAGCATTGTAATTGCGGATAACATTCTTTCTCATAGGCTCATTACCTTCCACAATGATCCCTTGTTTGATGGCATCCTCGATTTTAACCCAATTTTATGGAGGTCTTTAAAGTTGAATAGTGGGAGGAGTATCATTTTTTGCAATAGCCTTTCATGTAGATTTGTAACAATTATACAGACTTGTTCTTTCTTTAGAGGCCTGTTTGCCATCATAGCTGCCTTTTCCCTCCATTTAATAACGAACTCTAAAAAGCCCTCCTTTGGCTCCTGACACGTTGCCTTAAGATCACGAGTTGTGACCCCGAGTTCTGTGTTGTAGGAGTACTGGGCGACAAAAGATTCGGCCAACTCCTCCTAGTTCTATTTTACAGAGTCCTCTAATTTAGCATATCAGATAGCAACTGTACTAGGCATGGTCCTGCCAAATAGCGACAACTTTTGAATTCTGATCAAACCCATTGGTCTTAGAATATCAGAAAAAAAGACACGGATGTACCATTGGGTCTCCAGAACCATCAAAATGGTCAATATGAGGCATTTTGAACTGTTCTAGCAGAGTAACAGTAGACTTAGTATACCCGTCCTCGATATCCGAAATAAAGTTAACTCCTTACACCTTCTTGAACAGTTTTTCAAGTTTGTTGACTTCGAGTAGAGTCAGGTCAAACTCAAATCCAAAAGGTGCCTCGTTTGGTGAACCGGAGCTCTAGACATCTGGACTGAGATTAGTTCTGCCAGGACTGGAAAAATAAGAACACCTTCGGCTGATAGATCCTGGGCCGTAGGATTGGCAGTAGTACCTACCGCAAGAGTAGCTGTGTCAGGTGTATGAGGAACAGAAGTCGCAACTGGCTGTTGTTGTTATTGTTGCAACCTATTGGTGATCTCGGTTTATCAGGCCATATCATACTGAAGCGAATTTACTGTTAGCTAAAGCCAGATCAATGAATCCTCTAGAGTTGTCGGAGGCTGAACCATTATAGGAGTAGATGATTACGCCCGGGATTTAATAAAGCTAATTTAACTGGTGATTGTCGGAATAGTGGGACCAGTTAACCTTGTTTGGTCCTTTTTCGTTATGCCACCAGGGAAAGTGAAGCAACGAAATCCCCAACCGTACAAAGTCTATCAACACGAGTCCAGAGCACCTGGGGGATATTAGAACCTTCTTAAGCTATGGTTTCAGAACTACCTAGTAAAAGAAAAAAAAAAAAAACATACAGCACCTCAACCCAATTTTTAACAGAATAGTTATGATCACAGCTGAATGATCAGACTCCCCATTGAATTCTCGCTCCCCAAAGTGATATAACTCAAGCATCGATATCAGAACCCTTGTATAGATCCATTGCATATAGCATAACAGTAAAGAGAGTAAAACACCCCTATGAGGAGGTAGAGTTACCCTGTTCTAGCTTTGGAATGAGCTAGAGTTTCACTAGTTCAAACAAGCGGTATCACAATATCCTGAATATGGCGGGCATCCTGTTCTATTTTGGGAAAGTCACTAGAACTTACTATATGCACTAGGCCAATTGGTCAAAAGGGTACCTCAAAGAAGGTACCTAATATACCCCTCACACCTAACACCGAAAAGTGAAAGGAGGATCAAACGGTACAACAATAACCTAGATCCGAGGTTGTGTTCCTAACATGACATGCAAATGCAATGCAAAGAACATATATATGTGATAAAAGTTCATATCATGAAGTTCAAGTCAAGTTCTCAAATTTCCCTAGCAAAGTTAAGTGAAATCAGAAGTTTTTCGTGTTTCTCGAAGGGGTTTAATCTCCTTGGATACGATTGCCCTACAGTTCGGACTCCCATGGTTCTGAATCTGGTTTCATAAGTGCAATGTGAAACAAAAAAAACAAATGAAAGTCCAAATCCGACAAATCTTAGACAATCCATTAATCATCAAAGATGCCAAAAATGGACTGCATTTCTAGATTTTAGAGTCGCCACTTAATTTTTTTTGAGAAATTTAGGAAACCCCGTGACTCATGCCAAAGGCTACTTGTCTGTCATAACCAGAGTGTCTCAGTTTGGGAACTTAGGTATGAAAGGAAAAGGTCGCGAATTGAGCTCCACACTCACCCGATTAAAGATCAGCCTCTACTAAATCATGATATGAATTTTACGGACATTATATGCTCATGTTCTGATTATTAATATGCTAACATTACTATTTGGAGCAAACATGTATAGACCACGTCACTTATTTTGGAATGCTTTGATTTCATGCTTTCTTGAAAAGAGTTTTCTGAATATGTGCAACTCAAACAAAAAGCGAGTTCATATGTACAATAATCAAAGTCATTCCAATCTAAGCAAAATAGCCTCCATCCATAGGCATTCATAGAGATATTTCAAGTAAGCAAGTAGCCTCATGGTAGTATGCTCGACATGGCAACACAAACACATATGCGATATGCTAAAGCGAAAATGCTCACGTAATACTCAAATGAGGCAAGCCAAGGAAAAGAAGGTAGTGAGAAAGATGCAAGATACAAAAGAAATGCAAAATGACTAATGCAACACATACACATATGCAACTACTTGATTCGGCTATGAACATCACATATGGATTCACTCAATGCATGCGGTAACACACGTATTCAAGTAAGAAATAATCAATGATATCAAGAATGATAAGCCGAACCCTAATGTATGCAAAAATGGATATAAATCATGGTAATGATAAAAGAAAATATGATGCTTTGTACAACCACTGTAAGCATGTAAATAAAATGGAGAAAGAAATGGGGGTTTAAAGACATACAAATATTACAAATTTGCCATCGCACAAGAGGGTTCGAATGTCCTAATTAACTAATTATTACAAACACAAAGGAATGAACTAATTAACTAATTACTAACTAATTACTTAACTAACTATTACAAAATATGAATCTCAAAGCTACTAATTTAAAGCACTTGAATGAGAGGCAGGTGTAGACACCCCATTTTTGACCGACCTTAAGACTTAGACGTCACCGATTGAGCACTCGGTGATGTTGCATATTGTGCTCGTTTTGAGGTTGCGGAGTCTCGGTTAAGAGCCTTGCCTCCGTACTTCGGGACTCTTTTGTGCTTTGTCTCGGTTTGCCAACCAGGTCCTGTTTTCTCTGTTTTATCTTCCTAAAGGGAGGGAGAGGTTTTGTAGACCATCTCTCAGTGGCTGTAGGCTACGTTTCGTGGTCGTAGGCCATTTTTCCCGTTTGGAGACCAGTTTTCGGTTTTTGGAGCCGTCAGCCGTGTGCCTCAGTTCGGGACCGCTTAACTACCTCCGTTTGCTCCGATTTTTGGCACACACCTTGTTTCCTCTCCTTAGAGGGACACTGTGGCCTGGGAGACGACCTTTTTGGTCATACGCCACCTCCGGTGCCTAACAACCTATTTTCGAGGCCCCCGGCTGTGCGTTTTGGCCCCAGAACCTTTGTTTTGCATCGGTGTGGGTTCATTTTTGTCATGGACCCTAGTTTCATTGTTAGGAAGGTGGTAGTAGGGTGGGAGACCACCTTTTATTCTTGGAGACCACCTTTCCCCAGTCAGCCGGTTTTTCTTGGCAGGTAGGTGGTCTCCCTCACTTTTGAGCCATAATTTTGGGTCTTCCATACCACCATTGTGTTGCATTCATCTGGGAGGCCACCAATATGGGTAGGCCGACCAGCTTTTCTTCCTGACCCTTTTGAACCTTGCTAGAAAGCTGGTTTTTTTCTCTCCTGGATCACATTCTGGTCTCCTATACCACCATTGTATTGCATTCACCTGGGAGGCCACCTTTCTGGGTAGGCTGACCAGCTTTTCTTCTTGACCTTTTTGAACCCTGGTCGGCCGACTAGGGCAAGTGGTCGGCCGACCACTTGAACTGGTCGGCCCCATCTCGCTTTTGCCCTTCGAGTGCAACATAGTGTGCACCGGGAAGCATTTGACCCATCCTCCGAGATTTAACCCCTTTGTTTGTCTTCTTAAGGAAGCGTTCTTTGCTTAGCTTCTAGGAGAAGCTTGACCCTTTGGTTGCTTCTTTTTAGAAGCTTTGACCTTTTGTTGAAGCTTTTTACAGAAGCCTTGGCCCTTTGCCTTCTATAAGAGAGGGTCTCCTCTCCATTTGCAAGGGTTAGAACTTTTTGGCTAAGGCATACATATATTTCCCTCCATAACTCTCTTCTTCAAGCTCTAAACTCCATTGTTCTTGCATCCATTACACTACACCTCCTAGCACAACACCTCCACCATCTATCCAAGCACCTTGGAACTGATTTGCAGAGGTTGAAGGCTCATCATCTTGGTCCGTGGTTTGGAGGTCTTCTCTACAAGGGTAAGTCTTTATTTCCCCCCATTTTGACATTATTTTGCTTCATTGTTTAGCCTTATTTTCTAGCATTTTCGAGCTTTGACATGAACTGAAAAGTGTCTTATTTTGAGCCCCTCTTGAAGTTTTTTTTGGGACATTTTTCTGTTAGAGGTCATTTACCCCCTTGTTTGCTCCATCCCTCTTTTAAGGCTTATTTTCCTTCATATCTTAGCCTTATTTGAAAGAATTTTCGAGCTTTGACATAAACTCAAAAGTGTCTTATTTTGAGCCCCTCTTGAAGATTTTTTAAGGACATTTTTCTGTTAGAGGTCATTTACCCCCTTGTATGCTTGTTTGCATCTTGTTTTGAGCCTTGCATCTAGGCCTTTGTATCATGCTTTGTTTGGCCTTCTAGCCACTAAAATCTAGTAGATTTTCAGTGGCTAATATACAAGTTTGAGAGCCAAAATCAGAGGAGGGTGACCTCCTCTCTCCTTGTCTTGTTTGTTAGCCCTTTTGGCCTTCCAAAGGAGCTCCTATTTGCAAGCTTCCAAACTTTGTTTCAAGCATTTTTCAATGGGTTTTAGGACCCCTATAAGTCATTTCCAGAGCTGGTTTTTCCATGTTGAGTGTCCTTGTTGCATGTGTAGAGTAACCTCTCTTGTAGCTTATCAAAGGAGCACCCCATTCTAGGATGTGTGGACTTTGTTTCAGTGGGTTTTTGGGGTTTATTTGACATGCCATGTTTCTTTTTTTGTCTAGTTTGGTGACCTCTCTTGTGCTTCATATACATGTTGTGTAAACCATGCATACTAGCCTATGTTGCATGTTGTTTTGGCCCTTCATGTTAACGCTTTTTGGCCACGCCTTAAACTGATCTTATGCATATTTTGGACTGCTTTAGCTCTATTTTTGGGTCTCATGGTTGAATGATGTTTTTTTTTGCATGCTTCTAGTTCAATACCCATGCTTAACTTTGAGTTTTGAGGCTCATTCCATGCATATACTGAGGTGTGTTCATGTTTTGGGTCCATTATACATCATATTTCAGAGCTTGTATCAATGCCATATTTCCATGTTTTATACTCCTTTAGTGTGCTTGAGAGTTGTCTATGAATGCCTTGTTTTCGGGCCATTGATTGAGCTCTATTTTCTTGCATGTTAAGCCATCATTTTAGGCCATTTTTCCCACTGTTTCAGACCTGTCTAGGGTCTGTTTGGGGTTGGTTTTTCCATTTGTGCATTGCTTTGGGTACCTCTAGTGTAACGCACTTCACTAGTTTCGGTATCCGGGCCCCCTATCATGCATTGTGTGACATATTTGCTTGATTCAGGACCATTGTATATCATGTTTCAGAGCTGGAACTTGTTCGTTTGTATGCCATGTTTCATCCTCTGCCAGGCTTTGGTAGAGTGGCATTTGTGCCTTAGGATTGGTCCATTGCATCCATGCATGTTTGCATGTAATTTTGGTTGTCTCATTTCCATCATATGGCCACTGATGTGAGTGTGGCTGAGGTCCACTCATATTGGTGTAAGTCCATCTTACATTGTGTATGCCATTTTAGCCCATAGTATTGCGTATGCTAGGTTGCATGTTAGTGCATTGTGCATGCCATGTTGTGTCATATGCATTGTGTATGCCATTTTAGTCCATAGCATTGCGTATGATAGGTTGCATGTTAGTCGCATTGTGTATGCCATATTATTGCATTGTGTTTGGGATAGGAGTTAGCCCAAGCATAGGAAACAAGGGACGTTTCGTACTCAAAGTGACGAAACGTGTCTCAATTCCCGGTTGGCAACACTCCGGATTACCCATGATGAAGTCTAGGCCTTGTTGTGTTGTCTTGTGCATTCATTTCACATCGAGTCGTGCAATTTGACTCCTCGACCATCATGCATCGAGATGCGTGAATGGTGGCACGAGGATCGAGGTGTGCATACATATGTGAAAATACTTTGCCATGTCCCTTTCTTGCTCTCTGTTGCAGCAAACCAAAAATCAGCAGCCTTCTAGAGCTTTGCATAGTATTCTGGGATTAATTGCAAACAGAGGCAAATCGGGACATCGCGAGGAATTTTCCGACAAAGTGATCCGAGCACGCATGCATCTTTTATCATTCGGAACAGAGCTAAGGCGGTCCATTTAGCTTGCATGCTAATTTATTTGCTTTCTTAGTTAATTTGTTAATTAATTAGGGTTTTGTAATATTTAATTATTTATTTGGACTGTATTATTTATTCGGACCCCCTCCAAGGAGGGCAATCTTGTAATAAGTGTGTGTGTGTGTGATGCATGTCTTCCAACCCCACGTCTTTCTCCCTTTTATTTACCAGCTTATGATTGTTAGTTTAGGGCATATTTCAATTAGCATACTTATGATAGCATGTTTGCATTCATTCATCTGTCTTGCATGCACCGGGCTCGGTGCATCATACTAACTGCATTGTATTTCAATTCCGAGTTAAATACTTGTTAGTTGTAGCATTTCACATGCCATCTTTAGAATAGCCGAGCCTATTGTAGTTGCATTCCTACATGTGTTGTATTAGGCATTTCAGCATAGTTAGGATCATGCATGGATTTCTAACATAGCTTCTGTTTTGGCTTGGAGTACTCGGTAAGTGTTTATGCTTTAGCATCCTTGCATGTGTGTGAGTGACTGCCATGATAACATGCTTACCATGAGGCTATGTACTTATGTGATATAACTGTCTGAATGCCTGTGGGTGGAGGTTGGATTATCTGAATTGGAACAATTCATTGATTGTGAGTTTTAAGCCCACTAGATAGTGGCAAAATCATGTTTTCTAAGCCCACCTAAGGGTGGCAAATCCACATTTTAGCCTATTTACGAGTAGCAAACCGCTTTAAAAAACAAACATGAAATGTTTATTCCAATTCAGGCGATCCGGTCTATACTTATATGCTGTGCGCATTACGTAGTAAATGTAGGCTAATAACCAGAATAAGAGCACATAATGTTTTCAAAACTCGATATCATGGTTAGTAGAGGCCGATCTTTGATCGGACGATTGGGGGTGCTTACGAAGTGACCTTCCCCAATCGTACCCAAGTTCCCGAGCCGAGGCAACTTTGGTGATGACGGACACGTGGCCTTAGGCAACGAGTTAGGGTTTCCTAAATTTTTCCAAAAATAAAATATTTAGGTGGCGACTCTGTATCTGGCAAAGCAGTCCATGTTTGGCACTTCTTTCAAAAAATCTGTTTTAAAAAACGATTGCCAGATTTGGACTCTTTGATGATTCATCGGTCTTGCATTATACAGGACCGTGACATTGAGTCCTGAACTGTAGTGAGCCCAAATGAACAAAACGAGATTCCCTCCTGGGACGTTCGGGGATATCTACAGCGGGGAATCGCGTGTGCATGAGTGAGAACATCCTTTGAAACCTTCGCTTTGGTGCCAAGAGTTGCCCTGTTCGCAGTTAGAAAATAGTTTTGTTTTGGCCTCAAGATCTGCTCTATTTTGTTAGAGAATCACCACTGCTGTACAACATGTTTGGCTGGCCAGCCTAATCAGATGGTCGGCTATATATCATAATGGTTGGCTAGCCACTGTTTTTGAGAAAAACCCTGCTGCAACAAAACTGGAACAGAATAAGATAGAGTGTTTCTAAAAGATGTTCATCCTTCCTGCTCCTTTCTATCATGAAGATTTTCAAGGAGAGAGTTGGTTTGCTTCACAAATCATCAACTATCGCAAATTTGTTGTATGATGATCTTAGAAGCAATATGAAAATGCTTTACTAAACACAACGACAACAAGACTATTTTACCTATCTCTTTCCTATCATGAAGTTACTTCAAGGAAGAGATGGACATACTTCACAAGGTGTACAACAATGGCATGAAAGTAAGAAATTTATCACTAGTTAAACAAACTTGTGGCAGGGTGGCTAAGCCTAAGCTCTAATCCTCTCATGACCATAAGGTTCCAAGATACATAGGGAAAACTGTAACAAAGTAAAACGATCAACTCAAACGGATTTGCCGCTATATCCTAAACATGCCAAATCCGTGAGGACTTACAACAATATAACTATAGTAATCAAAACATAAATTAACACATTAAACAGCCCACAAACAACGCATTGAAAATCAGTTGTAGGAGGTGGAAAAAGTAAGCAAAAAACGGAATAAAGCTAAGAGGTTTCACCTAGCAAACAAGCCTAAGGAAAGGTGGCTAACTCCTCCACTTTTGGTAACTCTAAATCACATATTTTAGCCCCAAAATACTCTAAAAAACAATACGTAAAGACAAGAAAAAGAGAGAGAAAAGGTGATGATAGAGAGTTCAAAGATCAACCTCTTGAAAAGAAGAAGAGCTCCTTGATTCACAAACTTCAATCTAAACACTCTCAAGTATCTGAAATCAGGCCCAAAGCTTCAGCAAAAAGCTTCAAGTTTGATCTTTAATAGTGCATCTATAGTGTATCTATATTTGAGAAGGTGGAGGAAAGCTTTGGGCAATTGTCTAAGTCTTTGGGAAATTGTTCTAACCCTAAATTCAGAAGGAAGGTGCTGTATTTATAGAGTTTCAACTGCTTTTCAACAAAAATATCTTCAAAAGAGAGCAGCTGGCCAAATCCCGTGCATGGAAGTAGCCTGTTGCTGTAAAATATCTATTTCGCTAAACATGGCCGACTAGCCTGTCAAAAGAATATGGCTTGTCGATCATCTTTTGGTCTTGTTGCTTTTTTGTGATTAGGCTAGAAAAATAGGTTTTGGTCCAAATGGGGTGTAAGGTTTTGGGTTTGAAGCTCAAAACTAAATTCCTTTGTTAAAGATTCGAAAGATTACACAGTATAATATTTCATCATCAAGTGTTCAGAATGAAGCGCCCAAGTCTTAGGGGCGGTAAAAACTGAGGTGTCTACAACCATATAGGGTGAGCCAAAACCTAGTCAAAATAATCCAACACAGTATATAAATCTTAACAAAGTTATAAGGTGAATGCATATACAATGCTCGTGCCAAAACATTTTCCTTTATCTTCCCAAAACAGTGCAATGCCAAGTTTATATCTCAAACCATGATATCATTTCCTTTACAGTAGAAAATAGGGCAATGAATACGACACTGTGAATCTCTAGGACGTGTCTGCAAGTAGGTTAAAAGCACTACCAATTTGTTATTTTACCTATTAACTGAAGGCTCACACATGATTCGCTGGTTTCTAGTCTTTCACCAAGGACACGCAGGCTAACTTAATACCACAACTATACTTCTATCCAGATTCACCAAGTTATTCACCTATTTTTCTCAAAACAACAACATTTTAAATGTGTTAAATATGTAACAATATTCAATGCAATAGATGATAAAATAGTTTCAATTCTCTTAATTCTAATAAAATAGTTTCAATTCTCTTAATTCTGATAAAATAGTTTCAATTCTCTTAATTCCCATGCAATTTCTATAACAATCACAAATATCCTCCACCGATAGCCTAAAACAGATATATCTAAATAGATAATTAATTTCCATAAAGATAAACTTTTCAAATTCCAAGATGTGAGTGGTAATGCATACCCAACTCCACCATCCTCATGAATATCAATCCAATTTCACATTTCTAACACCAATTCCATTTATTTATACAAAATCAACATTTAATATATTTAGGGCAAAACCCCATTTTGTTGTAAAATCAATTCCAAGGATCAAAACCAATCATTTTATCACAACTCAACTTCATTTCTAATCCCATAACAAATTTCAAGAATCCATTTGAAAACCCCTCTTTTGAGTTTTAACCAAAAACCATAGATTTGTTTAAAAATTCCCAAATCACAATATTGTTTTAGAAATATCAAATAACCAAGTTAAAAATCATAAAAAAGTGTGGAGAATCCCTACCTCAAAAAAGAAGACCCAAAGGAAAGATGGGTAGAACTCAATGGAGCTGAAAACACAAACTTCACTAATTAAAATGAAGCCCTCAACGTGCTCTCTCTTTTTAACAAAGGGACTAGGGTGTAGAAATAGGTGGATCAAGGTGTATTTGGAGCTTAGAGACAATTTCTAGAGAGAGAGAGAAAGAGAGTAGATTTGAGATTTAGAGAGAGAGAGGTGTGAAAAAGTGACTCAAAAAGTGAACTTTACAACTTGATATACGTGCAGACCGCTCGAGCGAATGAATGGTTACTTGAGTGACCAAATACAATAAGTGAGACTGCTTGAGCACAGAAAGTGACCGTTCGAGTGAAGAATACAAACTCCTAGAAGTTTTACAGATAGAGAACCGCCACTTGAGCTCGTGAAGTGTTGTTGAGCCAAAGACCGCCGAAAGCGCAAGAATGATCAAGCCGAGCATAGAATGCCAACTCCCAATAGTTTTGTAGGCTTGTAAAAGTACTGTGAGTTCTCAAAGACCGCTCAAGCGCAAGAAGCGCTGCTTGAGCAAAGAAGCTAAAATCTTGGCAGGAACCATTTTGAAAAACTAACTCTCAACCTATTTCAAGTGCAACCATGACATTCCAATAACCAAACTCGATGAGGATTAAGAAGAAATAAGACATGAACAATCGTACAAGGCAATAAGACCAGGATCCAAAATATCAAATGGGTCCGGTAAACTAGAATCGCTATACGACCTACCAAACTTCATGTGCAACGCAAGTGCCCCCAACATGTGCATGCTATGCATGCATGCATGGGTACATGGTTTTGGGCTCTTGGACCTTTTTATTGCCTAAGTAGGTCCGATTGACTCTCAGTTGATGTTTTTACAAAAAAAAATTAGTGAGTTTAAAGAGAAAGAGACTTTCCTTCCTTCCACATAAATCGTAATTCCAAAAATATTATAACTCTACAGCAGCTTTTCAACCTAGAAGGGCATCTAGGGTTTGAGAAAAGTGAATCAAAGTCGAACCAAAGCCCGAGGGAAGCTAACAAGCAAGGAAACTCGCTTTTTCTTCTTGTGTTCTTTGGTTTGTGATTAAAACCAACAAGTAAGTGCTTATAGTTTTAATATTTCAGTAGCTTCCACTTATTTTTTAGTATGTAATCATAGCTAGGGTGTTAGTATAACATAAAGCATCATGTAGGATTATCTTGCATGTTTTTCGCTTTATTTTGCATGTTTTGTTTAAGTTATTTAAACAACATGTTTAGGATAGTTTAACTTTCATAGTTGCATGCATATAGCCAAGTTTAATCATTGTATATTCAACTTGTTTCGAGTTTTGTATGTGTTAGTTGCTTTTTGTGCATGAAATTTTGATTAGTAGTCTTATATCGGGCTTAGGTTCAAATTTACATATTTAGTAGCATGTTAACGATCATGTACATTATTTTATTCATATCTTGCATGGCTTGACGCTGGCGTGTAGAATCCGGGTAAGTTTTCTTCCTTTCTTAGCATATTTCTTGTATGTGCATTTGTTTTGTCAATAATCCAAGTTAAATGTTTTTTGATGTGAAATTGGATGGTTTGAGTGTTTTATTAAATATTTCTTGATTTAGTTCTTGTTTATATCCATTATGTTCAAAAATATATTTTTAATGGAACATTGTGAGTTTTGGTGGAAACATTGGGTGATATTTGCTTTATTCAATCATCTAGTTTTAGGTTAGTAAAAATTTTGTGAAATAATTAATCATTAACTTCATAAAATAGAATATTAGTAGAGGCCAATCACTTGATTGAGCAAAAAAGGGTGCATCATTTAAAGACCTTCCCATTTTGTATCTTAGTTTATGAACCTTGATTATTTAGTTGTGATGAATAAGGTCTTATGCTTAGTTTTTATTGTTAAAGGTTTTTTAATTCTCCTTAAAATTAAGTGGCATCTCTATTGATGTGGGAAACGAGTTGGTATAACATTTGTGTGAAAATGTGCCTTAAACCCAAAAAGGCACAGGGACTACAGACGTGATTGAAAGTTGATGCGACAAGGAAGCGAAAAGCTGGTAGCACATTTAAAACCTCTATCTAATCAAACAATGACAAATGTCGATGTGCCCATGCTCAAATTTATAGCTTGGCGATATCGCTTCTACATAAGAATAATTCACCGAGTCGCAAGTCGAGCTCCTCCATGGCTTAGAGCTCGTGTGGGGAAATTATGGTAACCAAAGAAATCCATTTTCTTTTGGCAAATATCACTAAAGATTTCGCCAATCCGTCCACCAAAGTTGATGTCAAGAGGAACTTTGCCAAGGTAAAGTAAGTTTTTCAAAGAAAATGAGAGTTTACGAAAGTACATCGTAAAGGTCATGTTTGAACAAACATAGGATAATTGGGCCCACGGATTAATAATCCCAATCTCATGCTTCAATCCACCCAATCAAACATGCCCAAAAGGTAATATCCCATCAAATGGAACAAAGTTGGATTGACATGATAAAGAAAATAAAGAGTAATGATGAAGTAGGAAGGACTTCTATAAATAGAGATTGTATGTTAGAAGTCAAGGTATGTAAGTGAAACAAGAAGGAAAAAAAGTATTGAGAAATTTGAGAAACATTAATGTTGTGTTTGGTTGGGAGATTTGAGGAGGGATTTGGAAAGGAAAATAGAAAATGTTAGTGAAATGTGAATAAAACATGTCTATATTTCACATAATTTCGCACACTTTTTCTCTTTCCCTTTTCAAATCCCTCCCTAAATCCTCAAACCAAACACAGCATAAGAGAAAGAATTGATCCAATCTTCGGAGGAATTATCCGGTGAACACCTCACGCCGGGGCCTCTTCGTTTCTTTGTGTAGGAATTCAGCAATGAAGGATTACCAATCCTCCACGAGAAGCAAGAGCGTATTTGTCGTCCTACCACATTATTTATGTCTCTCACAAGCTAAAATTAAGTAAAATATTTAGTATTTTGCTTGATTTATAATTCTGGACATTGCACGTAAATACATGATGCTCATGTGAAAAATCCAAGGTGATTTTTTTTTTTTGTTGAGAAATTTAGTGAAAAGTCCACCCCAAAAGGGGTATAAGCATTAGATCCAAGTAAAATCTTGTTTGGTGATAAGTATACACCGAAAAAGTCGTTGTCGGCTGGCGGTAGTAGTTGATGGTGATGAGGTAGAATAATGTGTGATATTTAATATGATAGGTTGTGAAATGAGCGACACGTGTCACATTCCATTAGATAGATAGTTTGGTAAATTTCAATAGATAGATTGATTTCAACAAATAGGCAAATAGATTAATCTCATCAGATAGTTGTTCTATTGAACAAATTATATCCTTTCGGCCTAAAGAGCTTAGGAGTCAGCCTAATGGCCCCCAAAAAAAATCATAAATAGACTGATGGCCTGAGTGCCCTCTTTTTATTTCCAGAAACAATGATAAGTTTCAAGGATTCAGGAGGTCTGCTAATAACGTCATTAAAAGATCTCATGATCAAATTAACACTCCTTTGGAATATATCTATTTGGTTCTGTTTTCTTTTTGGATAATAAAATACTGTTTTCCTTCCTAAAATATGTGTTGTTTTTCATTTTAGTCTGTTAAATTTTAATTTTTTTTAGTTTTTTTATTTTATTTTATTTTTGTCTTTGAAATTATCAATTTAAGTTAATTTAGTCCTAGGTCTAACATCCGTATACATTAATAACAAAAATATGAATAAAAGACAAATTTGGTTCCTAAAGTATGCGTTTCTTGTTATTTTAGTCCCTCACGTTTTAAATTTTGTCATTTTAGCCCTCAACATTGACCAAAATTGTCTTTTAGCAAAGGATAAAATGCTTTTCCATGATCAAAACAGACGTTAGAGATATGACAAAACTGACTAAAATGGACGACTTGATGGCCAAAATAACAAAATTGAAACTTGAGGGACTAAAATAATAAAGAACGCATACTTTAATAACTAAAATTGTCTTTATACATCTTATCTTTTTTCATTTCCGTTTGGGTTTATTACACTTTCTAACCTAAACTATTGTCAAAATTGTCTATTTAGTCCCTGAACTATCGATTGAATCTATTTAGTAATTAAAGTATATAAATCATAGTCTATTTATTTAGTCCCTGAATCTATTAAATCTCTAAAATATTTAATTCTAACTTATTTAGTCCCTAAAAGGATTACAAAAATAAAATATATGTCATATGTATTATAAGTTAGTAAAAGACTCTCGCCAATTAAGATTTTATTATAAAAAAATCTTTTAAATTTTTATTTTGTCTTTAAAAGGTATATTATTTCATTGTGTGCTTCAATTAATATTAAAGTCTGATTTTTTAATTTTGTCAATAAATTATATGAATATTATACATACTGAAGAAGTAGAATTAGATAGCTTAAATAATAACATTTCTCTACCAATAGTAATAGCACAAAATAATACATTAATTAAGTAATAAAAAAAACTTAGTGAAAAACTTAAAAATAATAAATTATAAATTATAAATGAAATTTGACATATAATATTAGATAAAGGTAAACACGTATCCATTGTAAAAGATAAGTAAGAAAATACTACAAATAATTACCCTTATCTTTATAAAAGAAATTCAATATATGGATTGAGGCCCACTTTTTGAAAGTGAAGTAATAAAAATTTAAGAATTTTTTTAAATAAAATTTTAATTAGATATGGTCTTTTACTAATTTATAATATTTATAGACTCTATATTTTATTTCCTTCTTGTAATCCTTTTCTCAGAGACTAAATAAGGCTTTGAATTAAACACCTTTTAGGGATTATAATGAATTCAATTAGTTTAGGGACTAAATATATTTTTGATTTATGTATTTTAGGGCATAGTACATTAATAATCGATAATTTATGGACTAAATCGACAATTTGATTTATAATTTAGGATATAAAGTGTAACAAACCCTTTCAATTTCTAGAAAAACACAGTTTGGTGAATTGTTTTCAAAAACCGTTTTGGGAAAGAACATTGAAGAACAATTTACTAATTAGGAAACACCAAAATCTTGATTTCAAATTGATAAATTATACTAACGGGTCCTTTATAGTTTGGGATTTGTGTCACTTGGTCCCTCGACTTTTTAATTCAAACACATTTGACTCTAAATTTTGAATTTTTGTTCCAATATAGGACAATTCGAAGATAT